>OZ023313.1:63341145-63539095 GCA_964007375.1 Ophion obscuratus | reverse complement strand
CGTTAACGAAAAAAAACGGCCGTTTTTTGGCTATAAAACGGCCATTTCTTTTCGAAAAAAAAAATCGAACGATTAAAAACTACATTTTTATGTATTAAATAAGCCTGCAAAATTTCAAGAAGATCGGTTCATTAATGTTCGAGTAATCTTGGTCACCGACTTCAGAAATGCCATTTTGAGAAAAACGCGTTTAAAGTTTCAATTTCCGGTCGTTTACACAACGGATTCTTCCCTTACAACGCTCATATCTCAGTCAATTTTGTTCGGATCGACTTAAAATTTTCAGGACATATTCTCAGATACTTATACTTCAAAAAAAATCGATAAAAAAATCGGTTTTTTTCAAAATCGCAAGTGGGGGTAACCCCTTAACTGATTTTCGTCTATAATCCCAGTATACTGGTCAAATTTCAAGCCAAGTTACCGACCTTTTGACGACAACTTACGACTCTAAAAATCGTCTCTTTGTACGGCGCTTTATGGAAATGAAACGCTGGCCTTCTATCTAATAAGTATACACTCAATAACTATATGCCTGTCATAAACTGCTCACACGTGTAGAAAGTCTGAAGATTTCGTAACGACAATAAAAACGGGGTTCACCGAATGTTTAAAGAAAATATTAATAATAAAACTTCGAAAAATATGACTAGTAGAAGAATTTTCGTAGCCGTGAGTTTTCAGCGAAATTTTTTATTCCAGTTTATTGTTGGGTATAATAATTGATTGTGACCTATTTTTACTGAGCGCCACTGTAATTTATTGATGATTCAGAAGGGCTTTCCTTATGCCCCTCCAAAATACGATTTTTTCGTAACTAGAAAAATATTGTCGACATGGAATTCCAATGTATTTATTCTTTTCAAAGGATGCCTTATTGTTTGTATAGTTCTTTTCGTTTATTCGTGTCAGTCGTATGTGTTTATTTAAGTCTAATGATTTGTTCATTCGTTTGAAGTTGGTTTGCAGAAGATAATGATTTGTAAAGAAAATTTCTGGACGTTCGAAAATTATACTAGAGCCCATAACATTTGTAACGTAAAGGCGTAAGTTTTTGTTTATTTGTTTCTTTGTTCATTTGGGTTTTTTTGGGGCTGTGTTCGTTCATTGTAATTGTTGTTAACTCTACAGCGTGACGATTAGAAGCCCAATACCTACTTTAGACTCCACGCTGTGTTTCTGTTTAAGATTCATTGAAAGCATAGCTGTCGAGTGATCCGCGGGCTGCACAGACTGAAAGACAGATTTTTTACGATTTTTCTGGTTTATTTTTCAATTATTTTGCGATTTAAAAATTATTTTAATTATTTTATAATCATTTTATAATTATTTTAATTATTTTATGATTTTTAAATTATGTAAATTATCTATCCTTTATTAATTTTACAAATTTTTAATTATTTCAAAATTACAAAAAAGGACCCCTACAGTTTCATGATATGTAGACACACACTCACACGAAATTATGTTTAAGGCGGAGTAGAAGCTGCACCACGTTACATGTGAGTGCGAGAGAGATAGCAATATTCGAACGGAAATTTCCCCGAGATGAACAATATTTGAAGCAAAAGAAAATCGGCAAGCTCTGCGTCAGTGAATTCTACAGAGATTGATGTTTTCCCTAAAAAACTAAACCATCTATTAAACATTCTGTTCGGAAAATTGTAAGATTTTTAAAAATGTTTATCTATTCGCAAATAACAAGCTGTTGAAGTTGTTTTATTCTATCCAAAATTGACCAGTTTTTCTACAGTTTGCCATGTTTTAGTTTTGTTATTATTAATTTATGCCATTAAAATTTGTTTGAGTAAGTTGTTTTTTTTACTATCATTTTATCCGCCTTAATTGTTTTTACATTAAAAGTACTTTTAATTTTTCACTTCAGATGGCCCTAGTTGTCAGAGCCATCTCCACCTATCAGCCATGCATCGGTGACGACGCTTTGTTCAAATAATAACTTAATTGTTTATCAACATTTGCCAATTAAAAAACTAACAATTCGCAGGACTATGTATCAATGGTGTGTAAAATTCCGACCTCGTCATTCCAATACTCTCATCATAAAAAAAAATTGAAAATCGACCTGATTCTTGGACCACGAACTAATGGAGACCCGTTCATTTATCTCCAATAATATAGACGATTTTTTTTACTAGAAAACATGTCACCATCTACATTACCAACTGTGACAATTTCACCGAAAACGTGCCCTTACTCCAGATGTCACTTAATCTTTTGTAGATAAAAAGCACCGCAACATCGCGCTGCAATACCGCAGACTACGTTCTCGTAGTTCTCACGAAGTGTCAACCCTCTTTCTTATCGATAGAGAATTTACCGAATCTTGGTCACCGAGAGACCTATTTTCCATCCAGCTTCTAGCTACTTCCGTCGGTAATGTAGAAATCGATAATAATTAATTACTCTCCTTTACCGGCCACAGGGCACATATACACGAGCTCGCCCGAATCTCATAATTTGTCTAATCAAAATATTACATTGGCAAGAAAGTCTTTGCGTTTTATCACAAAATATAAAATAAAAAAGCAGTCTTGAAACGAATGATTAGTTTTATTCTATGTATCCACCATCTGATGAGAAACTAGATATATAGAATAAAATTCTTTGCGTTAATTATTCTTCTTCGAAATGATTAATTTTATTCTATTGATTCAATTCATTAACATGATTAATTTCAAAGAGTGAATAAATGAAAAATGAATATTTTCAAATAATCAAAGACTAATCGTTCGTTTCAAGACTGCTATTTTATTTTATCTTTGCTGATGAAACGCAAAAACGTTTGTGCCTACCCAATTAACCAAGCGTGCCATTAGTACAGCGTAACGCAAATGTGGAGTACGCCGTACCCTACAGTACCGATAATGTACGGCTACGGGATACCAGCGTACTCGTACCTCCAAGGTATCGCTACCGTGGAGTTACACCGTACTGCAGTGTACGGTGGCTCCACGGTGGCGATACTGTACTGGTACTGTACTAGTACATTGGCGGTACAGCGTACCGTACGGCATATCGGTCATGTACCAGTACCGTACGCACCTACCAGGTGGTAACAGTACCGGTACGGCGCACTCCACATGAGGGATACATTTACGGTACATGGTTAGCTGGGTATCTTAGTACAAAAACGTGACAATATTGTACCAACAGTCGATAACATCTCGCAAAGAATAAATATATCACGTATGTGCGCGCGCGAGCAAGGTGGCTGAAAATTTCATTTTCCTTTTCGTCCGAAGCATCGATTGTCTGAGAAAAAGGTCCCGCAACGTTCATTGACTAAATTCGAAACGTATACCCCGTAAAGATCTATAAATGACCAACTCTCATGTAAAACTCTCATTGGCGTACAGAAAAAAGTGTTTTCGTCTCACGCCGAAATTACGCACGTCCACGCACGCAGCCATCACCCGGGTAGCAAAATGTTATCTATATGGCATCCGAAAGATATCGCAAAACGGATACGGATAACTTTTTCGTTGTCCAAAAAGATGCCGTTTTGTATTACAAAACGTATCACTTATGTCCGCTTGGCAGATAACTTATTTGTGCCCGATGGGTAACTATACGGCAACTTTTAAGACGGAATGACACCTCATCGCGGTCGGTATGGTAGAACAATTATAGATTCCCAAAAATCTCTGAAACGGCTCTTCAGATCTCGTCGAAACTTTGCCAAACGACGTCAAATAGATAGACGAACAGCTGTCTGTCCCTCAAATTTTCTGAATTTGAGACAAAAAATGTAGATTGGCTTATCATAAGCCAATCTAGTTTTTTTCTCTCAAATTCAGAAAATTTCAGGGGCAGACCGCTGGTCGTCTATCTATTTGACGTCGTTTGGCAAAGTTTCGATGGGATCTGAAGAGCCGTTTCAGAGATTTTTGGGAATCTATAGTTGGTCTACCATACCGACCGCGATGAGGTATCATTCCCTCTTAATGGTTAACAGAGTCTCGACAAAAGGTTAACTCTTATCGGTTGTCGGTACGTTAGCATAAAGTCATCAAATCGATATATCTCAAAGATATCTTCTTAAAGGCACAAAAATGCTACGACCCAGTTAACCAAGCGTACCATTAGTACAGCGTACCGCGGATGTGGAGTACGCCGTACCCTACAGTACCGATAATGTACGGCTACGGGATACCAGCGTACTCGTACCTCCACGGTATCGCTACCGTGGAGTTACACCGTACTGCAGTACACGGTGGCTCCACGGTGGCGATACTGTAGCGGTACTGTACTAGTACATTGGCGGTACAGCGTACCGTACGGCGTACCGGTAATGTACCAGTGCCGTACGCACGTACGAGGTGGCAACAGTACCGGTACGGCGCACTTCACATGAGGGGTACATTTACGATACGTGGTTAGCTGGGGATACCACTGCCATCTAAAAGTCGTCAAATCGGCATACGAATAAGGTTGACAGACCGACATCTAAACGGCATCGAAGAGTACTATCGAAAGGATATCTATTTGTTGGTGATTTATATATATATATATATATATATATATATATATATATATATATATATATATATACACACACACACAACAATATCCTATTCATTGCTTTATGAAAATTAACCTATTAATAGTCTAGAATATTTAATATAGCTCAATACTCTAGACTGCTAATAAGTTAATTTTTATAATAAAGAAACTTATAAGATATTGTTATGTCGATTTCGAAGTGGGCTAGGTCATTATAAATAAAACATCAATTAATGCATTATAAGTGAAATATAATTGAATATTATAAAAACGGTACAGTCGTTATTAGACTTCTCTCCCGTTACGGTCACGTCTTTTGTTGGTTGCCATGCTCCAAAAGATCCTTTGTATAACCTCAAAAGCAGACCTACGCTTTCAGAATAAAAAGACAGTACATTAAATACATATATGCACTCACAGAGGCGAAACGCATAGTAGGATAAAACGCACTCACGTATATATATTTCAACACCATTATTTTTTCAACTACTTGCTGTTACACACAATTTTTTGCCGGTGAAATGAAATATGACACGCTACATTCGCACTGTGATAAAAGTGATCCGTTGAATGTCATCTTTAGGATATCAATCGGATGACTTTGTACTATTTCCCGCCAATACCAAATACCTTAAAAGACGGCATATTACCGATATCTGAAAGATGTCATGAAAAAGACGTCTTATGTAATTCGTCTTTATGATGACCTTTGGATAACGTTGAACTAGATACAATAGATAACAGTAAATAGATAACGTATTGATAACTTTAAAAAATCATCAAGTCGATAATATTTTGGGATACCTTTGAGACATCCGTTTTCATCGCCGAATGATATCATCAAAAAGATAACTTTACGGCAGCATTATACGGGATGTCATTTGAAAGATGTCGAATAGTTATCTTACGGCCATGTTTTAAAGGTAACCTGACAACGGTAACTTATCGACGTCAATTGGACATTTATGCTGCCTGGGTGCAGTTTATAGATGGCAGCGCCAAACCGTAACGAATTTTGAATTTTCGTACTAAATTGGCGGTCACTTTAAGGGCAGATGTACACCTAGATGGTCGAGGTCGAGGATTTAGAAGCTATGAACATTTCGTGAACCGTAGAAGACCTACACTATGGGCCTGGTATAGATGATTCCATGTAAGTTGACAAATTTCATGATTTATTCATTCCCAAATTTTCAAACGCGTTTATCTCAAAACTACGTTTTTCAAAGCGTACCCAAAATTTCTCGAAAACCAATGAACCGATTACCTTGAGGTTTTTTGTAGTTGTCCTATACACCATTATCTAGTACCTGTCATAGGATTTTTTTTCCGTTACTTAGTTTTTGTTTTATAGGCAAAATAATAACTAATTTTTGGCCCAAAAATCACTATTTATGTTCAAACGTCCGCCATTTTGTCATAAATCAATATTTTCAAAATCGGCTACGACAAGTACTAGATTATAGTATCTAATTTAATAATCTTTTTGGTTCTTTTTTCAGATGATTTTTGAAGAAACGCTAGTTGGTACCGTATACGCAGATTTTTTCGACGCTCCAAGGATCATACAATATCTTTGTATATTTTTGATATTTTTAAATAAATAAAATTAAACATATTTTTGAATGTATATGAGGAGTTCCATACCATTTCGAACGGTCAAAAAGTTGTCCACTTTCAAAAAAATTGAAATTGTGTCAAATTATTTAATTATATGAAAAAAAAAGTGTAAATTTTTTAAAAATTTTTGGTTCGCATTTTCTCTAGTTTTTCAAAATTTCAACATTTTCAAAATACCGTTATATCTCCTGAGCATTCGATTTAACAGAAAAATGTTTGAGACAAAAAAGTTGCAATTTTACATGAACTTTGTGAAAAAAATTTGTTTTCACTTTTACGAGTTTAAAAAATGCCTATTTTCACCAAAATTATGCAAATATATTTTTTTTCGGTCGGTATGTCACTTTTCATTTTTCTCAAAAAATTCCAAAAAATTCTCTGAAGTGTGTACAGTAACACTTATTTTTTTCAGAGTGGCTCGATTCGTTGTTCCAAAGCTTTGCTTTGTTTTATTATTGGGATATTTTTTTAGACAAATCGATTATTATTGAAAATTATTCTCTCCCAAATTTTTCTCACATTTTTCAGGTAATAAACATCCATAACAGTAATAATTTTTTTGACCTTAATCATAAATTATCGGTAAGGTATACAAAGTTAACCTTGCCATACAAAGTAATGTTCGTCGTCCAACATGAAAATTGCGATGCAAAGTAACAGGAAGACTAGAGGTAAGGAGCACGAACGCCTGTGGCGAGCCCGATCCAAAAGCGTCCGTGAAACTGTGGATTTTAGTAGTTAGTGTTTTCACGGCGTGTGTCGCTAGTGCATGACCGCACCGAAGTGAACTAAGCGACAAGAACACAACCGACGTCATGTGTCATCGATGATTCCCGCTCGTCGTCCATGTTGGCATAAAGCGTATTCGGGCTAACCAATTTTGCGAATTGTGTTAGATGTCAAAAAAAATAATTGTGTCTCGGTATAAAATATATTTAGTGATCTGCGGCGAAAACAATCAATCGTAGGTAAGAAAAATAGTACTTACATTCATAAAAAGGATTGTTTCGTTTTATCGTACCATTATCGTACCGAGTGAAATAAAAATTATCACAAACCCGAGATACGGAGCAAGTGTCCTGTTGATGATACAAAATGTGCAATATGTGATTTTTTTCATACATTGCACGTTTCGCCTCTTGCACGCTTTGTTTAATGCAAAAAAACAGTTTGTTTATTGTCGGCGTGAGAATGGGAAGTGTCGATTTTCTATTTTCATAGAAAGTCAAAGTAAATAAAAGCTTGTAATATTGTTTGAGTCGTTGCTTTCCGTGCCCGAACGCGAGACAAACTTGGAGTACAGCGGTCAATCGAGAACTGACGTTAAAATCGACACTCTCCATCAAGTTCTCGACAAAGTTTCGGACATGAAAAATTTGCAATACGTGGGATGCCCAGCACACAACGAAGAGCTCACGAAGAAAGTGATAAACTATTATCTCGTCATAAGAGGACATTTTTTAGCGCGATCGGTCAACGAAAATAATCACGCAAGGAAAATTGAAACGAAAGACAATGGAAAAAAATCAAAACTGTAAGATCGATTTATCTTTACAGCGTATCACAATGTGTGAATATAATGTGTGATTATTTGTGAAAATTTGTCTGAATGCAAAACTCTTATGAATTTTCTTGTGTCTATAAATAAACTTTGTTTGTTACAGTTTCCGCAACGAAAAAAAAAACTGATTTAATTTCTGTATTTTGTTATTATTCTTTATCTGTACAGCGTAGCATAATGTGTAAATATGAAATATGATAATTTGTAAAACTTTTGTCTGGATTAAAAATTCTTATGAATTTTCTTGTGTCTATAAATAAATTTTGTTTGTTACGGTTTCCGCAACGAAAAAAAAGACTTAATTTCTGTATTTCGTTATTATTCTTTATCCGTATAGCGTGTCATAATGTGTAAATATGGTGATAATCTGTAAAAATTTTGTCTGGATGCAAATTTCTTATGAACTTCCTTGTGTCTATAAGTAAATTTTGTTTGAGAATACTGTCTATCTATATAGATATTGCCTTCACCAACTGGTTGTACAATTAATTTGATGAAATGATCGCTCCATATGAAGTAGCAAAGGGTGCTTTTTGCATATTGTACGGCACTGCCTTTACAATTCATTCGATCAAATTATCGCGCCATATGGGGTAGCAAAGGGTGCTTTCTGCATATCGTACGGCACTGGTTTGTTGCTGACTTTACTTCGGTGCGGTAGGAGAGCAGCGCCGCCCTTCTCGTCCGCGCTTTTGCGGACGTATCGACGATACGGCATTCGTACTCCTTACCTCTAGTCTTCCTGCAAAGTAACGTCGTCGTGCAATATGGAAAATGTGATACAAAGTATCGTTGACCGCCCAATATAAACATTGTCATACAAAGTAATGTGCGCCGTCAAATGCCTTCTACATCCTTCAGTTTGTCAACATTCCCCCTCCATGCCAAAATACTATCAGAGTTCTCAGTGTGTTTTGATTTTTTTACACTAGGTTGCACTGTGTGAGCCAAGGAGAGAAGTCATATGCTTCCTTTGAATTTTCTTGGTGGTTTCTCGAGTGCCTTGTTACAAACTAATTCATGAGTAATTATTTTGATGATGGCATCAACGAATAATATGTCCATATTGCACGACGACGTTACTTTGTATTACAATTTTCCATATTGCACGACGACGTTACTTTGTATCACAATTTTCATGTTGGACGACGAACGTTACTTTGTATGGCAAGGTTAACTTTGTATACCTTACCGATAATTTATGATTAAGCTCAAAAAAATTATTACTGTTATGAATGTTTATTACCTGAAAAATGTGAGAAAAATTTGGCAAAGAATAATTTTTAATAATAATTGATTTGTCTAACAAAAAATATCTCAATAATAAAACAAAGCACAGCTTTGGAACAATGAATCGAGCCACTCTGAAAAAAATAAGTGTTACTGTACACACTTCAGAGTATTTTATGGATTTTTTTGAGAAAAATCAAAAGTGACATACCGACCGAAAAAAAATATTTTTGTATAATTTTGGTGAAAATGGGCATTTGTTAAACTCGAAAAATTCAAAACAAAATTTTTTCACAAAGTTCATGTAAAATTGCAACTTTTTTGTCTTAAATATTTTCTGTTAAATCGAATGCTCACGAGATACAACGGCATTTTGAAAATTTTAAAATTTTGAAAAGCTCGAAAAAATGCGATCCAAAAATTTTGAAAAAATTTACACTTTTTTCCATATAATTAAATATTTTGACAAAATTTCAATTTTTTTGAGAGTGGACAACTTTTTGACCGTTCGAAATGGTGTGGAACGCTTCATATACTTTTCGATAATTAAAACCCCAATCCGAAATATCAAATAGTTTTCCTTGAAAAAATTCACAAAAATGACCTTTTTCCGGCTCCTAGGTGTATATCTCCGGTAAATCTAACGACCGCAACAATTTCCAGCGGGCGCAGCAATTTACTTTTTCCATTGAGGCTGAATTAGGGTTTTCATGAATGTATGTTTTTTATTTCTTATTACGGTACTAGAAAAACGAAAAACGTGATAAACTTACGAAAGGTGTACTGACGTACTGAATACTTTGAAACCGTAGCAGATTGGCAACCATTTCCGGCGGTGCATGCAAGCGAGTTCCTCTTGACGTACGGTCGGTCAGAGCGTCGTGCAGGAAATGAGCCGACCGCGCCTCTACCGGCGCTGACGCCTCAGGCTCCGCCCCCTGCTGCCCCCCCTCGCGCCGTACGCTGCGCGCGAGCCGCGCGCTCGCGTACGGCGCAAGGCAAAACAAAATTGTGTCTCGCGTTGATTCACGGGATTTCGTGTCAGTCTCATAAACACGAGTGCACTCGGCAATTTTTTCAACGAGCTTTTTGTTTACGACGCGTATTTACTGCGTAAAAACAGCAGCGGGTAGCACGAAGTGACATATTCGAGTTAATCCGAGGCTCCAAGCCGCGCAACAATTACCGAACAATATTAGTCGTCAATAATCTCACGTTCGCGCGAGGCAAAAATAATCCATTGTTTTCTTCGAAATTGACCGTGAGACGAGCGTCGAACGCGTCGAAACACATAATTGGTCTTCGATTTAGGACGTTCGCTGTCACGCGGGCACTTGAACGCGTTAAAAGTTTTCAGCTCTTTTCACGGTGCAGCCACGTTGAATGAGTGCACGAGAGTTCATCGATCTCGTTGAGCCACGGATTCGTCGGAGCAACTTTCGGATCTGGATCCAGCCGAGGCGGACTCGTGAGTATTCGTTCCTCAATCTTGCATATTCATTTCTCACAGTTGTATTCATATATATCGTATATATACGTGCGTATGTTTGGGTATGCTCGTATTTTCTTCGCCAAAAAACAGCCAATACTTTTTGTCGTCCAGGAATATGAGCTTCCCGGACAAACCAGATGGAACGTCGAAGGATGAATGGGTGGCTAAGCTGGAGGAGGGAACGCACATTCAGCGCGTCTCGATGAACAATCTCATCATGAATTACTTGGTGACCGGTGGGTGTCGAGCGATCATTGATCATTTTGACTCATTGATCATTTTGACTCAGCTCTAATCATTGATCATTTTGACTCATTGATCATTTTGACTCAGCTCTAAAGTATTCTCAGTCAGCGTTGGGGGAAGCAATGTTTGCTTTGGGCATTTACATTGTTGCAATATCGATCGAGTTCCACATGTTGAATCGATGCAATATTGATCAGGTTCCAGTTGCTGTATTGATACAATGTCGATCAAGTTCCAAATTCCTACAAATATCGATCAAGTTTCAATTGCCTGCAAATATTGATCAAGTTCTAATTGCCTGCAAATATTGATCAAGTTCCAATTGCCTGCAAATATTGATCAAGTTCTAATTGCCTGCAAATGTTGATCAAGTTCCAATTGCCTGCAAATGTTGATCAAGTTCCAATTGCCTGCAAATATTGATCAAGTTCCAATTGCCTGCAAATATTGATCAAGTTCTAATTGCCTGCGAATGTTGATCCAGTTCTAATTGCCTGCAAATATTGATCAAGTTCTAATTGCCTGGTCATTATTGATCAAATTGTAATTGTCTGGCCAACATCAATCAAGTTCTTATTGCCTCGCCAATATTGATCGGGTTCTAACTGTTGTGCCGTTGCAATATCGATCAAGTTCCAATTGTATTTTTGCAATACTGATTGAGGGCCTTAGGCCACAGTAACAGGTAACATCATGTGCGAATTTAACCATTTTTTTCGTATAAAAAAGTGATTTACTCATATAATTAATTACACATCTATTTACAATGAACATCAAGCTGTTACAATATATATATATATATATATATATATATATATATATATATTTTCGATGTACAAAATGGCCGACTACTGAAATTTTTCTTTATCTTTTTTTAGGTGCTCCACGGCGTGACATTTAGCATCCACAATTTTTTACCTAGAACAACAAAAAATTCTCGTCAATCTACATTAGAATACCTAGAGAAGTACGTATGGAATTTAAAAAAATAGTGTTCTATTCAAAAGTTATAGGTATTTGAACTTAAAAAATGAATTTTCAGTGAAATATTTCGTTATAACTGCTCATAAAGTGAAAAGTTTTCGATTAATCAGAAATTCCGTACGCACTTTTCTGCGATATGCAATTAGGAACATAACTTTTAAATTTGAAATAAATCGGGTGAAAATTGGGTAATTATGCATAATCGGGGCACCACCCTAATTTCGATGGCAACATTTTTTTTTCGCCATGAAGTTGTTGATTCCATTATAGTAAGTGATATTGAGTTGGGGGAGGCTGAAATTTTCTATGAATTCCATAAATTATGAAGTTTTGAAGTTCGCGGAAAAACGGGATGAGATAGGGCATTTTCCAACATTTCAACGCCTATGTTGGGGGTGGGGGTTGGGGATTCATAGAAAAAGCCTTTCTGAATACCCAAACACACACACACAATACACAAAATCCAAACGAACAGAAAACTGCTGTGTGTGTGTGTGTGTGTGTGTGTGTGTGTGTGTGTGTGTGTGTGTGTGTGTGTGTGTGTGTGTGTGTGTGTGTGTGTGTGTGTGTGTGTGTGTTTGGGTTGGTTTGGGTTATGTGTGCTGTGCGTGTGTTTGGGTATTCGGGAAGGCTTTTTCTATGAATCCCCAAAACCCGAACCCAAACTCAGCCCCCAAACCCAACTCCCAAACACACACACACACACACACACACACACACACACACACACACACACACACACACAGCACACAGTATTCAAACAAACCCAAAAACTGCTGTTTGTGTGTGTGTGTGCTCTAGTCGTGGTCGTACCCTCAGACACGTTATGGAAATCCGGACACCACGTGTTTCCGGAAACTTAAAAATCCCCATAACTTATGTAATTAATGAAAAATGTCAGCCTCCCCCGCTAAAATATCATTAACGGTGACCAATTACAGCAGGCTAGGCAAAAAAAAATGTTGCCATTGAAATTAGGGTGGTGCCCCTATTATGCATGATTACCGAAAATTGTTGAAATTATTTGTCACGCCAATTGGAAAAAAGCTGTTTCGAGAAGTTTCGAGTATTCGGCCATTTTGTACATCGAAAAAAAATATATATATATATATTTTCTAACAGCTTGATATTCATATTAAATAGATGTGTAATTAATTTTATGAGTGAATTACTTATTCGTACGAATTTTTTTTTAATCCGCACATGATTTTATACCCGTTACTGTGGCCTTAAGTTCTAATTGCCCGGCCAATATGCATCAAGTTCTGATTGCCCGGCCAATATGCATCAAGTTTCAACTGCTATATTGTTGCAATATGGATCAAGTTCCAATTGTTGAATTTTTGCAATATTGATCAATGTCTGATTGCTAGGCCAACATTGATCAAGTTTTAACTATCATGTTGCAATATTTATCAAGTTCTAACTGTTTTATTGTCGCAACATTGATAAAGTTCTAATTGCCTGGCCAATATGCATCAAGTTCCAACTGTTATATTGTTGCAATATGGATCAAGTTCCAATTGTTGAATTTTTGCAATATTGATCAAGGTCTAATTGCCTGGCCAGTGTTGATCAAGTTCTAATTGCCTGGCCAGTATTCATCAAGTTTTGACTGTTATATTGTTGCAATATCGATCAAGTTTCAATTCGTTGTATTGCGATATTGATCAAGTTCAAATATTGATCGAGTCCGAATTGCCTGGCCAATATTGATCAAGTTTCAATTGCCTAGCCAATATGGATCAAGTTTTAACTGTTATATTGTTGCAATATCGGTCAAGTTTCAATTGGTTGTATTGCAATATTGATCAAGTTCTAATTGCCTAACCAATAATGATCAAGTTCTAATTGTTGCGTTGTGACAATATTGATAAAGTTCTAATTGCCGAGCAAATATTGATCAAATTCTAATTGCCTAGCCAATAATGATCAAGTTCTAATTGCTTGGCCAAGATTGATCCAGTCCTAATTGCCTAGCCAATAATGATCAAGTTCTAATTGTTGTGTTGTGGCAATATTGATAAAGATCTAATTGCCCAGCAAATATTGATCAAGTTCTCATTGCCTAGCCAATATTGATCAAGTTCTAGTTGCCCAGCCAGTATTGATCAAGTTCTAATTGCCTAGCCAATATTGATCAACTTCTAGCTGCCTGACCAATATTGATCAAGTTCCAGTTGTTATATTGCTTCAACAT
Source organism: Ophion obscuratus (assembly GCA_964007375.1). Classification (NCBI taxonomy): domain Eukaryota; kingdom Metazoa; phylum Arthropoda; class Insecta; order Hymenoptera; family Ichneumonidae; genus Ophion; species Ophion obscuratus. The sequence goes on along the minus strand of OZ023313.1, from coordinate 63,525,238 downwards.
TGATCAAGTTATAATTGTTATATAGCCACAACATTGATCAAGTTCCAATTGCCGAGCTAATATTAATCGCGTCCTGATTGTTGTGTTGTTACAATATTGATCAAGTTATAATTGTTATATTGTTGCAATATCGATCAAGTTTCAATTGCCTGGCTAATATCGATCAAGTCCCAACTGCCTGGCCATTATTCACAAAGTTCCAATTACCTGGCCAATATTGATCAAGTTCCAATCGTTATATTGTTCCAATATTGATCAAGTTTTAATTGCCCGGTCAATATTGACCAAGTTGTAATTGTTATATTGCTTCAACATTGTTCGAGTTCTAATTTTTATATTGCTCCAACATTGATCAAGTTTCAATTGTTATATTGCTTCAGCATTGAACAAGTTCCAATTGTTATATTGCTTCAACATTGATCAAACTCTAATTGTTATAATTACAACATTGATCATGGTCTAATTGCCAAGCTAATATTGATCGCGTTCTAATTGTTGTCCTGTTGCAATATTGGTCAAGTTCTAATTGTTCGATTGTTGCAATATCGATCAAGTTTTAATTGCCTGGCGAATATTGATGAAGTTCCAAACGTTATATTGTTACAATATTGATCAAGTTCTGATTGCCCGGTCAACATTTATCAAGTTCTAATTGTTATATCGCTTCAACATTGATCAAGTTCTAATTGTTAAATCGCTTCAACATTGATCAAGTTCTAATTGTTATATCGCTTCAACATTGATCAAGTTCTAATTGTCATATTGCTACAACATTCATGAAGCTCTACTTGTTATATCGTTGCAATGTTGATCAAGTTGTAATTTTTATATCGTTCCGAGATTGATCAAGTTCTAATTGTTTTATTATAGCAATATTGATCAAGTTGTAATTGCCTGATCAATATTGATCAAGTTCTAAGGTACCTCTGTACGTCCTTGCAGACGTTGATAATTCCATTCCTTTCAACTCTATCCTTTTCTCGTTAGGCCACCATTTCCTGCTCCACAGAGACCCCCCAGAGCGTTGCCCATCGCCGCCCTCTCGTAATGCACTTCCTTCCTTCCAAAATTCATTTAATTTCGATTTCATTATAATCCTTATATTACTCTTTATTATTATTTTTTTTATTCGCTAAAGAAAATTAAGTAGCTGGAAATTAATGTCCGTTATGTTGCAATAACGCAAACTGCAACATTATAAAAATTATCCAGATATCTACAATTTAGAAAATTATGAAATTATTGAATTACAATTTTTAATTTGATTTGAAGATATCCGATATTATACTCCATTCTCTTACAAAAAATCGACAACATAGCTGAATAATTGCGAAAGTTATAGTGCAAAAAGACGTTTTTCACAAATTAAAACTCTCTTAGAATCTAACGCGTTGTATCGCTTTCTAGCGAATCCTTTCAGAGCATACTTCCTACAAGTGTGCAAACATTCAGCACGGTATACAAAAAAAAACTAGACATTTGTGCGCGCTCAGAAAAGTCCGTACACGTCCATACACGAACATATGTTTTCTAAAAATAACGTTCCCAACGTTTTGGAACCATCAAAGCATATGTTAAGGGGTTACATGTACCCAGAGGCCTGAAAAAAATTGACAAATTTCGAAAAAATGTTCTGGAAACCGGATAGTCCAAAAGAAACGTACTTTTATCAACACAAAGGTACATCTATTGAGAGGCTTTAAAAAATGATCATAAAATACAGAGAAACAACGAACAGGGCCGCCGGAAGATGATGACATTTTTTTCGCGACGTTTGCCGGCGGGCACGCCTTATATACGCGATTTCGCCGATTTTCGAAGGTACTTTGCTAGCCGCGGTTAAAAAAAAATTACGCATATGTTGACATTTTTTTACAGATCATTTATGAACATGGTACAGTATATGTAAAAAAAAAACAGAAATATTAACAAATGACGGAGATATAATATAATAAAGCAATGTATTTGTTTGCGCGCGCGTTGATGGTGAAATTTTTCGGCATCGATGTGGGTGTCTGAAAAAAAATGAACATATTTATAATTGCATAATGAATGTATCTTCAGTGTGAACCAACAATATTTTTTTTTTAATTATTATGATGAAAACTCGAAACTTAAAATTTTTTACTCAACTTTCTGTCGGTATTTTATTTTTTATATTTTTTGTGGCATTGAAATTTTTGTTTCTGTGGTTCACACGATAGGCGATGATACGAAGAATATGTTGTAAAAATTTCAAAGCAATCTGAACCTTCGTTCGAGAGTTTGAACTTTCACAAGGTTCAAAAAAGTGAATCGTGGAAAAACGGCTTTGAAGTTGGCGGTCGGGCGCGCCGCGCGCCATCTATTATAAATGCAAACTTACCTTATTTTTGGAATTTTTCAATTCTGTAAAGCTTAAATTATTCCTAACAGTTCAGGCTAATGGAACTAAAAATAAAATAAAAATAAAAAGTGTTGCAATATTTCGCGTATATAGGGCTTTAATTCCAGCTCCGGCCTAAGGGGCCAGTCCACTTTGGAGCCCGAAAAAAGGCTATTTTCGCGATTTTATTTTAAGGATTTTATAAAAGATGTGAATATAAAAGTTGTTGGGCTTGATAAATAAAGTGTTGAAATACATTTTTTTTTAAATTTAATTCATTTTTATTCATTTTTAAGTACAAAAACTATAGTTTAACGTAACGCCTCAAAAATCGGTGTGCTAGGTAGCTCCATCACAACTCGGCAACGGCTTGTCTGAAACAAAAAAAAATCAAAGTCCATTAGGTTCAGTATGACACCAGCTACAAAATGACCCTCGGATATGAAGTTTTATTAAAAAATAAAAAAATGGCAGATGAAAAATGAAAAAAGTTTTTTAAAACGCGCTTTTTTCGCAAAAAAAGAGTAAAAATCAAAATTTTACAACCATCGAGGGTCATCTTGTTGCGAATCATGTTTACAATATGTGGTTCAAATTTCAAGAGAATCAGTTTATTAGTTTCAGAGATACGATGGAGCTAGATTTTGAAAACGTTGTTTCGAGAAAAACGCGTTTGAAGTTTATACTATGAAAAACTCTTACCTAAACTCAATCGGCAATTCCTGCACCTATTTCGACACGATATTTCTGAATGTATGTACTTCCGAAAACAGTAAAAAAAATCAATTTTTTGAAATGTTCAAAGTGGACTGGTCCCTTAAGGGGAGGGTAGGGGTTTCAGCGTGAAAAAAAAAACACTTTGTTGCGATTTTTTCCATCTATATGGAAAGAGTAAATTCATTGAAACCTTTTGTACATTGCTAAGTGTCATTGCAAGAACATTCCGTGAAATTTGTACGCGAAAATATCCACACACAAGTCGGTGACAAAGAATTTCCAAGAACGCCTTTGGAAAAACACGATTTGCGGTGTTTACTGTATCTTAGCTACAAATTATCTGAAATCAAGTACCATTAAAATTTAGTCAAAGTATCATCAAAGCCTCCCCCCAACGGTCTTTGATAATTTTTTTTTTTTTTTCATTTCTAAATTTTTGGTGGTCATGTAAAGTGAAAAGTGCCATTTTTCACGAAAAACTCCGCCATTTTGGGGGTGGAAAACCCCCTCAATGTAAAAAAAATCTCAAACTAACCGTTGGGGGAAGGTATTTCATATGTAGAAAGTGTGTACCAAGTTTGAAATAAATCGATCATGTAGTTTTCAAATGGCAGTGAACACGGACTTTGAAAAAGTGGTTTCGAAAAAAACGCGGCAGCGGCTTGTTTGTGGATATTTTCGCCTACAAACTTCACGGAATGTTCTTGAAATGACACTTAACAACGTACAAAAGGTTTCAATAAATTTTCTCTATCCATATAGATGAAAAAAAATCGCCAAAAGTATTTTATTTCACGCTGAAGCCCTACCCGTCCCTTAATTGAGAACTGTAAAATAAATTTTCCAACGCGAAGTCAATGTTCTTCCCTCCGACACGCCGTTGTCATCATCCGCAACGAGACATTTATGCGAGGCGCTCTCTCTTCTTTTCTGTATCCCAGAGGGTTTCAAAGAGGCTGCGGAAAAGTTTCAGCAAGAGTCGGGCGTGGGGCCGACAGTCGAGCTGAATTCGCTGGACGACAGAATTCGCATTCGCGACGCAGTACAGAACGGGCGCATCCAAGAAGCCACGGATTTGGTCAATCAGCTGCATCCCGAATTGCTCGACAACGATAGATATCTTTACTTTCACTTGCAACAGTTGCACCTCATCGAGCTCATCAGAACGGGCAGGATCGAGGAGGCCCTCCAATTCGCTCAGGACCAACTGAGCGAGGCTGGCGAGTCGGACGATAACATACTCAGCGAGCTCGAGAGAACGCTTGCTCTTCTCGCATTCGAGGAGCCTCACAAGAGCCCCTTCAACGATCTTCTGCATCCAACTCACCGACAAAAAGTAAACAACCCTTCCCGCCATTTTCAATCGTTTTACATTTTCGGAATTTTTCTGCCATTTTAAGGGGTTACATACTAGGTGCGCAACTAAGTTCCCGGGTTTCACACATGGATGGCGCTAGCGACACATGTAGTCGGCATGCAGGTCTGAAATTGGGTGTCTTTATAGCTTGGACATCTGTTTAGAATACCCAGTCCAGTCCAGAATACCTCGAAAATGTCAAAGTTTGTGCCAAATAAACAGCATTTGCGGGAAGCATTGCTTTTCTGCTTCAACCTAAAAAAAACAGCAGCTGAATCACGCCGGTTACTTGTGGAGGCCTACGGCGAACATATACCATCAAAAACAACGTGTGAAGATTGGCTCAAGCGGTTCAGAAGTGGCGATTTTGAGACTGGGCACAAGGAGCGCTCGGGAAGACCGCAAACATTTGCGGACGCCGATCTGCAAGCGTTATTGGATGAAGATGACACTCAAACAGAAGATCAACTTGCCGAGGCATTAAATGTGACTCGGCAATGTATTTCGAAACGTTTGCACGCCATGGGAAAAATTCATAAGGAAGGAAAGTGGGTGCCGCATGAGTTGACTGAGAGACAAATGGAAAATTGAAGAGCCACTTCCGAAATTTTGCTTTTGCGGCAGAACAGAAAGAGTTTCCTGCATCGAATTGTTACTGGCGATGAAAAATGGATATATTTCGAGAATCCCAAACGCAGAAAATCGTGGCTTTCACTTGACGAAGCGTCAACATCGACTGCACGGCCAAATCGCTTCGGAAAAAAGACAATGCTCTGCGTTTGGTGGGACCAGAAAGGAATCGTGTACTATGAGCTGCTGAAATCGGGCGAAACTGTCAACGGGCATCGCTACCGACAACAACTAATCAATTTGAACCACGCATTGCTCGAAAAACGGCCAGAATGGGACACGAGACACGAACGTGTGATATTGCAGCACCACAACGCTCCGTGCCATCGCAGTTTCATCGTCCAGGACACCATAAAAAGACTGAAATGGGATCTGCTACCGCACCCGCCGTATTCGCCAGACATGGCCCCTTCAGACTATCACTTGTTCCGGTCGATGGCGCATGGCTTGGGTGGGCTACAATTGGCCAATTACGATGCAGGACAAAATTGGTTGGACGAATGGTTTCAGTCCAAAAACGCGTCTTTTTATCGTCACGGTATTTATGTGGCGCCAGAGAGATGGCAGAAATGTGTAAATAGCGAGGGACAATACTTCGAAGGAACCATTTATTGCATTTGTCTTGAAATTTTCGATTTTTCATTGGCCAAAAAACCCGGAAACTTAGTTGCGCACCTAGTACCTAGAGAAGTACGTACGGAATTAAAAAAATATTGTTTTATTCAAAAGTTGTAGGTATGTGAACTTAAGAAATTAATTTTCAGTGGAAAATTTCGTTATAACTGCTCATAAAATGAAAAGTTTTCGATTAAGGCGTTACCCCCACTTGTAGCGCAAAAAGGCCTTTTTCATGAAATGTTTTAAAGAAAACTACAAAACTTTTTGAATCGATCAATATGCCATCTTAAAGAACACATCTTGAAGAACTTTCAGTAATTTTTTTATTGAAAAATATTACATTGTTTAGTGGCAAATGGCCGTCAATGAAATAATGTTTTTATATACACGGTTTGCGGTGACTAACATTGCGGCGAAGTGGATCATCTGAAAAAAAAAATGCGGATGGATTTAGACAAATATAAGTATAAACTAGTCTTTAATCGAAGGATTTAAAAAAATATTCATTTTTCACAAAATGGCGGACAGTCAAAGTTAATGGTTCGATTTTAACGAAAAAAAAAACGGCCGTATTTTGGCTATAAAACGGCCATTTTTTTTTCGAAAAAAAAATAGAACGATTAAAGACTACATTTTTATGTATTAAATAAGCCTGCAAAATTTCAAGAAGATCGATTCATTAGTGTTCGAGTAATCTTGGTCACCGACCTCAGAAATGCAATTTTGAGAAAAACGCGTTTAACGTTTCAATTAGCCGGTCGTTTACACAACGGATTCTTCTCTTTCAACGCTCATATCTCAGTCAATTTTGTTCGGATCGACTTGAAATTTTCAGGACATATTCTCAGATACTTATACTTCAAAAAAATGCAATAAAAAAAATCGATTTTTTCAAAATCGCAAGTGGGGGTAACCCGTTAATCAGAAATTCCGTACGTACTTCTCTGCGAAATGCAATCAGGAACATAACTTTTAAATTTGAAGTAAATCGAGTGAAAATTGTTGAAGTTATTAGGAGTACAACCTTGCAGTGACCGTTTTACTTAGAGAGCCACTGCGGCCGAAGTAGTGGCCCTAGCTCAATAAAAAAGTGGCATTTTAAACTAGAGGCTCTGCCAATGTAAACAATTTAAAAAAGCTGACGGATACGTGTATGCATTATAAAGTTATTGGCACTGAAACATGGCAACCTACGAGCCGAATTCTCAGCATTTGCGGGAACTGCTCCAAAGACAACAAAGGAAGGGATTTTTGCACCGGATTGTGACTGGAGATGAAAAGTGGGTTTACCGCGATAATCCTAAACGCCGAAAATCATGGGGACTGCCTGGTCATATTCCATCATCGACGCCCAAACCGAATATTCATGGATTCAAAGTGATGCTGTGTATCTGGTGGGACCAGCGGGGCGTTGTGTACTATGAGCTGCTCAAACCATCCGAAACCATCACAGGGGAACTCTACCGACGTCAGTTGATGCGCTTGAGTAAGGCACTCAAAGAGAAACGGCCACAATTCAACGAAAGACATGACAAGGTGATACTGCAGCATGACAATGCTCGACCCCATGTTACAAATGTCGTGAAAAAGTACTTGGAAACGCTGAAATGGGAGGTTTTATCCCACCCGCCGTACTCTCCAGACATTGCCCCTTCCGACTATCACTTGTTCCGGTCAATGGCACACGATTTGGCTGACCAGCACTTCGGTACTTACGAAGAAGTCAAAAATTGGGTCGATTCCTGGATTGCCTCCAAGGACCAAGAATTTTATCGATGCGGGATTCGAATGCTACCTGAAAGATGGGCCGAGGTCGTAGCTAGCGACGGGCAGTACTTTGATTAAAAAATATGTAGCCACTTTTTCATAATAAAGCCTTAAATATTTGAAAAAAACGGTCACTGCAAAGTTGTACTCCCAATATTTGTCACGCCAATTGGAAAAAAGAAGTTTCGAGTAATCCGCCATTTTGTACATCGGAGAAAAAAAAATATTTTCTAACAGCTTGATATTCATACTAAATAAATGTGTAATTAATTTTATGAGTGAATCACTTTTTCATTCGAAAAAAAATTGTTAAATTCGCACATGATTTTATACCCGTTACTGTGGCCCAACCGCTTAACTGAGAAAAAAATACCATCATTGAGTTCGGAAAACCTCTGGGATACGGCGCCGCGGCGTTCGGCTAACCGAAAATTTGGATAATCGATGTTTCACTGTAGTCCGTGAATTCGTGTTTCTGGTTTTTCAGATAGCGAGTGAGCTGAACGCCGCCATACTCAAGATGGAGCATCAAGAGTCGACCAGTCCGCGTTTGAACAACCTCCTCAAGATGATACTGTGGGCCCAGGACGAGCTCGACAAGAAAAAAGTGAAATATCCCAAAATGACGGATCTCGGTAGCGCGACCATCGAGAGCCCCAAGTAAAACGAAAACAAACCCAAACACTAAGAACAAAAAAAAACAGCGTAGTTTGTACGTCCAGTCGCAGCGAGAGGCTGCAGTCTTTTTCCTCCTCTTTTTATTTATTCGAAGCTCCTTCGATGGCTGCGCCCTCTGTCGTTAATTAAGGTTAAAAACGCACACACACACGTGTGATTTCTCACGAACGAAAACAAGTAATGCGCGACTTCGGGGCAGAGAGTTTATTATTCTTCACGATCGCAATAATTTCTGTTTTTTTTTCCCACTCTACTCGGAGAAATATGTATAAATATTGTTAGAATATTCTAAGGTAATCGTCCACGTGAGTTTCTTTTCTTCCGTCGCCTCTTTGATCCTTACAAAAGCCGCCGAAATTCGTCCCAGCTCGAAACGTCATTGGCTCGCACACGATGATTCAGCGTAGACATTCGCGCGTTAAAAAACAAAGCACAAAAAAAAAGGTTTTACGTTACACGGACGAGGAAAAAACGATCGATCGACACACGAATAAAATTCAAAAAATACATCGTTTAGCACTTAAAAAGAAATCCGCAGAAGTTTGTAAGCTTTCCGAAAAAAAGCGTTTTTCGTTTCTCCTGCGATTTATTTGACTCTCGGACTCGGTGGAATTAATAATTCATCGACCGTGAAAAAGAAGCGTATGAACGACGCTCTCGACGGTTTCGTTAACATTTTTTTTCGCACACTGGAGCTTAGTGAGCCGCAATCGTTACGGACAAATAAGAAAGAAACGCTTTTTGAGGGAGAAAAAAAAACTACGGAGACGGAATGATTGAGAGAGAAAACGTTTTTCATTTCGAGAGCGGGGAAAGCGAGCCACTTCCGGTCACGTGGCGCCTTCGTAGACTTGACCACGTGAACTTGCCACTTCATGGGCGATGAAAGAGGATCGGTATTCCAATGAGTGCCCATTTACTTCTAGCGTCAAGCCAATAGCTCGTCGATCCACTTAAGTGATGCCAGCAATTAAAAAATCGGGTCATTCGGATAAGTGACTTTTCCGAAAAATGAGTTTGGGTTTGTGTTGAACCCAAACAAACTCATCTTCCAGAAAAATCACTCATCTAAAAAATCATCAAAAATGGCGCTGAAGTTTGCATTGTTGGGATGCAACGGAAATTCTTACTTTTTCCATTTCTTCGTTATTATTATCCAAAATCCTTTATTTTCTACAGGTTACAGATCTCTAGCAAGGATCTTCAAAAAAGTTTCCACGATTTTCGAGCCTAAATGTGCCAATGAAGTTGATCAACACAAATGAAAAACGTTCGTTGCATTCCAACGATGAAAACTTCCTGCGTTCTAAACGCTGAAGCTTTTTATTGTTGCAGCGCGACCCTCGAGGCCTGGACCGCGAGCGAAGAACTTGATTGCTTCCTAGCTAAAAGTCACCGGAGATACAGTGGAATATCCAGTGACTTTTGGGTTTGTTTTGTTTGGCTAGAACTCGGATCGTGGACAGCCTTTGGGCGGCCATTTTGATGACGTTGAAGTTTGCATCGTTGGAATGCAACGATTGTTTTTTCACAATTTTTCATGGATTTTAAAAATCATCCGAAGCTTTCATTTTGGGAATTGAGACCGTTAATCCGTAACGGAAATACGTGAAAACGTTGGTGTGATTTTTCACAGCATAAATCAGCCAAAAAATATTGGTTGATTAGAAAGAACTCTGGTCGTGTTCGTTGGGTCTCATGATTTTGATACGAACAAGTGCGCATGCGCGTAATGATGCGCAACGCGCAACTGCGCAATGAAACGAGCCATTCGTTTTGCGCATGTCTCGTTACGTTGCGCAGTTGCGCTTTACGCATCATTATGCGCATGTCTCGTTACGTTGCGCAGTTGCGCTTTACGCATCATTATGCGCATGCGCAGTTGAGCGTTGCGCAGTTGCGCTTTACGCATCATCATGCGCATGCGCAGTTGCGCGTTGTGCATCGTTATGCGCATGCGCAGTTGCGCGTTGCGCATAATTATGCGCACGCGCGCTTGTTCGTATAAAAATGATGAGACCCAACAAACACGTACCATTTTTCTTGCAAACTTCAACGTCATGCCATGTTGTAAGCACGACAGCTGCACCTTCAACTCACATCAGCCAATCAATCAACGGATTCAACCTGATCAAATCGCAAGAATAACTGAATGACTAAAGTGCTGCTTGCTCGTGAATTGCCTCATTCTGACGTTCAAGTTCCCATCCTCGGAATGCAACGAATCTCTTTTTTTAACCGTCGATTTTTTGTCTCCGCAGATCCAAGCTACGAAAATCCGGCAAACTTGTTTAGGCTCACCAGAGATCCACGCGCTGAATCGTCCACGGAAGATGAGGATTTTGGACAACGGAGGTTTGGAAAAACAAAAGAATCGCGTCTGCATTCGAAGGAGGGGAGCTCCCAACCAAACCCAAACAAACCCAAACAAACAAACTCACTTCGCGGGTCTTGGTAGTCTCGCCAGCCGAAAACCTACTCCATCGCGTCAAATTCGCATCCTCGAAATGCAACGAATCTCTTCTTTTTAACCGACTAATTTTCGACGTTGAAGTTCGCATCGTTGGACTGCAACGAAAATGCATTTCGTCTTCTATTTCCCAAATTCCCTCGGCAGATTCGACCTACGAAAATCACGCTTACATTTTTTGCATTCTTACTCAGTGATCTGCAGTGTTAATCTGCCAAATATGACTTTGGGTAATACCGAACGTAATAAATTGAAAAGAATTTACGTTTCATTCCAACGATGCAAGCTTCACACCCACAATTTCCACCTCCACAGATTCGAGCTACGAAAATCCGCCGAGCCATTTTAGACTCCGAGATCCTCACGCGGAAAATGAGGATTTCGCGGAACGGATAATAAGGTAGAAAAACAGAATTTTTCGTTGCATCAGAACGATGCGAGCTCCCATTCTCAATGTTCCATCGCTCCGCAGGGCAGTCTCACCAGCCGAAAACGTACTCCATCGCTTTGGAGACCAAACCGGTGGATCTCTGTGGTACATTGTCGTTGGATCGAACGGCCTGAGGGCTGAGATGTTGATTGTAGCCGCTTGCGAGTGGTCGAGCGTTCGGAATCTTGCCCGGTGACCTCATCGACTCGCTCGAATCCGCGCAGCCGGCTTGATTGGTTCGTCCGGGCGACGAGAATATCCGCATGGCGCCACCGGCGCCGAATTTGCCGCGATTCTCCTTGTCCGGCGAGAGTATAACGCCCTCGTCCATGCAGGGCGTGACGCCGATCATTATCGCTCCCGAGACTACGTTACCGTTGCACGCTAGGGCTCGTTGGGCCTCCTGCTCGGTCGCGCACTTCAAGTGTATCCAATTGCTCTGGGGATGGGGAGCCGGATGCTTGTCCACTATGCGGACTCTGTTGGATATGTGGGAGAGCACCGTGTTTATGGCGTTCGGTGGAAAACCAAAGACCGTCACCCATTGCAAAAGTCCCTGCGAGGATGGATCGTTGCTCGTCAGGCTCGCAACGTTCTCCAGAAATATCGAGTTGTTCGCGTTCGTCGTCAACAAACGGGACGACGGATTGTGCGGATTGGCAATGCTACGATTGCTCGGCGTACCGTAATTTCCCGGACTCTGCGTTATCTCGAGGGCGTCGAAGAGGCCACGCGTGGGTGGACCACTGGCGTTTACGTCCGCATTGATCGGCACGCCGCTCGGGCTCGTCGCGTTCGCGAACATTGCCTTTTGACGATTGTGACGATAATCGGGCGTGCCGTAATTCGCCATAGGCGATGTCATGCTCGGCGCGTTGCTGTTGGCGCTCGCGTATCTCGGCGAATCCGGCATGTTCAGCATTCCCAATCGCGCGGGCTGGAAAGTTGCGAGAGACAGGAGTGAGATCGATTGCGATGATGCGGTATTGTTGAGGACTTGGGCCACAGTAACGGGTATAAAGTCATTTGCGAATTTAAACATTTTTTTACGTACGAAAAAGTGATTCACTCATAAAATTAATTACACATCTAGTATGAATATCAACTGACAAGCTGTTAGAATATACAGGGCGTCCAATAGGAAGGTGCTGAAACTAATCGATTCATTTTAAAACACGTGCACAGAATCAGAAAAGCCAAATTGCTTTGAATAGAGGAAACTCTGCAGTTTTAAACGCACATAAATAAAACCAAGTCAAATATTTTTTATGTCAATTTATTACATCGTATGAAAATAACGAAAAAGTACAGTGATTAACGATAGATATTTTCGAAGTGCGAACCGTTAGATTGTACACAAAAATCAATTCTCTTTTGAAAGCTGTGAAAAACTGTGTTCAACATATCGTTCGTAATGCCGCGAACCACTTCCTGGATGGCCGCGATCAGTTCTTGTACTGTGCTGGGATTTTTAGCGTAACAATGATCTTTAACGTAACGCCACAAGAAAAAATCACAAGGGTTCAGGTTCGGTGAGTATGGAGGCCATTCTAGTCCGTCTTGAGCAAATTTAGGGTACCCCAGACCGATTACTCGAATCCCATATACGCGATGAATAGCTTCAAACACCTCATGAGTCCGGTGCGGCGTCGCTCCATCTTGCATGAAGTAAACATTTTTAACCAGTCCCCTCTTTTTTGCATAAGGGAAGAATTTCGTTTCCAAAAGTTGTTTGCAACTCTCTCGTGTTACCGTAGATTCAAAGAATTGCAAATAAATTCCTTTTACTGCAAACGCTGCCCATGCCGTTACTTTCTGTGGATGAAGGGACTTCGCTAGCAATATGTTGGGACTTTCCGTTCCCCAAAACCGGTAATTTTGCTTGTTTACGTACCCATTCATCCAAAAATGTGCTTCATCGGAATAAATAATCAATTTCTCATTAAGTTCTTCGGCTTCAAACATTCCCGTAATAGTGTTACAAAATTCGATGCGTTTCGTCATGGCATGTTCAGTTAACAATTGACGAGTGCTTATTTTATACGGATGAAACTTTAACAAATATTTCAAAATGTTGTGTAATGATGATTTGGTTATTTTTAATGCTTGAGCAGCTTTCCGAATCGAATCATTTGGATTTTGTTTGAAATAATTCTCAACTTCGTTGATCTTCTCTGGTGTAGTCACCGTAACAGATGGACCTGGCAACTCGTGTCTACGGTCCTGGAGTGTACCATACTTCACGAAGTTATCGATTATCCTACAAAAATTAACGTAAAATTACTTCAATGCAGTTTAATTGAATTGAAACACAAGTTGTGCGATAGATGAATATGAATAAATATTAAATTCTTACCTCTTCAGAGTGTTTTCGCTGGCAACTCTATGAGTTCCAAACTTAGTACGAAACCCTCTATACGCATTACTATAAATTTTTCCCCTCGAGAAGAAGCACTCAATAAGATATACTTTTTCTTCCGTGGTGAGCTCACTCATTTTGAAGCGCGCGTACTTGCTTCAACCACGTCTGGAATAAAACTGCGGGGCCTCAGGTATGCGCCTTAGCAAAAGGGACCCCTATTCAATTCATGGAGGGAAGAGACACTTATTTAGTTTTAGCAACTTCCTGTTCAACACCCTGTATACGTATATATTTTTTTTTATTTACAAAATGGCCGACTACTAATATTTTCTTTTGTTAGTTTTTTTTAGACGCTCCGCAACGTGACATTTAGCATCCACAAGTTTTTACCCACAAAAAACAAAAATTCTCGTCAATCTACATTAGAATACATAGAGAGGTACGTAAGGAATTTGAAAAATATTGTTTTATTCAAAAGTTGTAGGTATTTTAACTTAAGGAGGTTCGAGCGTTAGCCACAATCCAAGGTTAAATTGAATAAAAAATACATTTTATTGTTTAGACTATACTGAGTCTGCGAATTTTTCGAACTTTTTGCACCACCAACCACCATAGATAAAAAAATAGTTTAATGTACGTCATTGAACGTGCGGTTAGATGGGCAAGACTTTCACACTAAAGGTTATGTAATTTTTTATTGTTACTTAGCACCGAGATAAACCATTTCTAACAACGGATTAACGCAAACTGAACGTTTGTAAACATTTAGAAAAAACGAATCCTCATCTTGCCCATCGTAAACCATGGGCCAATAAGCTCGTGACGTAGATATAAACAGGCATCATTTTAAATTACTCAAAATTTCATTGTGAATTGTATAAAACATTCGTTGTCGTAGTTTTTTCATAATAATCCTCGATAATGTTATACTTTTTCAAGTTTGTAGTAACACAAAAGTTTTTCTACTTTACGTAATAAAAATATTAACAGGCATAATTTTGTCCTTCAATGATATATTTTTAAAAAATAGCATATACAGAATGAATCTGTACCTCGTATGCATTTTTTTTGAGGTTCATTGAAAAAAAAAAAAGAATTAATAAACTGTCATTTGACTTAACTGAAGCGCTCCTACCTCCTTAAGAAATGAATTTTCAGTGAAAAATTTCGTTATAACTGCTCATAAAATGAAAAGTTTTCGATTAATCAGAAATTCCGTACGTACTTCTCTGCGAAATGCAATTAGGAACATAACTTTTAAATTTGAAGTAAATCGAGTGAAAATTGTTGAAATTATTTGTCACGCCAATTGGAAAAAAGCTGTTTCGAAAAGATTCGAGTAGTCGGCCATTTTGTACATCGAAAAAAATATATATTTTTTTTCTAACAGCTTGATATTCATACTATATAGATGTGTACGTAATTTTATGAGTGAATCACTTTTTCAGACGAAAAAAATGGTTAAATTCGCAGATGATTTTACACCCGTAACTCTGACCTAAGGCCTCAACAAATGCACTTCCTCGCTTGGAGGATTCGATTGGAAAATATACGTGTGTGGAAATTCGAGTTTACCACGGTTGAGGGGTTGGGCTACTGCAAACACTTCGCGAATATTGATAGTCGCTTGAGCCACATTGAAGAGAAAGGATGACGTGGAAGTTTGCATCGTTGGAATGCAATGAAAAAGATCTTTTTTTATTTTGCAAATTTTTCTATGGATTTGCGATACGAAAATCGCGCAAACATTTTTTTTCACACGCAAACAAGTATTTATACTATTTAAGGGGCTTGACAGTGTGACACTTTCAAAAAATCAATTTTTTTTGCCTTTTTCGATAATTTATACTTTCAAGAATAGCCTGTAAAAACTTCAAGGCCGTATCTCTAATCATTTTATCTTGCGAAAATCGATAGTTAAATCTTTGAACGCGTTCTTCTCGAAATGAGATTTTTCAAATTTGCCGACATTGTAACTCAAGGAGCAATTATCCGATTGACTTGAAATTTGAACTGAGTACTCTTGAATATATTTACTCTACAATGACATAGGATATTTTTGATTGGATGAAAATTGACGATTTGGCATTGAAAGAAACGACCATTTTATAGGCAAGAAAACAGACTATTTTTCATAACTACGCCATTTTGTTAGATTTTGATATTTTTCGAAAATCCTACGTCATTGTACAGGAAAGACCTTCCAGTTTAACGACATTTTTTCCTCTTTTGGTTTCAGCTACTCAATCGGCCGGAATCATGTCACCAGTGGAGGAACTTTTTTTTGGCGCCTCCGAAGGCAGCGCATAGTCGCTTGAATCTTAATATTTTTCTATGAAAAAATTATGTAATATAGGTCAAATGAAGCCAAATATATTCTTAATTTTCCGAAACATTTAATTGAGTAGTTTTCTTCCAAAAAATTCCCGAAAATCACCCCAATTTTCAGCGTTCACACGGATATAGTCCCTTAAATGTATGATTTTGGATAATAATGGATCTTTATTATGGAACTTTGTTTCGAGAAATACATGAAAAAAAAAAATGTTTTTATATATTTCGACAATGTATTTATTAAGTGTAACAACTTTTGTATCAATATCTATAATATAAACCTATACAAAAAATTCATGAAAATAGCCTTTTTAGCGTCTAAAGTGAGAAGACACCTTAAGGGACAACACCACTGTGACCCCCTGTTTTTTTGCCATTTTTCAAGAATTTTTTTTTTGGGAAAAAAAAAGAGATATTCTAAAAAAAAAAATTTTATTTTGTTTGTTGTTTATTGAAGATACATAAAAATTCAAATTTTTCACGCCCCACGGTGACGCTGGGGAAGCTCCCGCGTCAGGTACTGTTGCCTCTGCAGTGGTTCGCGGCACGCAGCAGAACTCTCTTCAAAGTCGATCTGAAAAAAAATACCGAGTGTTTTCGTTAATAATATGATATTTTGAAGAGAAGTACATAGGGATTTGAAAAAATATTGATTTTTAAAAAATAGGCACGGTTTTGAAATTAAAGGACAATTTTCGAGCAAAATTTCTCGTCGAAAATAGGCTATAACTTTTTTTATTATTGAGATATCGAAAAAATCCTATGTACTTCTTTAGATAATCTAGTTTTATTGATGCAGTCCAAATTTGAAGTCGTTCGGATAAAAATTGCTCGAGTTCTGCTGCGTGCAGCACTCAAAAAAGTGGTTTTGAGAAAAACGCGTTCAAAGTTTTAGGTTTGTTAATTTATGCGATAAATTGGAAAAAAAAATGTTTACCTTTAATCAGCGATGCCGGCACCATATAGCTGGCCTTCAAGAAGCAAATCATTGTCTCTAGCATCTTTTCTCGAACTTGTAGAGGCTCTTCTTGCCTCTTTTGCAGCGTCTGTGAACGAGCGCTCCGCCAGCTCGATCCGCGCTGCGTCGGTTTCAACGCAAAAATTGAAACAATTTGGGCCGATAGTTATCCCCAACGCCTCCAAAACTTTCACGAGGCTTCTCAGGCCATCATTGAATAATAATACCGCGATATCAGCTGCAATATCGACGATTGACGACTTGAAAATTTTTATAATTATCGCCACCTATGGCTTTTTTTCAAAACTATATTTATAACAATAGCCGGTTTTTTGTGAAGGGCGACAAAAGAATACCTGGGAAAGACCCGCAGGACCTGGGAAAGGCCCGGTATACCTGCCGACCCTGAGACGCGCAGCTGCGCGGGACCCCGAGCGTCACGGAGCGCTGCACCGCTCCACAAAATATTCAATATCTCCGAAAATAATTATTTTTTCGACCTGGGTCCAACGGCATCTTAATCTTAAATGTATTTTAGATTTTTCTAGATGGTTTTCAAAAAATCGATTTTTTGAAGCCGTCACTGTGGTGTTGTCCCTTAACGGGTTATACGCAGTTGGAAATTGCAAAAAATCGATTTTTTTAAATTGTATCTTTGGAATGTACAAATATGTGAGTATATTCCCTGAAAATTTCAAATCGATCCAGCGAATATTCTCGGAAATACACACATATTTGTAAGGACGCTCGGAGCGCGTCTCCGAGCGTCCGAGAAACTTCAATCGCGTTTTTCTCAAAACGGTGTTTTCAAAGTCGGTGAGCACGATTTCTTAAAAACGGCTGAACCGATCGGTCTGCAATTTTAAGACAACCTTGTCAGATATATTCTTCAGGTATTGATCGAAGGAATAAGATTTCCGATAATTATTTCTATTTTTTTTCAACGATTTAACGAAAAAAATTTGGTCGAAAATCAAAATTGTTTCTTTCCGGAGCCACCATTTTGTCAAAAATCAAAATTTCGACTATTCCTTCTATCAATACCTGGATTCATCTATCCCCTAAAAGAATATTTTTGCTTTTTTCATTTTAGATAATGCAAACCGGGGATACTTTGCTCACCGGCGGACACTTTTTTTTCGGGGATCTCCAGGAGACTTCCTACAGGAGCAATGTTAATGAATATTTTTGAAAATAAAAAATGCCAATCTGAAGCTGAAAGATGCCACTACACTGGCTAATACTTTTCGTTTTGCCCAAATGAAATCCTTTTCCAGAAAAAAATTGTGAAAAAACGACTTCTTTTGGCCTTGCAACGGCGTATAACGCCTTAAGGCGGGATATACATTTAGACAGGAAAAAGATAAGCAATATTGAGGGCTTTTTTAAACTAAGAAATAATTATTCGAGAATTATCAAACTTTAGGTATACTTTAATAGTATATTTGAGTTCCAAAAAACTTTGATTTCCAAAAAAGTTCAAACATGTTTTCAGCTAGAACATGTATAGTTTCTATGACGGTAATTAAAATGAAGAAAATGCAAATTTACTTCATTTTACTTTAAATTAAATTAAATTTACTTCATGCACGCATTTACAACCAAAAATCAACATTTCTGTAAAATGTGGATAAAAAAAGTATTTTTTTTTTTTTCATTTTTTCAAAAACAATTCTTCTTAAGTAGAAGGTACCAATATTATCAATATTTCTACCAAATTTCAACTCAATCGGCTTGACAGTTTTTGAGCGATCCTGCACGCCAATTTCGATTATGCAGTTTTGAGAAAAACGCGTTTGAAGTTCACGCCCGTTCAAATTGTCAAATTTCACACCCCCGCAAAAAAAAGAAATCGATTTTTTTATCGTTGTAAATGTATATCCGGCCTTAATCAACGATTAAATGATCAACGTTTTTCTGCCCACACGGAAAAAAAGAAATAGTAAAGAATACAGGGGCTTCACAGTTCGCATTGGACTCGAGCGATTGCACAGCGATATTACCTGAAACACAGTGCTCAAAATACAGTGTGCTCAAAGTAAATTATTACAGCTCCTATACTGTCCTCTTTGGACTCGAATCGCTCTACTGTATCTTTTACTGGAACACACAGTCCAAAATACAGTGTAGTCAAAAGGAAACTTTGACAGTTCAACACTGTAATATAAATTTAACAAAACTTGTAATTTGACAGTTAGTTAATCTGTATTATGTACACTGAATGCGCCAGTTATATCGACAGAGTTTATGTAGGTGTTTTAACAGTGGAGTCCTCTGTTCTAGAAACTGGTTAGCAACAGATATAGTTTCAGTTTTGAACCGTTGCTTTTTATAGTGTGAACACGGGAAACATTCTTGTTTTAATCCTGTAATTCAAACTTCATGAACCCCGTAATTTAATAATGCCACAACTCGTATATTATACAAAATTAGGGCTAAAAATAACATTAGATAGCGCTGAAAGAACAATTGAAGCGCTGAAAGAACTGCCAGTCCTTTGTGTCCTGGTTGCGCCACGCTCGAGACAAGTCCTAACCAGTGAATACCGTTCACAACGTCACACTGTAAATTTGATTATAAAAATGAAGTAAAAAAATTCGGCGAAACCTTTGCTTACAATGTATATTGTAAGCAATGTTATATATATATATATGAAGAAAATATTACAAAATCAGTCACATACACAGGAACGTACCTTTTTGTAAATAATTCTCTCTTTTTTTATAATTTCTTGAATTATGTCGCACAAATTTCACCGTTCGCATCCTATCGACCACGCACTACTACTAACTGGCAATCCTTTGTGTCCTGGCCACGTGCCTCACCCCACGCGCGAGACAAGTCCTAATTAGACAAGAACGTACCTTTTTTTTTAAATTCTCTCTTTCTTTATAATTTCTTGAATTCTGTCGCACAAATTTCGATGTCCGCGTCCCATCAACCACGCACTACTATCTGGCAATCCTTTGTGTCCTGGCCTCATGCCTCATGTGCAGACAGTATAAAAAACAGTGATCGCATTTCAATTTTACAGTTGAATATTTTTACTGAAATCACTGATGTATTCACAATATCAAACTGCAAATAAACCAGTGTAACTGTAAACATCTCAGAGTGCACAGATAACGTCATGAACTGTCGAAAGAAGAGTGAAACTACCGTGCCACACTGTGAAATTTAATGAATCACTCTGTACTCAATACAATGTACATTGTAACCCTTGCAGTTTGCGTACAGTATAAAAATCAGTGATCTTATGTAAATTTTACAGTTGAATATTTTTACTGAAATCACTGATTTATTCACAATACCAAACTGTAAATAAATCAGTGTAACTGTAAAAAATCTCAGAGTGCACAGATTACGTCACGAACTGTCGAAAGAAGAGTAAAACTACCGTGCTACACTGTACAATTTAATGAACCACTCTGTACTCAATACAGTGTACACTGTAACCCTTGCAGTTTGCGTATAGTATAAAAATCAGTGATCTCATGTAAATTTTACAGTTGAATATTTTTACTGAAGACACTGATGTATTCACAATACCGAACTGTAAATAAGCCAGTGTAACTGTAAAAATCTCAGTGTGTACAGGAAAATTCGTCATTTTTGTAGGACAGGATTTACATTACTCTGTTTTACTGTAAAATGAAGTATGACACCCTGTTTTTCATGCGGTTTATACTGTGATTTTCGCTGTTTCTTTTTTTTCCGTGCAGCTTTGACTGTTCGTTCCAATGGACGATACATTGAACCACTATGTTTTGTTTCGCTCAAAAACGGGCCATTTCGTATGCACCCACCCAACATATATACAACATGGGGTAGAATTTTGCGTCGTTGAAATGCAACGAAAATTCATGCCAATTTCTTATTTTCATCATTATCCAAAATCATACTTTGCTAATTTTGTGTAGATCGCTTAAGGTATTACGAGCGCGCAATCTTTATTTCTATAGAATTTGTTCAAATTTTAACCAGACATTGTTCATATCATTATCCATGTTTGAGTGAAATTTCAGACCAGTCGACTATTTAGATTGGTAGACAATGGGTTTTAAAATTTCAACTTTAAACACTGCAGTGTCTGCATTGAAATTTACACAGAATAATTTTCCGTAAAAAAGATGTCTCCTATAATAAGAAGACATATAGCCACACCGCGGAACAATATTGTTGAATATTTCGAGAAAAAAATAATGATCGTGTTCCTAAAAATAAAAATGTTGTCATAATAAAATATTTGCATTATAAATATTAATATTTTATATTGTTTATGTTATCTTCATTAACAAATAAAAGTATTGGGTCATTCGTAATTAAAAACTTTGTTCGATTAAAAATGACTTCCAAATAAAAATTTGTGTTGCGGTACTCGGGAAAAAAAGTTCATGTCTTAGTGGATATGTTCATATATGTTTCAGATATTGTCGTATATGTTTCAGATATTATCATACATCTATCAGATATATTTATATCTGACATTTTACAGTATCATATATGATTAGGCCTGATCATATTCCACATCACATATGCATACCCGAGTATAAATGAATATATATAATCATATATAATTGTATACAAAAATTGGCCCGATAGAATTGTATACAATTGTATATGATCAATTAATATACAGTACTACCTCTCTAAGAGAACGGTCTAGGGCGGTTAGGGGAAGAAATTCTCGAGAAATTCGTCGCCGAAGCCTTCCCCCACCATCCATTGAGTTGTCCGCGATAAACTCGAGAGGCCTCGGGTACACTGGACAGCTCGAGCTAGGTGGGGGAAGCCATAAAATGCGCTCAAGCGGAACGGCGGGGAAATTCTCTCTTAGCGAGGGCTCTCTTAGAGAGGTAGTACTGTACAATTATATATGATTATATATATTCATTTTTACTCGGGTATAGATCATATCCGATCACATACGGTACCAGACTCCGCTATATAGATCTAATATATGTTTTTATCTGGTCAGGTACCAAGGCGAGTTGGCAGCGTGAAACCGTATCTGAACATATATGATGTGATATATGAGCAGGCACGTTCATATAAAATTTTATCCCATCAGATACGATACCAGACTTGGAAAATATACGAAGTCTTATACACTCATACCGTGTCGTATATGCAGTTCAGTTGTTCACACATGAAAACATCTGAATATACGAAACGATATATGAGAATATAAGACGATATCCGATCAGATATGGCACCTCACCTGACTGTATTATATGTGATCATGTGAGTTACTATAATATTATTAATTATTAACACGTCAAGTGATGACGTGTTAATAACCCCGCTCTATATATGTAAACATTTTAATATCTTCATGACTGCACTAACAAGATTTGATCTGTCTCAACAGGGTAAGATTTGCTCTGATATAGTCGGAGTCAAACCTGGTCTGATGGTTCAGATAAACTATGATTCTATCATATAGGCAGGTCTATTGTTCATAGATGTCCAGGTCTACTGAGATCCACGGTATTTTATTCTTATACGGACAGACAGATCTGGTCCAACAAGATTATATTTGCCTGACATGATCAGATCTGGCCCAATAAAATCAGATCTACCTGACACGATCAGATCTGGCCCAATAAAATCAAATCTGGTCCAACAAGATCAGATCTTGCCTGGGGATTGGATCTGGTCAGACCTGCAGCGATATGGACGGGTCTGCTCTCATAATTATCAAAATGACTGTGATATGATCATGCATGCTCAGATATAAGCATAAATGATCTGTCATGACACTACATGAACAGATATTGCCAATTTTCTTGTCTGATCATATCTAATTCTACAGATATGATTCAGATATATTCAGAGATGAACTTTTTTTCCTGGGTATTATTTCAAATATTCAGCGCAAACTCACGTCATTGGATACGTGGAAAGATGCGGTGTTGCCATATGTTTTCTTATTATAGGGGACAAATCTTTTTTACGGAAAATTATTCTGTCTAAATTTCAATGCAGACCCTGCAGTGTTCAATGTTGCAATTTTAAAACTCACTATCTCCCAATCTAAATAGTCGACTGTTCTGAAATTTCACTTAAACATGCATAATGATATGAACAGTGTCTGGTTAAAATTTGAACAAAATCTTTAGAATCAAGATTGCACACTCGTACTACCTTAACGAGAATCTAAAAAAATGTTTGCCTGATTTTTGTACCCGAAATCTACCGAAGGAAATTTGTGGAATGAAAAAAAAATGTGCTTTTGTTGCATTTCAACGACGCCAACTTCAACGTCATTATACGACTTATTGTATCAGGATTGCCAGACAATTAATTATATAGTAAAATAAATCGGAAATCGTTGGAAATAATGTATCGGTGGAAGTACTGGTGGGAACTTTGTTAAACTTTTGTTGAGGAAGTTGATTTAAGATATTGGCGTCGCTTGTCAAGTTCACGTCAAACTTTGACGGATGCGCCGGGGACTGCAAATCATTCAAGCATGACGCAGCACACGTCTCTTTCCTTACGTAAAAATGAGAGCTTACCGTACTGGATTCACCGAGAAGAAAACTGGGAAGGTAGGCAGAACCGCTGCCCGGTGTGCCCGGAGTTTGTACCGGACTGCCAACGGGTGATCCCAAAGCCATGGGTTCCATCGATGAAACTAAATTTCCAAAAATGAGCGAAAAAAGACTCAGTTGTATGACGATCGACGGTTATTACGCATTGCTCCGGAGCAACGATGTTTCATCGAAAGAATTTTGAGGTTATGAATCTCCCAGCGTGCTCCGTTCGGACGCGAATTTATCGCAGCTGTTGCGTGTCAAATGATCGCAAAGTTTATTCACCTCGTGCTCGTATACTCACGCTCGATCGTCAAATTTCGACGTTTTTTCCGACACTTTGTTTCGGGAGAGATGCTCGATGTTTCTTGACAGTTTTCACACCGCGTTTGCGCCCTTTTTCGCGGCCTTTCAAATAGTCGGGAACGCTTCGTCAGGCTGGCCGTAGGTGGCGCCATCGACGGACCGCGACATCAGTGACTATTCAAAATCATTTTTTTCTTGTGAAAGATCGTAATCGCTTTACACTACTCATACCATTAATCATATTTGAGACTTGTGTAATTTCTATTTTTAACATATTAAAAAAAGAATTTGTAATAACTAAATTTTCCATGTGTAAACTGTTTAAAGAATGTTCACATTCAATTAGAAAAATGAAAAAATAGTTATTCCAACGATTCGCGCAGTATTTCTAGGCTTAATATTTGGTAACAACGGTTTTATGTCCGTTTCTTTTTACTCAACCAGGCGAGTTTAAGGAGAGATATACACCTAGATGATCGAGGTCGAGGATTTATAAGCTGTGAACATTCCGTCGACCGTAGAAGACCTACACTACGTGGGTCATTTGACAAGTACCTAGCCTCACCGCTAGATTGTGCCACTATTGCAAGAGAAATACACTATAGTGTAGTACCGTCTTGTAGACGGCTATTGACAAAATTTTAGCCGGATCGGACTTGTAGTTCTCTTTTGAGAGCGTGTGAAAGCAAGTGTGTCCGTTGATTTTTGAAAGAATAATCGCAATCCAAAAGAGTTTTTGCGTCGTTACGTGACCGTCGACGAAACATGGATTCACTGGTATACTCCAGAGACCAAGGAGCAGTCAAAACAGTGGACCTTACCCGGTGAACCTGCTCCAAAGAAGGCGAAGACGGTCCCGTCGACTGGAAAGGTGATGGCCACTGTTTTCTGGGATTCTCAAGGTGTGATTTTTATTGACTACCTGGAGAAGGGCAAGACGGTCACGGGACAGTACTACGCCGAACTATTGAGCCGATTTAACGCCGTCTTAAAAGAAAAACTGCCCCATTTGTCGAGAAAGAAAGTGCTTTTCCACCACGATAATGCACCGGCTCACACCTCCGCGCTCGCCACGGCTAAATTGGTCGAATTACGCTATGAATTGCTGCCCCATCCACCGTATTCTCCAGATTTGGCTCCGTGCGACTTTTTTTTTGTTTCCGAATCTAAAAAATTCACTCGCCGGGAAGAAATTCCACTCCAATAACGAAATAATCGCCGCCACGGAGGCCTATTTTGTAGACCAAGAGATAACATTTTTTTCAACGGGGTTAAAAAAATTGGAACACCGCTGGGCCAAGTGTATTCAACTAAAAGGGGACTACATTGAAAAATAAATTTTATTTTTAGCAAAATTTTGGTGTTTTCATTTGTAGGCTAGGTACTTATCAAATGACCCACGTATGGGCCTGGATCGATGATTCCATGTAAGTTGACAAATTTCATGATTTATTCATTCCCAAATTTTCAAACACTATTTTCTAAAAACCACGTTTCTCAAATCGGTACCCAAAATTTCTCGAAAACCAACGCACCGATTGCCTTGAGGTTTTTTGTGGTTATTCTATACACCATTATCTAGTACTTGTCATAGGATTTTTTTTCCGTTACTTAGTTTTTGTTTTATAGGAAAAATAATAACTAATTTTTTGCCCAAAAATCACTATTTATGTTCAAACGTCCGCCATTTTGTCATAAATCGATATTTTCAAAATCGGCTATGACAAGTACTAGGTTATAGTATCTAATTGAATAATCTTTTTGGTTTTTTCAGATGATTTTTTAAGAAACGCCAGTGGATACCGTATACGCAGATTTTTTTTACGATGCTCCAAGGATCATACAATATCCTTGTATATTTTTGATATTTTTAAATAAAGAAAATTAAACACATTTTTGAATGCATATACTTTTAGATAATTAAAACCCCAATCCGAAATTTCATATAGTTTTCCTTGAAAAATTTCACAAAAATAACCTTTTTTCCGGCTCCTAGGTGTATATCTCCCCTTAACCTCCATGCTTTTCAACGTTGATCTGTCAAAACAATGTCAGGTGCGGGAAATATGAAGCATTGAATTCGGATCACGACTGGTATGAAGCGTAGAAAATTTGTGTCGGCAAAATATGTCGGTTAAAAATGAATGATGTGTGGAAATCCGAGATGAGGTTAGGACTACAGTCAGTTGTTGCCTTGCTGTCACGTCTCTTTATCGTAGCAAGTGGTAATAAATCCAATACCGGAAGTTCAAATTAAACTTGATATTATATAAAAATTAGATCAATAAGCGTAATTTTTTCTAAGAGCATTGCATTACTACAATTGTTAAGTATGTACATCTGATCATTTTAAAGAATCTGACGGATACCCACTATTATATACACTTTTCTATCGACCGGAAATTGACTTTTTGTATGTCGTCTCGGAATTCCTTCACAAAAATACGCAATATTAATAATTTTTTCTCTGTAATTAGTTCGATAACCGGCCCTAAAATTTTACAGAGACGATTGTTAATATGTTTAGTAAAGCTCAACAAAAAATTATGAAAATCCTATGGTTTGGAGCCTGGCGATAGAATTACCTTAAGGCGGGATTTGAACATTTACAGCGATAAAAAATCGTTTTCTTTTTAAACGACAGAACTATATATGTAGTTTTTTTTCAAAAGTTTCAAAGCGAAATTCGTAAAAATTCAAACGGTACAGCCCGTCACTGCTGTGCCTCACTGCTCGGATTTGGAGCGCGAGCCGCGGGTGTAAGCGAGAGCCCAGAGGGGCAGGCAAAGATGGGCAAAAAGTAATTAAATTAAACATTAACAAATACAAATTACCACGGTGATTGATAATTTAATTATTGCGTAATGGATAGCTGTAGTAATTAGTTACCACAAGCATCTAGCGCAATTTAATTTTAATTCTATGTAAACTTTAAACGCGTTTTTCTCAAAACTGCATTTTCGAAATTGGTGTGCAGGGTTACTCAAAAACGATCAAGCCGATCGAGTTTTGCTTACCTTCTACTTGATGTGAATTTTCATTGAAGAAGTGGGAAAAAGTACTTTTTAATCCACATTCAAGGGAGACTTTGTCCTTTGTGCCCAGCGGGAGATGTTAGCGGCTCAACAAGAGCAGTTAGAAGAAGAGGAGGGATGCCTCTATGACCAGACATTGCCGATTAGCCGTAATTATAAACACATTTGTGTAAATACATTACAAAACTTTAAACGCGTTTTTCTCGTAAACACATTTTTAAAAATGGCTGACATTCTCCTGACCGCTATAATTAACATATCGACCTGAAATTTGGAGAGCATGCTCAGAAAATATGTCTTCACGGAATGACGGATCGTTTTTTCGATAGATACATTTTTGCATTTATTATTTATCTTTTTTGCGAAAAACAACGCAAAAATTCGATTTTTTTTAAATTGCCGCTATTTTCCGAAATTTGTACTAAACGAAAAACTCATCCGTCATTCCATGACCAAAGGGTCACAGATTGATAATATGCTTTGAATTTGTGTTTCAGATCAACAAAGAGTGATGCCAGCCGTTTACCTCCCGCGATTTGAGGACCTGTTTTCGCGCAGCTGCAACGGCCGCCATTTTGTTTTCCTTGTCAAAAAAAAAAATTTTTTTTTACGTTCCGAATATCATGAATAAAAGCAAGAAAAAAACCGCACTCAAAAAGCTTTACTCGTTTCCTTTAAAAAAAATAAAATTTAAACACCTGAAATGTGGCACTCCAAGGACAAAGTCTCCCTTAATATAAATTTTACGTGAGATTTCGATTTTTGTTTTGTAAATGCGTTTGATTATTAAATTTGCATTTTCTTCATTTTAATTACTGTCAAATAGAAACTATACATGTTCCGATAGAATTTGGTTTTAAAATTTTTTTTTGCAAATCAAAGTCTAAATTATTTTAAAAAAATCTTTCGTATACTTAAATATACTATTAAAGTATACCTACAGTTTGATAAATGTAGAACAATTATTTCTTAGTTTAAAAAAGCCCTCAAAATTGCTCAATTTGTTCCCCTCTAAATGTACATCTCGCCCGCAAGGGTTAAGCTATTGTGGAAAAGTCGAAAAATCGATACCATATGCTGCAGGGGTCGCAGATTCAAGGTAAACTTATGATTGCAACGATGGAACTGCTAGGCAAACTTTACACGCGTTTTTCTCGAAACTATGCTTTTCAAAACGGTGTACACAATTTCTCGACATCTGATCAACGGATTGACATGAATTTTTCTACACTTATTCAATATAATGGTAGTTTAGTCTTGACCGACGTTTTTCTTCCTAAAATTTTGTTTTCATTAGTTATTAACAATAATGTAATTCTTCCTCGAAGAATCGAATAAAAAATCGAAATTTCTTTTTTCGATGATTGAAACACGATAAATAAAATAAGCTCGGTCCAGTCCCAGCCAACATTATTCATTTTAAGAAAAAAATTGGTTTTTTTGTTTTAGATCAACCGGGTGGCCAAAATCACGTACACTGTTGAGCCCCTCACGTTCAATGGGCCTTCACGAGATTATTTGTAACTTCTTAAATTATCAATATTTTTTAATGAAATTTAGTACACGATTTTGTTAATCTGCATACATATAAATGTCCAAACGATTTTTCAATCATCTTACTTATCCCTTCAAATTTTTTTTTTTTCAATAACCTTTATTTTTGATTCGTCAAAGTAGCCTAACCCCTTAACACGGGACGCGCATGCACTTTTTAGTTAGAAAAATGACAGGTACTTTCTTTTTTCGAGTAAACTTGCATGACGGAAAAAAAGGTGAATGGATAATTCAGGGAATACATACGAGACTTAATGATAAATTATTTTAATAACGATGAAAATTATTTACATATTTACAGGCACGATGATACAATCTTGTAAATAATTCAATAATTATAAATAATCGCCCCGCGTCATCGTCGATATACAATGCTATCATTTTCTTTGCACAAATTTAAGTCTCGAGTATACATAAGGGTGCCACAATTTTGTTCTTTATTTTTTTCCCCTTTTTCTCATCATCCAATTATGTTCTTGAAAGAAAAAAAAAATTGTCGCGAAAGCTGCGAGCCGTCAAAAAATATTTAGAGGTCGCTGAAGCCTCCCAAAAATTCGAACTTTTCATTAAAAAATTCATTTTTTCGCTCCATTTCTTGCCCATGAATTTCACGCTTTGTAATTTTCTAAACGGCCAATAAATATTTAGTGGTTGTTCAGGAGCTTCGAATTCACCAATTTTCGTAAATTTTTTAAAACTCTTCTCACTCTTGAATTTGACGCTTTGTTAAAATTTGAAAACAATTAATCCTATTTTTCTTCGGAAATAAAAAAGGATTAATTGTTTAAAAATGTTTACAAAGCGTCATACTTGTGAGAGAGAAAAGTAACAAAAAAATTGAAAGTTTCGAAGCTCTTGAGTGACCACTAAATATTCATTGGCCGGCTAGAGCTATTGCGAGGTTAATTAAAAAATTATAAGACGTAAAATTCATGGGTGAGAAATGAACGAAAAAAAAATCGATTTTTGAATGAAAATTTAAATTTTTGGGAGGCTTGAGCGACCTCTAAATATTTTTTTACCGCTCGCAGCTTCCGCGACAATTTTTTTTTCGGACAAAGAGATAATTGGAAAGTGAGAAAGAGGGAAAAAATAGAGCTCGAAATTGTGCCATTCTAGTATACATAAATGCTGTGCAAATGCACATTTAATACTCTCGAAATAAAACCATAATGATAATTTACAGGTACGTTATCTATGATATCTGAATGACGGAATTGATTTTACGCGAGCACCTGTGCAAATAAATCAAATTTCTCCGCCTCCCTCCGCCTCTTCTGCCAATAAATATATTCTCCTTTTTCTTTTGAAATAAATTCTTGCCGAAAATTGACCGCCTCGCGAAAACCGCAGGATTTTTTTCACCCCTCGTAAAAATATTTCCGATATTATTTCGCATTGAAAAAAAGTTGAAAAGGAAAAAAATTTTAAGGAACTCCCGTACCACAGAAATACGTGTTTTTTTTTGGAAGCCTTCGATATCCGCGTGGTATATGATATTCTTTCTAGTTTCGAAATGAATAAAAAAGCGTCGATCTCGTCCGGGGAGGACAGGAAGACGAGAACCGATGATATGTCGCGTAATTTTTTGAATCTTCTCTCCTCTCGTCCCCGACCAAAAAAAGAACATAAATGGCGACACGTTATTTCTCGCGGAGCACACGTGCCAAACGCACAACCGGTTACGGATTTTGCGTTTTTGTTGAGCCGTCGGCAAAAATTCACATCGCTTTGGGGCCGGGTTGAAATTCAAGTGAAAGATCAAAACTCTGAAAGAATTTTATACGAACAACCAAAACTCCGCAAATCTCACCGTCAAAATAATTCGGCTATGGAAGTTTTAAAAGTTTCAAAATTTTCAATTAATCGTCGAATTATTTCAATGATCTTGACGAACCTCGTAATTTCGGAACATTAAAATTAGGAATTTTAAACCGTTAGTACAGTGGTGCTGTACATTGAAATCGGAAAAAATTGGCAAAAGGCTAGTTTTTTGACAGGTAAATTTGCAGGTAGCGCGGGTGCCTAAAAATCGGGGTGTAGGGTATTTTAGGGGATGAAAGGGGATGGGGGTGGATTAATGCCAAGCTACAACTCCCACGAGGTCGGCGCCGAGAAACAAAATGTTTAGAAAAATCCTGGCTTTCTTTTTGTCCACAGCGCCGAAGTCGTGGAATTTCATTTTAGGGGTGAAAAAGTGGGGAGAAATTTTCAAAAATCAGTTTTCATTCAATATCTCTTTAGGAAAAATTCATACAATTTTTGTTTAAACGAGAATGTTGAAACTCTTGAAAAGACGCGTCGATCGAATACTTGATCATCCCTCTCCAATAATATCTTCACCCCGAAAAGAGTTGTTGAAGTATAAAAAAAAATTGTTGATTGAATAACTCAAAAACAATCGATTTTTCGGGGATGGTTCAAAGGTAGAAAATGTAGAGAATAATTTTCTCTATATTTTCGATCCTATGGACCACCCTTGAATTTTGATTTTTTCGAACCCCTCTCAGGGGTTGAAAATTCAAAATAAAATTCTGGGAAAACTATTGACCGAAAATAAAGAGATACGAATTTGGCGTTTTGGACCAAAATGTAGCTGAGGGTTCAAGCTACAAATTCTTCCACGGCGGCGAATTTGTGCGGTCAATAGTTTTCCCAGAATTTCATTTTTCATTTTCAACCCCCGAGAGCGGTTGGAAAATCAAAATTCAAGGGTGGTCCATAGAAACGCAAATATAGAGAAAATTATTCTCTACATTTCGTACATTTGAACCATACCCGAAAAATCGATTGTTTTTTAGTTATTCAATAAACCATATTTTTGGGGGTGAAGATATTATCGGAGAGTGATGATCAAATACTCGATCGACGCGTTTTTTCAAGGGCTACAACGTTCCCATTTGATCCAAAAGTGTAGGAGTTTTTTTTTCTAAAGAGTTATTCAATTAAAACTCATTTTTCAACATTTCACCCCCAAAATTACCTTCCACGACTTCGGCGCTGTGGGCAAAACTAAAGCCCGGATTTTTCTGCACATTTTGTCTTTTAATTAAAAAAAAAATCTTGAAATAATTCGTCGATTTATTGAAAATTTTGAAACTTTCAAAACTTCCATAGCCGAACTATTTTGACGGTGTTCAGATTTTCGGAGTTTTGGTCTTTCGTGTAAAATTCTTTCGGAGTTTTGATCTTTCAGGGTAGTATTCTTTCGGAATTTTGAGCGTTCTGATCATTCAAAGTTTGAAATTTCAATCCGGCCCCATCTATAATTTCAGAATATTAAAATTCGGAATTTTAAACCGTCGGAGCATTCAAAGTTCGGAATTTCAACCAGGCCCCGTCGCTTATATATACCTAGGTGCGTTTCTCAAATATACCTTAACGAGCGATAAATATTTTCTCTCTCCCACCAATCTTCTTCGTCGAGAATTTTCACTCGCACGGCCTCGCACCCGATTCTCTTTTTCGTTGTACAACACGACGATCTACGAATATCCCTCTGGATCACTTATCTCCGTTATGCGTTAGGACATTTTCCTTTTTTTTTCTTTCGTTTTTTCTCTTTCCTCTCGGATAATAAATATTTAAGGTATTCCTTTCGCGAATCCGAATATTTAAGGGATCATCACAGTGTGAAATTTTCAAAAAATCGATTTTTTTGCGTGCGTCATCCGATAGTATAGACGGTTATAATCATGGACCTGGCATCACCGATTGATCGTAAGTAGACAATTTCGCACTCGAAACATTAAACGCGTTTTTTTCGACTCGTCGTTTTTCGTGCCATGGAAGCTTTTTTTTAATCTTCATATTTTTTGTAACGATAAACTTTTGAAAAAATAGGCTAAATTCGATACTTTTTTTCAACCGGCCGCCATTTTGTCAATTAAAGAAACTGCTTTCACACTGATTAAGGGGTTACCCCCACGTGCGATTTTGAAAAAATCGATTTTTTTTATTGCATTTTTTTGAAGTATAAGTATCTGAGAATATGTCCTGAAAATTTCAAGTCGATCCGAACAAAATTGACGGAGATATGAGCGTTGAAAGAGAAGAATTCGTTGTGTAAACGACCGGCTAATTGAAACTTTAAACGCGTTTTTCTCAAAATGGCATTTCTGAAGTCGGTGACCAAGATTACTCGAACACTAATGAACCGATCTTCTTGAAATTTTGCAGGCTTATTTAATACATAAAAATGTAGTCTTTAATCGTTCGATTTTTTTTTCGGAAAAAATGGCCGTTTTATAGCCAAAAAACGGCCGTTTTTTTTTCGTTAAAATCGAACCATTAACTTTGACTGTCCGCCATTTTGTGAAAAATGAATATTTTTTAAAATCCTTCGATTAAAGACTAGTTTATACTTATATTCGACTAAATCCATCCGCATTTTTTTTCAGATGATCCACTTCGCCGCAATGTTGGTCACCGCAAACCGTGTATATAAAAACATTATTTCATTGACGGCCATTTGCCACTAAACAATGTAATATTTTTCAATAAAAAAATTACTGAAAGTTCTTCAAGATGTGTTCTTTAAGATGGTATATTGATCGATTGAAAAAGTTTTGTAGTTTTCTTTTTAAAAATTCATGAAAAAGGCCTTTTTTGCGCTACAAGTGGGGGTAACGCCTTAATAATCTTTTTACAAATTTTGTTTCAGGTGCTATTTACGGCCACAACCGTGTACACCGTGCCCTTTTTTCGAAGGTATTTACAACCGTTAAAAAGACGCAAAAAAAAATAAACGTTTAAAAATGTTTTTTCTATGCTTCATGAGTACTTTGATTTGACATAAAAAAATCAGACTGATAAGCGTATTTTAACCAACGAAAAAAAATTTGCGAAAACCAGCTATATTATTCGAACCGTTACAGTGCGATGATTCCTTAACAATTAGATTACATTTTTTTTTCTTCTTTAAGCTGGAGAATTCCCAGCGCCAAACGTCGCGAAAAAAAATCGTTATCTGCCGTCAGCCATGTTTTTGTTGTTTTTCTGTATTTTTTTGGTAATTTTTTTCAAAGGCTCCCCATATACCTTTGTATTAAAAAAAATGCGTTTGTCTTCACCGATCGTTTTCCAGAAAAGAAAATTGGAATTCGACTATTTTTTTTTTTGGGCTTCTAGGTAGGCGTAGTTCTTAAAGCGCCACTGCAATGTACCAATGATTCGGAAGGGCCCTCTTTATGGCCCCACAAAATATGGCCCTCCGCGAAAGGGGCCGTCCATAAATTACGTCATTTTAAAATAGGGGAGGGGGTCTAGTCGTTGGATGACGGTAACGATAATTGAATTATGACGATAGGAGGGGTAGGATAATTTTGGGGGAGGGGGGGGGGGTAAAAATCAACAAAAATCGATGACTCAATATATGGACGGCCCCGAAGGAATACCTTTAAAAAAAAAAGAGGAAAACAGGTGTGTTCGATCGTTGTAACGACATGTTCATTATCGTACGTCCACATATTATTGATCACGGTCCGTTAATCGATATTATTATAAATATTTGTCTGTCTCTCCCGATCTCTCTCTCTCTCTCTCTCTCTCTTCCACTCGCAGACTCACACACGCGCACACAAATACTTTCTCGCACTCGTGTTCAGAAAACAAACGTGAAAATAAAGTTCGCTCTTCATTATCGTTGGATGAGAGCGAAGGCGAGTGAGACGACGAGAACCGCCCTTTCGATCGCGACCCTTCGGCAATCTAAATCCATTGGGAAAACAAATCAATTTATTTAAATGTAGAAAAATGTCGAAATACTGTGAAAATGAGGATAAAGTTGGGTTGGGTTACTGGCATTTGGATGCATTTGATGTTAGACTTACAAGGAACATCACTGGAATATCCACCTTCGATTTTGATGAAACTCATACATGTGATGATGCATTGAAAACCAGACAAGGTTTTTTTTACCGGGGGTAAAACGATTTTAAGGGCGAAACCACCCCTCAAAATAGGCATGTTGAGGGGTGATTTTGCAGTTTCACAATTGCGAAATTCTTCTAATGTAAAGCGCTGAAAAGTCCACTATACAGAAGTATCGAAAAAAAAATAATTTAGGGTTGACAGGCCTTTTTTGAGGGGTGGTTTCGCCCCTTATAACCATTTTTCCGTCGATAAGAAAAAATACGTGTCCGATAGTTTTCAATGCTTTGTCACATATATGAGTTTCCACCAAATCGAATGCGAACACGTAAGGAGGTTGGAGCGGTCCACCTGAGTCAAATGACGATTTACGAATTTGTCTTTCAATTAACCTAAAAAAATGTATACGATTTCTTCGGTAGATGCTAATTTTTTATAAAATATTTAATTGAAGACCAAAATTATGCATTTTTATATTTTAATTACGCCAACAAGAAATACTTTTCTGTCGTTACCAACTTGAAAACGTATAACATTATCAATCATTATTTTGAAAAAACTGGGTCAGCGAATGTTTTATACAATTAAGAATGAAATTTTGAGTTATTTATAATTATGCTTATTTATACTTTTGTCAGGAGATTATTTATTATTACCATTAATTGATACTAAGTGTTCCCGAAATACGGCAACTTCGCGGTCATCAAGTTTGACAGCAATGCACTTCACTCGTCAGGCAACATTCGTAATCTTTCATCAAACCTTGATGAATTAATATTGAATATATATGGTTTATGATGGGCAAGATGGTTTCTTTTCTAAATGCTTACAAAGGTTTAGTAAAAACTGTAAAGTAACAGTAACTTTACAGTAAAGTAACTGTAAGTAAACTGTAAGTAAATTGTAAGTAAATTGTAAGTAAACTGTAAGTAAACTGTAAGTAAACTGTAAGTAACTGTAAGTAAACTGTAAGTAAACTGTAAGTAAATTGTAAGTAAACTGTAAGTAAACTGTAAGTAAACGGTAAGTAACGGTAAGTAACTGCTAGTAACTGTAAGTTATTGTAAGTAAAGTACAGTGAAGTAACTGTAAAGTAAACTGTAAAGTTACCACTTCTTTACAGTAAAACTGTAAAATAAAAATACCTTTACAGTTTTTAGTGCAAACTGTTTTTACAACTGTACCTTTACAATATTCAGTAAGAACAGTAAAAACGGTTTAGTAAAAAAAGTTTACAACACTTATGAGAGACTTCAAGTGATAAATAGATTTTAAAAATGACATCACCCGTAGCGTAAACGTCTTCCCCATCCATCCGCACGTAAAACTTCACACGTTAAACTATTTTTTATCTCTGGTGTTTGGTTTTCAAAAAAATTCCAAAAATTCGCAAAGACTAAGTATAGTCTAGACAGTAACATATATTTTTTAGCACTGAATATGCTTTTAAAACTGTATATATCTTTGTTGAGGCAGACTAGATATAGGGCTCCGAGTTATCTGGATGTCACACGGAACTAACGCTACCCCCACTCCACTGCCAATGTGTTGTAATAGAGTGGGAGGAGCTCTTGCGACATGGCCTGTGATTGGTTGAAATATACCCTCACCCATACAATTCTAATCTTGTTATTAATTTAAAAATTATATTACAACTTATATCACAAATATATTATAAAAAAGTATATGCATATTATTATACAAACAAAGCCAAAAAAACTAAAAGCACACCCAAAACAAATCCAAACAAACCAAAATAAACCCAATGATATACCTTGAAGTGTCAATATTCTTTGAAAAATAACAAAAACCAACTAATATTATTTACATGTACCTATTTTTTATTGCCCGAAAAGTCTGATTACATTTTCAATGCCATGAAATAGTTGCACCTTGTGTAATAGCTGTAGATTTTTTAAATTTAAACCCAAACCCAAACAAACCTAATTATATACCGCAATGTATCAATATTCTTTGAAAAATCATAAAAACCAACTAATATTATTTACATGTACCTATGTTTTGTTACCCGAAAAATCTAATTGCGTTTTCAATACCATGAAATAGTTGCACCTTGTGTAATATCTGTAGATTTTTCAAAATGAAATCTTAGATTGTGGCTAATACTCCAACTTTCTTAAGGGGTACGGCGACAGTAGAATTTTCAAAAAATCGATTTTTTTCGCGAAAACGGTGCTTTATCATCATAAGAATAAGTTACTATTCGATTTATAGCAAGAACATTTTGTTTCACCGACTTTGAGCGTGTAACGTGAGCCCACCTCCGGCACGGCCATAGAGTACCTAAAACTTTAAATTTAAAAGGTATGTTCCCAATTGCATTTCACAGAGAAGTACGTACGGAATTTCTGATTAATCGGAAACTTTTCATTTTATGAGCAGTTTTATACGAAATTTTTCACTGAAAATTCATTCAAATACCTACAACTTCGGAATAAAACAATATTTTTTAAATTCCGTACGTACTTCTCTAGGTGTTCTAATCTAGATAGACGAGAATTTTTTTTTGTTCTAAGTAAAAAATTGTGGATGCTAAATGCCACGCCACTGAGCGCCTAAAAAAAGGATAACGAAAGAAAATATTAGTAATCGGCAATTTTGTACATCGAAAAAAAATATATATATACAGGGTGTCCCAGAACTCAACGTCAAGCCGAAACGGGATGACAGGATTGATTGTAACCATCATGAGAAAAATCAGAAAAAAAATAAAGCAGAAAAAAATAAAGCAGGGCCTTTCAAAGTAGACAAATTTTGAAAATTTTAAATTCATAGTTTAACAAATACTCTTAATTCTAGGGAACTTGGGACAATTGTGTCATTATTTTTTACTGTGATTCTAGAAATGTTATTTAGGGTTACGGTTCCAAAGTTTAAATGAACAAAAATAATAAAAATTAACCACAATAACCGAAAAATGGTTACAGTTTGACCAAATTTCTAGGTTTTTCTTAAATGCCCATAATTTTCAAACTGCACGGGATAGATTTTTTTTCTGATTTTTCTCATGATGGTTACAATCAATCCTGTCACCCCGTTTCGGCTTGACGTTGAGTTCTGGGACACCCTGTATATATTCTAACAGCTTGATATTCATACTAACTAGATATGTAATTAATTTAACGAGTGAATCACTTTTTCATACGAAAAAAATGGTTAAATTCGCACATGATTTTGTACCCGTTACTGTGGCCTAACTCCTTAAGACATTCCTGGTTAAAAGTTTGTTAGTTCTGACCATTATTTCTACCACCACTGAATATATACACCCATATACTAATTGAGCGAAGTGAACATCAGCGAAAAGCAAACAAGAAATGAGGATACGTGGTGCGGGGGCGGGGAGGGGGGAGGGGGGATTCTGGCGAGACTGTTCTTCGTCTCGAGGGATATCTCTCCTCTGATGGTCTTGAATTACCGTTCGCATGATCGTTTCGAGTGTGACTCTGGGCTCTAGTTTCCCGACTCTCCATGACCGGTGCCTTGATCACTCGGTCGTCACCCTCGATGCTCTCCTCTTTCCCGTGCTGATATATCGTCGCTATTGTCGCGAGACATTTGAGCCTCATGTCGCCACCCTTGCCAAAGTGTTTGCCGCTTACGCGAAATTCCAGACCGAGCACGGCCGTCTCCAAACCTCGCTCGTCCACAGCCGTTATGTGAGGGCCTCGCAGATATTGACCGCTGACCTGTCAAATGCGAATTGTCTTTAAGCGCATACGATTTCTTGCATTTTTTGGTTTTTTTTTGGGTTTGAGGCTGCGTTTTTGAGATGCAATGAAACGCTGTTTCAGTTTTCTTTTTTTTCAGTGGTAATATTAAATTTTCTTTTGTCGACGTGCAATGAAATTTTATTTTCAACATTTTAATTAAATTGAGCTTTTATTTTTTATTTTGATGATTATTATCGTTATTTTCATTTTTATGTTCCACTGAATTTTATTTCGTGGTGAATTATAATGGGAGTAAATGTACTTTAATTTCACGCTTCCCAATCGAAATTTTCCGAAATTCTACTTTATTATGTTGAATAAAAACTGGTTACATCTTTTTAAATTCAATTTGAGTCCCTTTTTTAAATTTTCTTTTGTGGCAATATTAATTTTTGTTTTATTGAGTTGTAATACAATTTTACTTTCGAGGTACGGTTAAATGTTACTTTTCTTTTTTATCCTTACATTATTTAATTAAATTGGTAGTTTCATATTCAATTTAATTACATCTTGTTTCGTGATTAATTTGAATTGAAGTAAATTCACTCTAGTTTTGCGTTTTTTAATTCAACTTTGATTAAATTTAACTTTTCTGAGTTGAATAAAACTTAATTGATTTTTTTTAAATTCAATTCAGGTTACATTAATTTGTTTTTAAATTTTTCTTCGAATTGAGATTTTCCTTTGACTTTATATTTTATTTAATTGAATTGTCATTGCGATTTTTACTTGAATTAAATTTCACGGTTTTTCATTATATATTTTGATCGAAGGGAGTTCGATTTAATTTTAGGTTTTAAAATTCAGTTGTGATCAAATTTTGCTTTTTTAGGTTCAATGTAATTCAATTGAATTTGCCTCAACTAAATTTCAATTATTATGGACTTTGAGTTACTTTCGAAATGTATTTATTCAATTAAGGGGCTATAGCAGAGTGACACTTTCAAAAAATCGATTGTTTTGCCTTTTTCGACAGTTTATACTTTCAAGAATATCTCGTAATTAGCAGTTTTTATGGTAGATATCATCTTATCTTGCAAAAATCGATAGTTAAATCTTTAAAAGCGTTTTTCTTGAAATAAGATTTTTCAAATTTGCTGACATTGTAACTCAAAGAGAAATTATCCGATTGACTTCAAATTTGAACTGAGTACTCTTGAATATATTTATTTTACAATAACGTAGGATATTTTTGATTGGATGAAAATTGACGATTTGACATTGAAAAAAACGACCATTTTATAGGAAAGAAAACAGACTTTTTTCATAACTACGCCATTTTGTTAGATTTTGATATTTTTCGAAAATCCTACGTCATTATACAGGAAATTCCTTCCAGTTTAACGACATGTTTTCCTTTTTCAGTTTCAGCTACTCAATCGGCCGGAATCATGTCAGCAGTGGAGGAACTTTTTTTTGCGCTAAGTCGCTTAGATCTCAATATTTGTCTATGAAAAAATTATGTCATATAGGTCAAATATAGCCAAATATATTCTTAATTTTCCGAAACATTTAATTGGGTCCTCCTCGTCCAAAAAATTCCTGAAAATCGCCCAAATTTTCAGCGTTCACACTGGTACAGTCCCTTAAATATACTATTTTCAAATTGAAATTAAACTCAATTTTACTTTTTTGTAAAATTTAATCACAATGAATTAAATGTCGCTTAAGCTTTTGT
This sequence comes from Ophion obscuratus, assembly GCA_964007375.1. Taxonomy (NCBI): domain Eukaryota; kingdom Metazoa; phylum Arthropoda; class Insecta; order Hymenoptera; family Ichneumonidae; genus Ophion; species Ophion obscuratus. The sequence goes on along the minus strand of OZ023313.1, from coordinate 63,485,835 downwards.
TTATTTTTCCTTTATATACTCTTCTACTTTTTTTTATTTTCATATCGCCCAAAAAAACATTCGTACACGAATAAACAAATTTTCGTGATTTTTCGAATTCGATTTCGATATTTCGAAATTCGAATAAACAAATTTTTGTGATTTTTTCCCGACTTTCGAAAATTCCAGAAACGTATAGAAAAATTTATAATGACACTTTCGACGCCCTCGGAAAACTCATCGTACATTTCACAAACGAGGGGAGCGAGTAAAAAAAAAGGTAGGAACAAAAAAAAAAGACTCGAGAGATTGGAGCACGCTTGTGTAACCGATTGTTGTCAGTGACAGGAGGGGGCGGGGGTGGCAGGGTTGCCGCTTACCGGTTCACCGTTGATAAACCACGTTAACAGAGCCGCAGGCTTGGAGGGTGCAGACGTGCAATTCATTCGTACAAGATCACCCTCTTGGTACTTGGCTTTGCTGCCGCTTATGCGAGGACCCTTTTCCGGAAGTACTGCACGCATGTACGCCCCAGAGAATGCAAAAGTGAGTAGCGTTTAATTACATTCATGTATACCTGAGTGACAGACTCGTCTCCTATTTATCGCTCCCAAGATACCACCAACAAGTTCATCACTCCTACGCACGAGGAATCCTGGAAATTTCTAGCTCGGTAATTACCGAAGGCGTAATTACGCCTTTGACGCGTTGAATGTCCGTAAAGGGCAATTTAATTATCCAATACATTGAATTACGATTTGTAGACATGTGAGGGTGCTTTCAATACACTTTTCTTGGCAAAAGAAAACGATTGTCTAAAAAATACTACGAACTTTTATTCAACAATAATAATAACGATAATAGGAAATATGATAAACAAATATCATAATAATAATGATAAATTATAATTAAAATTTTTTAAATAAAATAAAATTCAATTATATCAAAAAGTTATTCATGCAATACTTTGAATTACGAGTTGGATATATTTGCGGGTGCTTTCAACACACTTTTATTGGCAAAAGAAAACAATTGTGTAAAAAATACTACGAACTTTTATTTTCAATAATAATAATAACGATAATTATAATAGACATGATAAATAAATATCACAATAAGAATGATAAATTTATGAAATAATAATAGTTACATAATAATAATATCAAAAATGTATTCATCCAATACTTTGAATTATGATTTGCAGACATTTGCAGCTGCTTCCAACACACTTTTCTTGGCAAAAGAAAACGATCGTGTAAAAAATACTACAAAACTTTATTTAAAAAAATAATAATCGATACGATAAATAAATTTTACGATAATAATGAGAAATTTAAAAAATTATAATAATATTTAAAAAGTTATTGATCCTATGCTTTCAACACACTTTTATTGGCAAAAGAAAACAATTGCGTAAGAAATACTACGAACTTTTATTGTCAATAATAATAGTTACATAATAATAATATCAAAAATTTATTCATCCAATACTTTGAATTACGATTTGCAGACATTTGCGGCTGCTTCCAACACACTTTTCTTGGCAAAAGAAAACGATCGTGTAAAAAATACTACAAAACTTTATTTTGAATAATAATAATCGATTTGATAAATAAATTTCACAATAATAATGATAGATTTAGAAAATAATAATAATATCAAAAAGTTATTGATTCAATACTTTGAATTAGTATTTGGAGACATTTGCGAGTGCTTTCAACACACTTTTCTTGGCAAAAGAAAACGATTGTATAAAAAATACTACGAACCTTTGTATTCAATAATAATAACAACAATAATAATAGATATGATAAATAAATATGACAATAATAATGATCACTTTATGAAATACTAACAGTAATAATAATACACGATGTCAAAAAGTTATTCATCTAATCTTTTGAATTACGATTTGGAGACATTTGCGACTGCTATCGACACACTCTTCTTGGCAAAAGAAAACGAAGTAAAAAATACTACAAACCTTTATTTTCAATAATAATAATAATGACAATAATAATGGACATGATAAATAAATATCACAATAATTATTACAAATTTAGAAAATAACAATAATAGTAATAATAATATAAAAAAGTTATTAACACATGAACAGAAAATGTTTATTTTCTTGAATAAAAGCAATTCACCGATTATTTTGTACACGATCCATTTGTCAGGACTGAATTTACAAAATAAAAAACCAAAAAGTCACACAAGAGATCGCACCCTTTTTAAACAAATCTATTAATAAGTCGTTGCTTGTCAAATCATCATTAATATTTTTATTGGCAATCAATAACTCTAATATGGCCAATAATGTTCTGAATCCTGAATGTGAAGAGACCTCCGTCGACGGACGTCAATCAATAAAAACGAAATCGGCCTATAAATGAGTACCAATATTGCATTTTATTATGCTCATTAGAATTGTCAATATTATTGAGTGGAGGCTCTCTACTTCTGTACATCTATAAAATAACATTTTGGTTCTGTACATATGTACAGGGTGTACCATTTAAGTTAGCGAACCGAAATATCTCCAGAGGGATGCATTTTATGAAAAAATGTTTCAAACAAAAGTTTCATGGTTTCAAGGAATAAAAATTATGGCGTTGGACATTTATTTTTAAGGCAATTTTCAAGGTTATTGCAAGGTCATCTTCGGTTTTTTAAAGGGGAACCCATATTTTTCACTTCCGAATAATTTTATTCGTAACAAAATAGGTGACTTTTGTTTGATTTTATGTTCACCATCAATTTTGGTACAGTGGATACTTGATTTGTGAATTAAGAATTTATTATGAAAAAATTGTGTATTATTTCTACACTCGATAGTAGAGGGTGAAGTACAAAAATGATGGATAATTTATAAACTTCGTAGTGAAAATTTATTTATTTAGAGATGAATATTTGTTACGGCTCTTAAAATTGTTCAATCTGACTCACCAACGACACTCATGTCGGCATGATCCGATACGGTCTGAAAAGCTGGCGCCTCCGCGGAAACTTCGCACCGGTATCTTCCCGTGCTCGACAGTTCTACGGAGTTGAGAGCGATCGAACGCTCGGTCGAATGATTCATCTTGGAAAATTTACCAAAAAAACGACGATATAGAACGAGAAAGAAAATAAAATTATCTTACAAGGAACATCCCTTCGATTTTGTTGAAATTTGGATATGTTATAAAGCACTGAAAAGTAAGCGATACGTATTTTTTGTTATCGGCGGAAAAACGGTTTTAAGGGGTAAAACGAACCCTTGAAAATAGGGGTGTTTTTGGTTTTTCGTCGATAACGTTATCGTTCTTATCTCCAATGTATAGTGCACGAAAAAAATAAACATTGTTGCAATTTGAATTTTGTTAATTTCTCGTACCCTTAAAACGCTGTCAACGAAAAACGAAAAACATCCCCATTTTTTAGGGTGCGTTTCAGCCCTTAAAACCGTATTTCCGCCGATAAAAAAAAATACGTATCGCTTACTTTTCGGTGCTTTATAACATATCCAAAGACCATAGCCGGGTAAGTAGGGAAAAATTGCCCCCGCATTTTTTCCAGCGAAATTTGGAGTATATTCTGAGGTATAAAAAAAAACAAATTTTCTGAAAATTTCATGCCTGTCAACGCAGTGGTTGTAGAAAAATGAATTTTTTTTAAATATCAAAAGAATTTTTTTTCCGGAAACGGTACCGTGGATCGATTTGATTTTTTTTTGGTACTTGTTCCGATCAAACGTGTGACGAAATAAAATTATAGAACTTCTTGCGAAAGATTAAGGTTTGAAAAAAAAATAATGTTCCTTGTTGTATTATTTTTACTATAATCCACTTGGGGTACAATAGCGAAAATTTTTTCATATAATCTTTGGGTACCTTATTAGATTATATAATTTTTTCAAAATGATCGGTTTGGTACGCCACAGTGGAAAAAAAAGAAACACACTTTGTTGATATATTTGAGTTATATAGATATATAACTAAAATACATCAATAAAGTCTGATATGTGACTAAATGATCGGTTTGGTACGCCACAGTGAAAAAAAAGAAACACACTTTATTGATATATTTTAGTTATATCGATATATAACTAAAATATATCGATATATAACTAAATATCGATATATAACTAAATATCGATATATAACTAAAATATATCAATGAAGTGTGTTTCTTTTTTGTCACTGTGGCGTACCAAACCGATCATTTAGTCACATATCAGACTTTATTGATGTATTTTAGTTATATATCTATATAACTCAAATATATCAATAAAGTGTGTTTCTTTTTTTTCCACTATGGCGTACCAATCCGATCATTTTGAAAAAATTATAAAATCTAATAAGGTGCTCAAAGATTATATGAAAAAAAATTCGTTATTGTACCCCAAGTGAATTATAGTAAAAAAAATAAAACAAGGAACCTTATTTTTTTTAACCTTAATCTTTCGCAAGATGTTCTATAATTTTATTTCGTAACACGTTTGATCGTAACAAGTACCAAAAAAATCGAATCGATCCACTGAAGCGTTTCCTGAATTTTTATTTATTTTTTATTTAAAAAAAAATTCATTTTTCCAAAACCATTGCGTTGACGGGGATTAAATTTTCAGAATTTTTTTTTTTTTTTTTTTTATACCTCAGAATATACTCCAAATTTCGCTGGAAAAAATGCGGGGGCAATTTTTCCCTACTTACCCGGCTATGGCCTTTCAACAAAATCGAAGGGTGTCACCTAAGGGATGTTCCTTGTTAGATAGAACCTTATAGAAGATACGATATAGAATTGCTTATTTCGAGGACGTATACGTGAAAAAACAGCATTGCGATTATATTTTCAAAGTGTGCTTCTATTTTGGTATTTGGATTTTTTTTTCTTATTGGGAGAGGGTAAATTATGATGAAAGGACGACTTACGTTGACGAAGACTCCCGGCACAGGAAAAACTTGCACGGCCGGCGAGTCCCTCGGTACAAAACGATAAAACTCGTTGCCATCCTTGTACCACTTCACTGAGTAAAGTGCTTCTCGATCGAGATTGAAATTGCACTCCATCTTCACCGTTTGATTGACGACTACGTGCTGGGGTATCTGGAGAGCCGTCATACGAAGACCCCGGGTGCCTTTTGACAAAAATTAATCAATGACGTTGCTATTAGTGACGCGAGCTGAGAAATAAGCGACGAGTTTATTGACTGAGGACATCTTTGACGCTATATATATATGGGGCGTTCCACGCCAAGTCGACCACTTTTAGACCCGACTGCTTTTTATTTGGCTGATATTTAAATACGTTATTATTTCCTTCTAAATACGCTTGTGTGATTTTTTAAACTTTTTTCACACAATCGGAAATATGTAGTGGATTTTTTTTCAAATCGAGTTTTTTTTATTCAAATGCTCATAACTTTCTGTAAAATTGACCCAAATGAGATATTTTTTTTTTTTTTTTTTTCATTTTTTTGTTTTGAAATGTACTTTATGAAGAAAAAAAATTAAAAATATGTTCAAAGCCATCTTCGATATAATTTTTTTGTTTAACAAAAAAACACGAATTTTTCAAACTTCGACCATTTGGATTTTGGATATTTTTTTCTTTGAAAATATAATAATAATAAACGCTCATAAATTGAGCGTTTTTGGCCGCAAGGCTTATCGTAGTAAGATTTTTCTTTCTATTCTTTTTCTAAATTGAAACATTTTTATTCTTGATTGTTTCAAAATTTAGATGTTTCTCATGATGCGATTATGTCGATTGCTGAATTATATTGTTTAAAAAAAATTGAGTGTAGTATTTCATTTCAATTAATGTTTTGCTCAGAAATGTCACAAGGAGTATTTGAATTGTCGGTAAAATGATTAAAAATGATTGGAAAACTTTTAAAGCATGTTAATGTTATATACAACGTATTGAACCATTTAAAATTATGTCAGCATAGGAAAAAACTAAATTTGGAAAAATATCAAGAAGCATTTTTTTTCAATTTGGGACATAAATAGAAAGAAAAGTCTTACCACGATGGGTCTCGCGGCAAAAAACGCAGAACTTATTATATATTTTTTCACGAAAAATAAAAAAAATTAAAGAAGTCGAACTTTAAAAAATTCGTGTTTTTTCCAAAAACCTAACAAATTATGTAGAAGATGAATGAATATTTTTACATATTTTTTTTCCATAATGTACATGATGAAACAAAAAGTTTGAAAACAAAAATCCCTTATTCGCTCAATTTTTCATATACTTATGAACATTCGAAAACGAAGTCGATTTAAAAAAATTCACAATATATTTCAGATTATGTAAAAAATTGAAAAAATCGCATCAGCGTTTTTAGAAGGAAACAATAACATATTTAAATTTCAGCCAAATCAAAAGAGGTCGGGTCTAAAAGTGGTCGATTCGGCGTGGATTGCCCCATATACATTTTCGATGTATACACACTCACACACACTAAATGAAAAATGCAAACTATTGCTTTCTACATAGATATCGGTCGAGTAAAATCGGATCTGTAAAAAAAATCGATGAATCGACGAATACAGGCACACACACACACACACACACACACACACACACACACACACACACACACACACACACACACACACACACACACACACACACACACACACACATGCAAGGTATCCTGCAAATACGACGTCATCCTTAAGGCGTTGCGGGATTGGACTATGACCTACTAGAATATCAAAAATTGCCCTAAATAAAAATTCCCCCGTTTTTTGATTTTTGGACGTTTTTTTTTTGTTCCGTAAAATCCCTTACCTTGTATGATCTTTATGTTGCGTTTTCGACAACTAAACTTTTTTGTAATCCTTCTTGGCATCCAGTCTTCAATCGTTTCTTTCTTTTAGGGACGTCTGAGGGATATTATTTTCATCAAGCAAAAGACCAAAAAAATTGTTTTTTTTTGGGCTGCCTCTAAGATTTTTTAGAACCATTTTATATGCAATAGAAAAACTCAAGACTATTTTTGTATGAAAAAGTATTGCAGGAAAGGTAGTTTGTCGAAGTGCAGCAAAAAGATTATGCAAGTTAAGGGATTCAACGAAATTCGAAATAAGGCTAATAACCTCACTAATAGTGGAGACAAGGATATGTTTAAGGCGAGAAATCCCTTTAGGAGCGTGAAAAATAGGTATTTTTCGGGATTTTTTTAGCGGGGATAAAATAATCTCATCATTTTCAAATTTGGACATGAGTTTATTATAACTGTCAAGTTTAAAAAAATGTGTTGGATGACCAACAAAATGGCGGCGTTATTAAGGGTCTTCGGACGCCTGTTTTCCGCGACATCGAAAAGTGCTGCAGTTGTCACTCTTTTTCTGTTCACCTGAAAAAGATTTAATAAGTGTCATTCATTTACTGACATATTAAGGCGAAGGATATACCTAAAAAATTATGAAAAAGTGCAGAATTGAAAATTTCGGAGCCTTTTTACTCCAAAGTTCGAATTTTAAACCATTTTTTCGACATATTTGACCCCTAAAAAAATTGTTTATTTATACTCTACCTTTCAAACTTTAGGTATATCCTTCCGATAATATTACTGAGAGTAACCTCCCAAAATTCCATCCAAATCGGTCGATAACTTTTTGAGCTACAACACGAGCAGTTTTTGAAAAAGTAGTTTCGAGATAATCGCGTTTAATATTTCAACATGTGACTCGCTACCTGACCGTATGCTGTCCCCGAGCTCTAGACTATATGCGATAACTCCGCAAATATTCAATATTTTGAGTTTGTTTGGGTTATTGGCCAGTACACTGAAAAAAAAAATTCGTTCATCCATCCAACATTCAGTTGATTTAACTAAATATATCTTTAAATACGTTCAACTTGATTTTTGATTGGCATAACAAAACAGTATAGTTGGATGTAAAATAGTATAGTAATGTTAACTGTAGCTTATTTAGCATGTCTTAGCAACTGTTAAAACACCAAAATTTCGAGACAACAAAATGCATTTTGCACATTCAACGATTAGTTTTTCTCAGTGTATATTCTTTGGGTATCATACTTTCGAAATATGTTTTAAAAAAAAACGATTTTTTGAAAATTCTGAATGGATTTCTCACCTTTAATGTAAATTTGATGGTGTTGAAGTTTGCATCCCTGGGATTCAACGAAAATTATCCTTTGTTGTTTATTTCTTTATTCTTATTATCGTCCATTTTTGTGCAAGTTTCGGTTATAGATGCCTGACATGAGGATTCTTGGAAACATTTTCGTGATTTTCGCAGTCTATATAGGTCGAAAAAAATCGTAGTTAGGAAAAAACAACATTTTTGTTGCATTCCAACGGTGCAAACTTCAATACCATTGAATTTGCGGTTAGGGGAATTAGGGGCAAGACGAAGGTGTGGGGTAAGATGAATCACGAGCCTAGCTACTAAACAGTGTATGCAAGCACAGTGCTCCTGATGGCATTTGAAGGGGTGGTGTGGAGGTGGATGAGTGTGAAAGGATCAACTGTGGCGGAAACACCCGTCTCGAGTAAGAACATAATATCGATTTTTTGACAAAACAATTTAATTTTTGGTAAAGTTTACCATCGTTTCAATTCATTCGAGTTTCCGATATTGATGGGAGACAGGTGAGTAAACACAATGAAAGTACTAATTATCAATATAATATGAATGGTTTCTGAGCAATTTTCAAAATTATTGCATGATTTTTTGTTGATTCGTTAAGGCTTTAGGCGACAGTAACGGGTATAAAATCATGTGCGAATTTAACATTTTTTTTTCGTATAAAAAAGTGATTCGCTCATAAAATTTATTACACATCTATTTAGTATGAATATCAAGCTGTTAGAATATATATATATATTTTTCGATGTACAAAATGGCCGACTACTTATATTTTCTTTTGTTATCTTTTTCTAGGCTCTCCGCGGCGTGACATTTAGCATCCATAATTTTTTACCTAGAACAAAAAACAAAAATTCTCATCAATCTACATTAGAATACCTACAGAAGTACGTACGGAATTTAAAAAATATTGTTTTATTCAAAAGTTGTAGGTATTTGAACTTAAGAAATTAATGTTCAGTGAAAAATTTCGTTATAATTGCTCATAAACTGCTCATAAAATGAAAAGTTTTCGATTAATCAGAAATTCCGTACGTACTTCTCTGCGAAATGCAATTAGGAACATAACTTTTAAATTTGAAGTAAATCGAGTGAAAATTGTTGAAGTTGTTTGTCACGCCAATTGGAAAAAGGCTGTGTCGAGAAGTTTCGAGTAGTCGGCCATTTTGTACATAAAAAAAATATTTACATTTTCTAACAGCTTGATATTCATACTAAATAAATGTGTAATGCATTTTATGAGTGAATCACTTTTTCATACAAAAATATTGTTAAATTCGCACATGATATTATACCCGTTACTGTGGCCTAACCCCTTAACCGTCTAATGAGGTGAGATGAATACAAGCTATCGCAAAGCCGCAATATTTTACAGCGTCCCACTATCTACGTTAGAGAGAAGTGTTAAAGCTGTGAGAAAGAGTGAAATCAAACTAGTAGGGTTTTTGGTTCCTCTTCGACCGGTGTTTCTACCAGCGGAAGAAGAAGAACTAACAACTTATTTAAAAGCTATGGAAGCAACATTATTCAGATTAAATACTACAGAACTTAGACTATTGGCTTAGCAAAGTGCCGATATCGAGAATGAAACCATTTTTACATGCGAAAGATGCCAATGATTCTTGTTCCATGATGCTCCTAACGCTGTTTCATCTTGCCCCACATATGAAGTTGGATGGAAAAAATAAAGGTTGAATTAAAAATATATACAGTGTGTCTCAGAACTGATTGCGTTCCCTGAAATGGGGGGGGTTGGGGGTGAAATTCTGAGTCGATTGATATAAGCATGTATGGGTCTCAGATCAACCCCTGAATTGTTATTCACTTTTAAAGGCGAGCCAATCAGATGCGCTGCAGGTGCGGTACTCCCGCCAGGGACCATCAGGCGCATCTGATTGGGCCGCCTTTAAAAATGAATAATAATTCAGGGGTTGGTCTGAGATCCAACACATGCTTATATCAATCCACTCAGAATTTCACCCCCAACCCCCCCATTTCAAGAAACGCATTCAGTTTTCGGACACCCTGTATAATGTGCTAACAATTAGAAAGACTCATTTTTTCGTTTCCAAAATTAAAAGATCAATGAATGTTAGTTAGTTTGAAAGAATAATTAATGTTGGATGATTCATATATATTGTTTCATTTGAAAATGACCTTAACGATCTCACCTCGCCCCTACTTGCCCTACAAGGGGTATCAACGGATGACAGTCTTACGAATAGAAGCGGCAAAACGTTAGCGACTGGGGGCGACGGCCTGGGCCAATACTTAAATAAATTACCACTCGAGTACTCAAAATAACCAGAAATTCAATCGGGAAAATAATGAATGCGATAATTTTTCGATAAATTGACATCAGTTGCAGTACGTAATATGCACGCATGAACATGACGCGCTCACTGTTTGTTGCTCCCTCGATAATAAAAATAGGAGATAAAATAAATTAAAAATTAAAAAAAAAACTGGAAATTTCAAAAATCAACATGAAAAAATAAAATCTAAAAAATTGAAGACGTAAAAATTAAATATAAAAAAATAAGGAATTGAAAAATGAATATCACAATAAAGATACAAATAAAAATCAGTAAATTTTGAAGAAGAGAGTTAACATAAGATAGAGAGAGAGACAGAAAGAGAGAGGGAGAAATCTATCGATTCCGTATTGCAATTTTGTCTTTCGACAATAAATCTCTCAAATCTCGTATGATAAACTCTTCTACGAATTAAATAAGGTTTGACAAATTTCCCCGGTGGCATTCTATATAGGCTACATGTGCGATCGATTTATCTCCGACTCGCACATTTCGTGTTCGCAATTCTCTCTCTATCGCTTTTTCGTTTGTTTTCTTTTTTCCACGTCGAACTAGCACCGAGAGTCATCGAGGCCTCATCAATCTTCTCGATATTTCTCGTGCCGTATTATTCGATATATCAACTCGGGGGAACTGTATCTCCTCCTCTCCTCGTACAGATGCACATATTCGATAAAATATCGCGGCACATAGCAAGCGAATGAGAAAAACAAGAATAACCAAATCGGTCGAAAATTGGGAAAGCTGTTGTTTTCTTTTTATTTTATATCTCGCTCTCCATTCGTGTGCGAGATTTTTTTTCTACATTCTTCGATTTCTCCCAGAGAAAGCTTCGCCAGTGAAATGCAATTTCGCGATACCGCTTTAAGGTTTACATGATGTGTAGGATCTTATACTGAATTCGAAGCAACCGAGTTTACAGTCAAAAGGGTTTACATTGTCTCGATAATTTACGGAGTTCCCAAAATCATATTCATCAAAAACGATTTTATTCAAATAATCAGAGGCCGTTTTATTTTTACAAATAAAGACTTATTATTCGTAAACATTTACGCAGCTTTGGGGAAATAGTATATAGTATTGTTTGTAACAAACTAAAAATTCCAAAAAGACCAAAGCTTTGCAAAATGCTGGCCCACTTCTCACCGATGATCGCCAAATTATAGGGGAAAACTCACTTTTCATCCTGCTTATATAATTATTACAATAAATATATATATATATATATATATATATATATATATTTGTGTAAGAAGATTATAAAACACAAATGTGCCCATATGAATGTTTTCATGTATTTTTTAAGGTTTTATTTTTATTTCGATTATTAACATTACTATAAGTATAGTGTGTTTATAATGAAATGAGCTATCAAATCAAATAATCTGCGCAAATTGTGTCCTTTTTTCCGAAGAGATATTGCAGAAAAGCGAAGTGTGCGAGTATTTTTTATCCTCTGTTTTGTCCATGCATATATATATACGCATACGTAAAAAAATACTTGCACACCTAGCTTTGATTAAATAACTCTTCGAAAAAAATTACAATATTCTTGCCAGTAATCTTATTACAGTAGAACCTCGATTATCCGAACTAGTCTCGGTCCCAATTAGTTCGGATAATCAAAAGTTCGAATAATCGAAACGTGGGTTTTTTGGGACGAGATCATAAACAACAATGTTGTTTATGATCTCTATTTACTTTGTCTATTTACGTTGAAATAAGTTATATACAGTAGAACCTCGATTATCCGAACTAGTCTCGGTCCCAATTAGTTCGGATAATCAAAAGTTCGGATAATCGAAACGTGGGTTTTTTGGGACGAGATCATAAACGACAATGTTGTTTATGATCTCGTCCCAAAAAACCCACGTTTCGATTATCCGAACTTTTGATTATCCGAACTAATTGGGACCGAGACTAGTTCGGATAATCGAGGTTTTACTGTATATAACTTATTTCAACGTAAATACTATATATATACACACACACATACGTATATGGTGTTGTAGTTTGCATCGTTGGAACGCAACGAAAGCTCTTTTTTATATTTTATTTGCCATATTTTCACTATTATAGTAGACCTTTTTTATATATTTATATCATATTATAAGATCGGTAAAATGATATCTAACAAAATGGTTCAAGAATTTTGGTTGGGATAATTTGCCAGAAGAAATTAAAGAAATTCAGACATACTAACTTGCATTGTATTCCATTCTAACGATGCCAACCCCAACCTCACATACACACAAACACACACGCACGCATGTGTAGATATATGTGTGTGTATGTATTTTTAATATTATATATATATATATATATATATATATTATTCGCTAGCTTATTTAAATGTAAATACCGTATATCAATATTAATATTAATGATGTATATGAAAGGAAGAGCCTAAAAAACCAAAACAAAATTACGTGTAAATGCTCCTTCCTACCCACTGTACATATCCACATATATAACCACTTATAAAATGACCCCTATTAAGCTGGAAAGCTCAGAATTAGCTGCAATTCAATCAAACCCCCACGATTTTCGTAAGCTCAGAAAAAATAAAAAACGCCCGTATCAATATCCATATCAATCGATGTCTAATGATGATTAATAGGCGCAAACGCGCAGCGAATTGCCGGTGCATAGCTCAAGTGAGTTCAACATTCCCAATGGCCCTGACGTTTGCATCGTTGGAACGCAACGAAAAGTCTCTTCGTATTTTTATTTCCACATTTTTATTATTCTACAAAATCATTTTTTAAATGTTTCAATTGTTAATCTCCAAAACAGCAATAAAAAATGTTTGAGTGATTTAGTAACTGTATTGACAAATGAAAACAAAAATAACATTTATCCAACGATGCAAACGTTATTCTGGTAAATTCCGAAGACGTTAAGGGACTATACCAGTGCGACACTTTAAAAAAGTCAATTATTTTTTTTGCCTTTTTCGACAGTTCATACTTTCAAGACTATCATTATCATTTATATAATTTATATCAATATCATTTTATCTTGCAAAAATCGATAGTTAAATCTTTAAACGCGTTTTTCTCGAAATGAGATTTTTCAAATTTGCTGACATTTTAACTCAAAGAACAATTATCCGATTGATTTGAAATTTGAACTGAGTAGTCTTGAATACATTTACTCTACAATGACGTAGGATATTTTTGATAGGATGAAAATTGACGATTCGGCATTGAAAAAAACGACCATTTTATAGGCAAGAAAACAGACTTTTTCTTCATAACTACGCCATTTTGTTAGATTTTGATATTTTTCGAAAATCCTACGTCATTGTACAGGAAATACCTTACAGTTTAACGACATTTCTTCCTTTTTCGGTTTCAGTTACTCAATCGGCTGGAATCATGTCAGCAGTGGAGGAACTTTTTTTTGGCGCCTCCGAAGGCAGCGCATAAGTCGCTTGGATCTGAATATTTTTCTATGAAAAAATCATGAAATATAGGTCAAATATAGCCAAATATGTTCTAAATTTTGCGAAACATTTAAGGGGTTACGCCCACTTGCGATTTTGAAAAAATCGATTTTTTTTATTGCATTTTTTCGAAGTATAAGTATCTGAGAATATGTGCTGAAAATTTGACCGGAAAATTTGACCGGTGTAAACGACCGGAAATTGAAACTTTAAACGCGTTTTTCTCAAAATGGCATTTCTGAACTCGGTGACCAAGATTACTCGAACACCAATGAACCGATCTTCTTGAAATTTTGCAGGCTTATTTAATACATAAAAATGTAGTCTTTAATCGTTCGATTTTTTTTTCAAAAAAAAAATGGCCGTTTTATAGCCAAAAAACGGCCGTTTTTTTCGTTAAAATCGAACCATTAACTTTGACTGTCCGCCATTTTGTGAAAAATGAATATTTTTTAAAATCCTTCGATTAAAGACTAGTTTATACTTATATTTGACTAAATCCATCCGCATTTTTTTTTCCAGATGATCCACTTCGCCGCAATGTTGGTCACCGCAAACCGTGTATATAAAAACATTATTTCATTGACGGCCATTTGCCACTAAACAATGTAATATTTTTCAATAAAAAAATTACTGAAAGTTCTTCAAGATGTGTTCTTTAAGATGGTATATTGAGCGATTAAAAAAGTTTTGTAGTTTTCTTTAAAAAAATTCGTGAAGAAGGCCTCTTTTGCGCTACAAGTGGGGGTAACGCCTTAATTGAGAACTTTGCTTCCAAAAAATTCCCGAAAATCACCCAAATTTTCAGCGTTCACACTGGCATAGCCCCTTAAATTTGGCACCGTTAGTCACCCACATAGGCGTCCCGTCACGCGAAAGCTTTGCGACAAAATTCGTTGCAGCGAAGAAGCGATCTTTTCAACGTGACAAAAAAAATAGCCAAGGTTATTAGCGCAGGTGCGAGACGTGTTTGCGAGAAAATCGGGGGGTTTGTTTTTTCCTACGAACCTGGATAAGACAGAAGTTGCAGCGTGAGTACGATGGGAATGATGGAGTTGGTGGAAGGAAGCGATGGAAGGGCCTCGAGGAGTTTCGCCCCATTGAGCTGAACGAGTAGCATTTTTCGCACGGTGAAAAGCTTGGCGGCTCTTCTCCGGCAGTTGGACTCGCGACACCCTCCAAGTTCCTCGCTCGCGGCCACGACGATGAATCAATGTCTTCGCTACTTGGACATTGGGGTGGACGCCCTCGATTGTCACCTCTCTCTCTCGCAGCCCTGCCAACTCTTTTTTCACTCACTCTGCTTCCGGCCCACAATGATGGAACCTCCTGTCAAGATTGTCCCTCCCTCACCCTCCTTCAACCACGTTTACATTCCACCTCTCAATCGCGAGTCCGCAACTTGCCCAAATCCAGTCCAGCACCGAAAAAACAACCCCCGAGCCAAAGAAGCCTCGCGTTCGTTCAAGCCTAAGACCGGACTTCCGGTTCCTCCGGTGCATTCACTGGCAGGTCGCAAGCAGCCCCCATCAGCGGCGCGTCTTCGGCAAACTCGACTCTCCAAGCTTAGCATCAAAGAACAAGCGTCCTGGCGAATACTTTCCGGACAGGCTTATGGTAGAAGTTGGCCTCGTGACCCAGCCAATGATGACAGAAAGTTCTTGGCTCCAAATGAACAACGCACCTGGGGACGACTGAACTTGTTGGGCTTTCCAACCCCCTGGCAGTTGTTCCACCCTTGTTTATCAGCGCTTACATTCGAAAGAGCCCGGGCCCGGAAGTAGCACCACCACTGTCATCGGCCACAACAAGCATCACGGAAACGCAACTCTACGGTAGGTAAACGCTCAACCGTACACCCACACACACACACACGCACAAATGGAGCCACGAGATTTCACCGCTCTATCCTGCCTCTTCGCTCCATTATGTAATTAAAAATCTATATTAGCGCGCATATATCGCGAAATCCGAAGCGCCAGAGACAGGGGGTTTGCGCCCGTCCACGGTAAGCCCCCGTTGGTACTGCGGCACGATCGTCCCACCCCCGCGATGACGGAGGTAGCGGCGACAGCGGCTTTGGTGCTGGAAATGGTGGAGTGGCGAGAGAGAGAGAGAGAGAGAGATATGCTGGAGCTGCGCGCTCAGATGTTTCCAACGGGGGTGGTTTTTTCGAGGACAAGAGGGAAAGACCGCGAGTTGGAGGGAGTGGAAGGCAAGGCAACCCCCAGGGGCGAAAGAGAAACAAACGCTCTCGTGGACAGTGAAGTGGCGCGTGAGGGGAATTTGCAGTGGCAAAAGGGGATGCTGTATATGCTGCTGTATATAGAATTCATCCCCTAGCATGGCGGGGGTTGGCGTGTTGCGCGCGCTCACACGCAACTCCGCCAGGCCGTCGGGCTCACTCGGGGGCGTCTGCGCCCCTTGCCCAGTCGATGATCGCACGGAAAACACACAAACCCATACACGGTGAGCCCACATGGGGCGGGGGGGGGGAGGTTGGAACGACGTTACGAAAATTCCGCGTTCCTTTGGACGAGCGTCGACGTCGTAATTGGCCGGCACACGCTCCCCTTGCTAAATACCCTGCGTTTATGTGAGCGCAGGACGCGACTGCGGAGACAAACAACTCAGTCAGGACCAATCTGGGGAGTGAAAATCTCAAGGAGCGGAAAACACGATTATAGGGATGTGGGAAAGATCTTTTGGCACTTGAGATTTCTAAGCTCGGGTATAGGTACACTGAGAGGAAAGTCCAGGGTGTTTGCAACAAACGCCCATGGTACAGTGAGAAAAAAATAATTGAATCGAAAACATATGTAGGTTGATTCGAATAAATGTCTGATTGCGGAGTGCCACTGATATGTGAGATTGTTACAATACTATAAAATATTGGAAAATGTGGTTGATTCAAATAACATATTATTTTATTTGAAAATCTCTTCTGTTCTCTGAATATCTACATCATCGGTCATGTAAAATTATATTCTATTGAAAGCAGTCTATATACAATCCGTAGATGTGTGGATGGAATAATTAAGCGGTTGCTACAACATTTTTTATTTCGTACAAAAATATAATCAATGGAATGAATTATTTATTTGGTACATCGAAACGAATATGTCATGAGACGTAAGTTTTTCAATTTGTTTCAAAGCTTGGATAAAAAGTGAGTATTAGAATGATCATCGATAATAGTGGAGAATATCAGATATCCAATGGAATATCCATGGAGAGAATATCAGATATTCAACTGATAAGAACAGATACTGCACTTTGATCTTAGCCACAGGCCAGGTAGTACAGTCGTGCTGTATATTGGAATCGGAAAAAGATTAGAAGAAGGCTAGTTTTTTCACAGGTGATTTTGTAGGTGCCACGGGTATTAAAACCAAGTGTGCCTAAAAATAGGGGTGTAGGTTTTTTTTTTAGGGGTTGGGGGTGGATTAATTCCAAACTACAACCTCCACGAGGTCGGTGCCGGGAGACAAAATGTTCAGAAAAATCCGGGTTTTATTTTTGTCCATAGCGCCGAAAAGTTCATTTTAGGGGTGAAAAAGTGGGGTGAAATTTCGAAAAATCAGTTTTAATTCGATAACTCTTTAGGACAAAATCATACTATTTTTGTTCAAATGGAAACGTTGTAGCCCTTGAAAAGACGCATCGATCGAGTATTCGATCAACCCTCTCCAGTAATATCTTCACCCCTAAAAGAATTGTTGAAGAATTAAAAAAAAAAAATTTTATTGAATATCTCAAAAACCATCGATTTTTTGGGGATGGTTCAAATGTACGAAATGTAGAGAATAATTTTCTCTATATTTTCGTTCCTATGGACAACCCTTGAATTTTGCATTTTCGAACCCCTCTCAGGGGATGAACATTCAAAATGAAATTCTGGGAAAACTATTGACGGAAACTAAAGAGATACGAGTTTGGCGCTTTGGACAAAAATGTAGCTGAGGGTTCAAGCTATAAATTCTTCCACGGCGGCGAATTCGTGCGGTCAATAGTTTTCCCAGAATTTCATTTTGAATGTTCAACCCCCGAGAGGGGTTGGAACATCAAAATTCAAGGGTAGTCCATAGTAACGAAAATATGGAGAAAATTATTCTCTGCATTTCGTACGTTTGAATACCCGAAAAACCGATTGTTTTTGAGTTATTCAATAAAAAAAACTTTGTTTTTTAACCATTTTTTTGGGCGTGAAGATATTATCGGAGAGTAATGATAAAATATTCGACGCATCTTTTCAAGGTCTACAACGTTCCCATTTGAACAAAATGTGTACGATTTTTAAAAAAAGAATTATTGAATTAAAACTGATTTTTCAAAATTTCGCCCCACTTTTTCACCCCCAAAATGAACTTCCACAACTTCGGCGCTGTGGACAAAACTAAAGCCCGGATTTTTCTGAACATTTGTCTCACGGCGCCGACCTCATAGGGGTTGTAGTTTGGCATTAATCCACCCCCTTCTCCCTTCATCCCCTAAAAAAGAACCATACACCCCGATTTTTAGGCAAACTTGGATTTAGCACCCGCGGCACCTACAAAAACACCTGTCAAAAAACTAGCCGTCTTCTAATTTTCTCCGATTTCGGGTTTTGTCAGCAACAGCATGACTGTACTAAGGAAGCGATACTCTTTAGAGTTTATCCGGCGTTAAACGGCCATTTTTTTTCGAAAAAAAAATCGAACGATTAAAGAATACATTTTTATGTATTAAATAAGCCTGCAAAATTTCAAGAAGATCAGTTCATTAGTGTTCGAGTAATCTTGGTCACCGACTTCAGAAATGCCATTTTGAGAAAAACACGTTTAAAGTTTCAATTTCCGGTCGTTTACACAACGGATTCTTCTCTTTCAACGCTCATATCTCAGTCAATTTTGTTCGGATCGACTTGAAATTTTCAGGACATATTCTCAGATACTTATACTTCAAAAAAATGCAATAAAAAAATCGATTTTTTCAAAATCGCAAGTGGGGGTAACCCCTTAAGCAGGTTTTTAGCAAGAAAAATATTCGAGTTTTAGAGTGGCCGAGTCAATTTCCGGACTTATCAGCCAAATCACAGGCAACATTTTTAATCAATGTACATATATTTCAGTTCGCTATTAGAATCTTGGGGAAGTACATTTTTGATAGTATCAGGAAATTTCCATTTTATGAAATCCTACTACATTATATAGCATTGAAGAATAAACGCACTTTTGTAAGATTGGTGGTTGCCGTTAAGGTGTGTGCATAATTCAAGCAACTGCTAAAATAGCAATAAGAAGTACTACACTTTTGGCATTAACTATGGCTATAAAATATTACTGTCCCCCTCAGTGAAATATAAATATAGTTAAAATATGGTTTACAACACCATACATTTATCTTTGTGCAGAACCTGGTGGAAAAAATAATGTATTTTACAAATAAAATTTCGGGACGGAAACGGGATGTTTGGCCAGCCAAGGGGAGGCGCGATGGGCCTGAAAGGGGAGTTTTTTGTTTGGAATGGGCGATGGGGGCAGTTTTTTAATTTTTTTTCCGGTGAAACCAGAAGGGTTGTTCCTCCATCGCTTTCACTTTTAGAACTTTAGAACTTTGATATTTGGAGCGAGTGGATTATAGATGTATTTTCAATAGAGTCATGGAACGGGGTGGCATTGGCACGAATTGAACCGGGTATTGTAAAAGTTCAGCTGATTATTCGTCGGTGTTGGCCAAATAATCAAAGCGCGCAACCCCGTGATCGCGGGATATCGGAAAAACGAAAAAATATGTACCCGCTACTTTTCCGTTCCTTACACATGTGCGAATTTGCATGTAGATCAGACGAAAACTTTCGAAAAGGCAAATTCGAAAATTGGATTTTTGCAATAAACAATGGAACAATTGTTGTTATCTGCACCGCCCTCATCTCTAATGTATAGTACTCAAAAAATGAAACATTATTGCAATTTTAAGTTTCTTCGTATCTCGTTCCATTAACGAGTTATCGCCAAAAAACGAAAAACACCCCCATTTTCAAGGGTGTATTTCACGCCTCGAAAATGAGGTTCCGCAGATATAAAAAAAATACGTATCGACTGATTTCACCCACTCTATAAACCTGCCAAATTTAATCAAAATCATTGGGGGACATCTCGAGAAGTTTCCTTGTGAGAGACTATTCGAAGACCCACAGCTTTTTCCTGATACACTGCGGTAGGCGCGAGGGCACAGGGCAACTGCGGAAAACCTGTGAAGGGGCGGCAATATTTTCACTGAATTTTCGTTTATGAAACTCGATAATACTGCCGCCTGTGGTAACCGGAGCACAAACCCGTGACTGAGCGGTCACCCATCCAAGTACTGGCTCGGTTAACGATACTTGGTGTCAGTTCACAGAAAGGGAACCATTGTTTTCTTATTTACTAAATGGTTCGTCGAAAATCAATTTAATTTTAATCTAGCGTGGAGTGATTGAAAACGGAAAAGAAAATCGAGTCACGAGGGCACAGGGTAACTGCGGATAACCTGGGAAGGGGCAGCTATATTTTCACTGAATTTTCCTTTATAAAACTCGGTAATTCTACAGCCTGCGGTAACCGTAGCACAAGCCCGTGACTGAGCGGTCATCCATCCAAGTATTGGCTCGGCTAACGATACTTGGTGTCAGTTCACAGAAAGGGAACCATTGTTTTCTTATTTACTGAATGGTTCATCGGAAATCAATTCAATTTTAATGTAGCATGGAGGGGGTGTAATTGAAAGAGGAATGGAAAATCGACTTACGAGGGCACAGGGTAAATGCGGATAACCTGTGGAGGGGCAGTTATATTTTCACTGAATTTTCGTTTATGAAACTCGGTAATTCTACAGCTTGTGGTAACCGGAGTACAAACCCGTGACTGAGCGGTCACCCATCTAAGTGTCGGCCCGGCTAACGATACTTGGTGTCAGTTCACAGAAAGGGAACCATTGTTTTCTTGTTTACTAAATGGTTCGTCGAACATCAATTTAATTTTAATGTAGCATGGAGGGGGGAGTGATTGAAAGAGAAATGGAAAATCGAGTCACGAGGGCACAGGGTAACTGCGGATAACCTGTGAAAGGGCGGCTATATTTTCACTGAATTTTCGTGTATAAAACTAGGTAATACTGCCGCCTGCGGTAACCGGAGCACAAGCCCGTGACTGAGCTGTCACCCATCCAACTATTGGATCGCCTAACGATACTTCCCGAGTAGAAATATTGTCAGGCTGGTCTGATATTTGATCTGCGCCTGATCACCTTGTAGTACGAAGGCCTTACTTAAGTTTGCCTTAATTTTGCCTGATCAAGCTGGGGTCAGGCGGTGGTCGAGCAACCGGACTTACCGCTTACTTCAATTCGCCTGACCCGGCTAGCTTCAGGCGATGTCAAGCAACTGGACTTACGGCTTACTTCAATTCGCCTGATCCAGCTCACTTCAAGCAATCATCATGGAACTGGACTTCTACAGTTTGGCGCTAAAAACGGGCCTAACCTCATCTTGTCAACTGATAGACAGACATGAGAGAAGCACGAGACATATTATTAATTACTTTATACATTTTTACATATAACGTGTACGTTGTGAATAAAATGGACAAATACAATCGGAAGAAAATTGCGCAACGACTGCGTCTACGTGAATAGCGGGCTCTGAATAAGGGAAAAAAGAAGAAATAATACAGCAGCAGGTTAGTATAACAACTAATTTTTTTCAAAGTCTTACAATTCTTAATTCTATAAATATAAATTGGATTAAATCTGACTATAAATTAACCATACAAAAATTAACCAGTTGTTAAGGAACAACTCGAAATTCCTGAGGATTGGCATGTGTTGGCGCTACCACTATGTAAGTAGACTTATATTTGTTTTGTGTATCACTTTTATTTTCCTTTACTTGGTCCGTCTCCTTTGTCAGAGTAGAAAAAGAGACAGCATAGGCCAACCAAATAATGGTAAGCTGACAGCGTAGTTCAATCTGGTAAATGTTTTGCCATCGGTGCTGATTAGCCTGGACAGCGTAGGCTAACCGAATAATGTTAAGTTGACTGCGTAGTTCAGTTAAGTGAAAGTAAGTCCATCGGTGCAATTTAGCCCATAAGAAATGCACTTCGGATGGACATTACATTCACTGAACGGCACTACGCTGTCAACTTACCATTATTTGGTTGGTCTTTGCTGTACAGGCTCTCCTGCTTCGATTCTAATTTTCATTTAAAAATGACCGCTCGCAGCTTTTGCAACAATTTTTTTTCTTCTTTAAAGTAGATAATTGGATAGTGAAAAAAAGGAAAAAAATAGAGCTCAAATTTGTGCCACCCTAATAAAATAATGTGCATACCTTATATAGATATATATATGTAGACATTGAATTCTAAGTGGGATACACATTTTCGTATTTTTCAGTGGCTGTCATTTCGAAATATAGGGAACACGGAAGAGAAATTCTTTCGAAGCAAATTGGACAAGCCGTTGGAGCGGTATCAAGGCCTGATTAATTCAACAAAAGACTGGGACAAGTTTCGAGCGTCGCGGAAAAAAAACGAACAGAACGCCCAATGTAACGTTTCCTAAAAACGTTTAGCTCTATTTACTTTATTCACGAAGTTTCTTAAGTTTTTGTTTAAAAAATATATTAGTTTATTTCAAGTTTTTGTTCTATTACAAATACAAGAAAACTGATGTTTGTTTTCCACATAGATATATGTGATAGATTTTATATTAAGATTAAAAAATAAACGCTCAGCGTTATGGATAAAGTCTTGCCTTTTTCTCTTTTGTGTATGCGTTGTATTTTTTATTTCAGGAATAAATCGGTCATCCTGAGCCGTGAAAAATCATATGATTTTTCACTTTGATCAAGCCGTGAAAAATTAAGCTTTAATCAGGTCTTAATTTTTTACGCTGATCAGGCCTTGATCTTTTACACTGATCAGGCCTTGATTTTTTACCCTGATCAGGCCTTGATAGTTTACCCTGATCAGGCCTTGATTTTTTACCCTGATCAGACGGAAGTCAGGGATTGTGTTTCAAAAATGATCAGGGCTTGATAAAAAAATTCTGATCAAGGCTGGAAAAAGAAATCAGGATGCCTGATCAGGTGTTTATTGTAGCTGGAGCAAGATTTTTACTCGGGTTAGTGTCAGTTCACGTTCAAGAAGGGTCAAAATAATGAGTTTTCTAAGTGTTTTTTAATTCTCTTGCTCTCACACAGAATTCTCTCTCCTCATTCTCTCCCTCCGCTTCATCAATCAATCAATAATCCAGCTTTCGTCCTCTTATCACGTCAGGATCGACGGTCGCAGCGTTGTGCAACGTTTCCTGGATACAACTTCGCTGCCTCGTTCTCGATCTATCATGATTTCAATGCCCCGTCTGTGACTCACGTGCGAAGAGGCCTTGCAAACAATTTAAGCGGGTCCGTTTGTAGAACGATGCCTTTCCGATACGGAGCATAACTTTGACCGCACGAAAAGCCCCCAGCTTTGCTCCCCACATGCATATGAATTCGCAGTATCTCCAGTATTGAATGTCGCTTGATAGGAAATATATTGGTGGCGATACCACGTACGATAAAATTTCTCGCCGAAGCCACCGATTTTTCATCCGAGCCAAAGCGGAAAAACAGGAAACAGCGAACGGTTCCACAATTTTCAGTATTCCAGTAGCTTACCAATTTCGGGGATAAAGAGTGATGGAGGAGAGTGAATAAAACAAAAATCTTTTTTGCGAAACCATAATTCTTTAGCTGCAAAAATTTGGAACCCCTTGCATTTTTGCCCGTGTCCAATGTGCAAATTATTGAGTTTCGATAATGAAAGCTCGCAAATAATCAATATGGACCCGTGCGGAAAACTGATAGGGCATCCCTAATAAAAATAAGGGTCTTTCAGGGCTTTCTAGTGCTTTCCCTAGTAGGGATTTCCAGAATGGGCCCAGATTTGGTCATTATAGGGATAAACCTGTAGGGATTTCCACAATAGGCCCAGACAGTAGGGATTTCCACAATAGGCCCAGATCTGCCTATTATAGCGGTAAACCAGTATAAATAGTTTAGGCTACGTGGTTGATGGTATTTCAATTATTCAAATCGATTATATACATCGATCGAATAATATTATCGAACGCAAATTGGGAAAAAGCGTAAGGGCATTAGCAAATAAAAAATCAACGACGAACACAAATATTCAGACAAACATCAGGCAGTATTTATTTATCAAATTAAAGAAACCTTTTACATAGACACAAACAATTACTCATGGTTTCACTCATACATGGAGTAATGCTAGCGCATAAGTGTGAACAGTCCCAACCGGTTTTCTCGACATTTTTATAGCAATTAATTTCCGCTCAATACTCATCATAGGGAAAATTATTTCTTCTGAAGACTTCGCTGATATTTCCCATTCATAAACTTTATCCGACTGTGTAGGACAAGTAAATAAATTGGTCTTTGTTTACCAGATCTTTCTCTCAATGGAAATAGATTCTAGTGATGCAGTAGACCCATATACTTTTTTTTCTACTACACATCCATTCCTTAGAATGGATGTGTAGTAGAATATATTTGTTTAAATAATGCAAAAGACTGGCATGGGGGGCGCAGGATGCGTTAAGTCTCATCGAGATGACTTATCTACGTGGACCTTGCAGAATAAAAAGTGAATTCCGTGGTGTATTTTTTCCCCGTGATATATTGATATTTTTCCGTGATATATCAATGATTGAGAATTACTTGTTCAATTACTTAATAATTTCCTAATTAAAACTAAGATAATATTACTTTTATTGGAGTCATTAATACTTTACTTTCTACAGCGGACATATAATGTCGCTCCTTCGCGTTCTGTACCCTTACAGACTCATTTCAGACTGTGACTGTAACTATAATCAATGTGATAATCTTATAATTTCAAACTTAAGTGTTACAAGCTATCGTAATTCTAAAATATGTTATCATAGTGGACAGTTCCTCAAAAATAAATGTTTGCCCTGAAGAGAGTTCGCCTCACATTCCCGAGTCGAAATTTAGACCCTCTTTTGAATGCTCGAGAACCTATTTCCTTTGTAACGCACAGACCGCCGCCCTCCTTTGACTCCCCTTGAACCTATATGGAGAAATTTGCACCGTTGGCGACCCTCCTTCAGCCCTACTGAACCTTCTATTCAACCTCCTGAGCCTCCTTTAGGCCTATGGGCTCGGCTTGCGTGAACCTACACAACCTCGTTTTCGCCTAAAGTCCCATCTGTACCCTACAGAACCTCCTTTGAATCCAAAGCAGAAGGAAAATGAAAGATTGGATGAAAAGGAGGTTCTGTAGGGTCAAGCTATGTCTGAAAAATAAATTATATGTGTGAATTAAAAATATGATGTTTGATTATTTATTATAAGATTGATTTATTAATTCGAAACATATACATACATTATCACAACTATAAATTATTTCGTGTAACTTAAAAAAACGTCATATTAAACGTATACTATATATGCACTATAGTATAGTACAAATATAGTATACGTTAGTAGTTCAGTAAAGTACGCTGGTACTACATTTGTTTGTGTGTTTTCAAGTTTATTTCATTATTATAAATAAATGATATATAGTTTATCTGAAAATATTTTTTAATTATAATTATTCCTTCTTTGGAATATCGGTGAACTGCGGATTGGAGAGAAGGTGGGGGGCGGAGGGCAGCATATTGAAGTAGGCTTAAAGGAGGGTTAGTAGGGTCAGAAGAGGTTTAAAGGAGGGCTAGGAGGCTCTGCGAGCCACCGGTGAAAGGAGTCAAAGGAGAGTTAGTAGGGCGAAAGGAGGTTTAAAAGAGGGTCTGTAGGTTTGCATAAGCATTAAATCAGGCTCACTAGGGTTTAAAGGAGGTTCAGATGAACCTACTAAACCTCCTTTGAGTGAAAAAGTCCAATTTCTGCCACTTTTGGAGGTTCAGTAGGTTCTGATATACATGTTTTTGAGATTTCCATTTGAACCTTTTGAACCTCCATTGAATGACAAAGTGGGATCGAAAGGAGGTTTAAAGGAGGGTCTAAATTTCGACTCAGGTTATTTTTTGTATTAATTTTATCATGGCAGTTTGCCATAAAGGCTCACATGCAAATACGCAATCGCATTTCTACGCGCGCACACATACATACACATGTACTCACGCCCACATCTGTGCACATGAACAATTACATAAAAACAAATACAGGTATACCCTGACGCATTTAACATACACGTATATCCACTGATACGGATATTTTATGGCGTTCAGCGCCATGGTTTTGATGAGGCGCCGTTGAGGCATTTTCAGGGCGTTAAAATGGTTTTGATGAGGCGCCATTGAGGCAACTTATAAGGCCCCGGTCGTTGCGCCTTTAATGGCCCTTGTTGACAAAGTGTGACCGGCCGCTAACGGCCCTCATGTGGCTTCCAGATTAGGGCCCGAATAAAGTTAGGGGAATATTATTGGGGCCCGATCACAGCCCCAACTCAATTTCCGCACGGGGATAAATGAAGTGGCAGACCCTCAATAATGAGTCAGAGAGCCTGAATCGATAATTTAAATGCTAACGCAACTGATACACATTGATAATATGGCCGCCTGTATCGACCACGGTTTTCCACAGTTTCCCTGTGCCCTCGTATATATATACATACATACATATATATATATATATATATATATATATATATATATATTTTCTGATGCACACAGCCGTGCATCAGAAAACGAGTGATTGTGGGCAACACCCTGGCAGCTGCCTCAGCAACTGGTAACAGATCAGTGACCAAGTGTGGGATAAAAGACAAAGGATTTGTTAAAGTTCGCAACGGCTTCTCGATATCAGTAAATGCTACATATTTTTTCAAAACCTACACCGGACTCGATAATAATCGGAAGATTCGACTACCAAAGTCAATCAACTGAATGATTGCAGCTCGCTATCTTTTCGAACTTTACCATTGAATATGTTTATGTATATTTATTAGGATGTTGAATAAGTTCTCGCTGTTTTCCAACAAATGGCGTTACCACAACTGCGGGCGTGTAGTTTAAGGGGTTAGGCCACTCTAGAGGCCGAAAATAGGCTTTTTGGGGATTTTTTTCTCAGGAAAACTACAAAATAAATCGAGTTTACAAAAAAGGATGTTTATCATACATATCAGTGACTGTGTACAATAATTTTTTTGAAGGGATTAATTTCAATATGGCGGCTGTGCAGCGTTTATCTTGAAACTGCATTTTGTAAGTTGGCCGGAAACATAACTCGGAAAATTTTCAACCAATCAATTTGAAATGTTGAATATATCTTGAAAAACACATTATTTATGTATTGTGGGATTTTTTTTATATTGCATAGTTCATTTCTTATTAACAATTATCTAACGATTTTTTAGGCAAATGTTTCACTTTCCAAAAATTTGCCTAAAAAATCGTCATTTTTTTTTCAACCTTGTTTCCAGCCAACTTGAAAAATACAGTTTTGAGATAAACGCTGCACAACCGCCATTATGAAATTAATCGCTTTAAGGCGTTACCCCCACTTGTAGTGCAAAAAAATGGCCTTTTTCATGAATTTTTTTAAAGAAAACTACAAAACTTTTTAATCGATCAATATACCATCTTAAAGAACACATCTTGAAGAACTTTCAGTAACTTTTTTTATTGAAAAATATTACACTGTTTAGTGGCAAATGGCCGAGAATGAAATAATGCTTTTATATACACGGTTTGCGGTGACCAACATTGCGGCGAAGTGGATCATCTGAAAAAAAAATGCGGATGGATTTAGTCAAATATAAGTATAAACTAGTCTTTAATCGAAGGATTTTAAAAAATATTCATTTTTCACAAAATGGCGGACAGTCAAAGTTAATGGTTCGATTTTAACGAAAAAAAACGGCCGTTTTTTGGCTATAAAAGGGCCATTTTTTTCGAAAAAAAAATCGAACGATTAAAGACTACATTTTTATGTATTAAATAAGCCTGCAAAATTTCAAGAAGATCGGTTCATTAGTGTTGGAGTAATCTTGGTCACCGACTTCAGAAATGCCATTTTGAGAAAAACGCGTTTGAAGTTTCAATTTCCGGTCGTTTACACAACGGATTCTTCTCTTTCAACGCTCATATCTCAGTCAATTTTGTTCGGATCGACTTGAAATTTTCAGGACATATTCTCAGATACTTATACTTCAAAAAAAGGCAATAAAAAAAATCGATTTTTTCAACATCGCAAGTGGGGGTAACCCCTTAAGAAGATTACTGTATGCAGTCACTGATATGTATGATAAACACCCTTATTTGTAATCTCGATTTATTTTGT
This sequence comes from Ophion obscuratus, assembly GCA_964007375.1. Taxonomy (NCBI): domain Eukaryota; kingdom Metazoa; phylum Arthropoda; class Insecta; order Hymenoptera; family Ichneumonidae; genus Ophion; species Ophion obscuratus. The sequence goes on along the minus strand of OZ023313.1, from coordinate 63,457,650 downwards.
AGTTTTACAAAAATCCCCAAAAAGCCTATTTTTCGGCCTCTAGAGTGGCCCAAGGCCTTAAGATGGTAATGCGTCTATAAAAAAGTACTATAAGCAAGCTAGAAATCCAGTGTATGTAATTCAACCTAAGTGTAAGCAATTTTTTTTCATACTGTTAAACATGTCAAATTTCTTGTCACAAAAAGTATTTGCCAGGAATTTTACTGCACTACTTTATTTTTTTTCAATCGGCAGCTGAAGCACACAGAATTCTAGTTGAGACTTATGGCAACCATGCTACACCGATCGATATTCCGCACATGGTGAGGGGGGGGGGGGGGGGCTGTTGCATCCGTAGAAGTCCCGATATGAGAGGTCGCAGTGTATTATTTTTTCAGAATTTGTGAAGGAACATTTAGTTCCTTTTGCAAGGAACTAAAAAAAAGTTCATACACCAAATTTCGAGATGATCGATCGAAATTGAGTATAGTTTTTTATTAGCATTAAACTATTGAAAGCTTAATTGGAGCCTGTTCATTAAGAGGTTAGGCTACTGTGAAAATAAAATCGTCAAATCGAAGAAAAATTTCATAATTATTTGTACACTTCTTCAGTTAGTTGGTCTTGACAGTCCTTTTTCTTATTAACATTTTTTTCTTTAATTATTAACAGTAATGATGTCATTTTTCCTTGAAAAATCGACAAAAAATACAAATTTTGTGATTGAAAGACGACAACAACAAAATCTCGATCAAGTCTTAGTCAATATTATCTAATTCAAGAAAAAAAATCGTTTTTTTTTAATTTCAGACGAACTAGGTGACCAAAATCAAGGGCACCGTTGAACCTTTCACGTTCAAAGGTCCTTCACGACACAGTTTATAACTTTTTTAATTACTAATATTTTCGAATGAAATTTGGCACCCAACTTTGTTAATGTGCATACAAATAAATGTCCAAACAATTTTTCAATCATCTTACTTATTTCTTCAAAATTATTTTTTTCAAATAACCCTTTTTTCGGGTCGTCATAGTAGCCTAACCCCTTAACACAGAATGACTTGATTGATAAAAAAAACTCAATGCAAATCAGATTGCAAACATGCATTGGAAGTGGTGGGCATTATTTTTCACACCTTTTATGAGAGTAGGTGTTTGCACCGTTTTTTTAAATCGATTCTAGGTCAAAAACATTTACTTTTCTCATTTATCGATTTTTTGTTCTAGATCGATCATTTTGAAATTTTCCGTGTGATTTTATTACTAGTTCCTCGATGAAAATCGGAAAAAAATAATAGTTGTCGCATGTAAAACAATGGATATATATATGATATATGAGGTATTCCACGTAAATCCGGTGGACTTTTACCCTAACTCCCGCCAATTCGATTAATTGTAAAAAATCTTATTCCATCGACTCTAAAAAACATCCTGATTTTCTTTTTACATTTTTCAAAACAACCCTTAAACAAAACAAAAATTTCTCCGAAAAAAATCCGAAAAATTGACTGCCAACTGTTCAAGGTCCATGATAGTCATTTGGTTATTCCAAAATGGTCAAAAAATCTCATTGTGGCTTTCACAGTATTTAAGTATCCGCCCGAAGTAAGCAGTTCTTGCATTTTTCGGATTTTTTAAAACGTTAATCGCTCAGAAAGCACAGAAAAAATCATACTTCCACGGCGGCCCATAGCTTGAAATTTTTTACATATAATCACGCAGTTTTTAGAATTTTTTCAGATTTTGAAATCGGGGCGTTTTTTTTGGAGATTTTTTTTGACTAAGGGTTGTTTCGAAAAATGCAAAGAAAATTCAGGGTGTCTTTCAGAGTCAATCAGATGTAAAAAAAACAAATCGAATTGGCGGGTATCAGGGAAAAAGTGCAGCGGATTCACGTGAAACAGCTCATATATATATATATATAACTATTGTATTTTCAGATGATAATATATATATATATATATATATATATATATATATATATATATATATATATATATATAGATAGATAAAGATTATAATCCTGTCATGCAATTTTCCCCTCGTATTTTACTTCCATGATTTTGTTTATCGTCGTTGGCGCAAAGTAAATCGCGGTAAGTTTACGCAAACACAAAGGACAATATGCAATAATGCACTCGAGACTCTGGAGGGCGGGGCGCAGAATAATGGAAGAATGGAGAGAGCTCGGAAGTGAGAAGCTCGAGCGTTTCTCTTAATTCGCGAGCTTGCATTATAATAGTATTATACTCATTACGTAGATATATGCATAGACACCTATATATGTGTGCGTGCGTTTGTGTGTGTGTGTGTGTGTGTGTGTGTGTGTGTGTGTGTGTGTGTGTGTGTGTGTGTGTGTGTGTGTGTGTGTGTGTGTGTGTGTGAGTGTGTGTGTGTGTGTGTGTGTGTGTGTGTGTGTGTGTGTGTGTGTGTGTGTGTGTGTGTACTTATACATATAAGTACTTATACTATTATATATAAGTAGACACACACACACACACACACACACACACACACACACACACACACACACACACACACACACACACACACACGCACGCACGCAAGGATCGTGTCACTCGCCATTCAACGTGACACCGGAATCTTTATGATGCACTCGAGAGGACACGCTGATTAAAGAACGTTAATAAATGGGTAGCAAGTGAGAGAAATAAAGTTACGAGTGAAGACGGATTGCAAGACGAGGTAAAGAAAGAAAAAAAGCGGAAATGCCGGGAAGGCAAAAGATGCGCGCGCGAAAGTCCAGAAAATAAGGGGTGCGGGACGTCGGGAGGGTGGGATCAAAGGGCTCGCGGCTCCCTTAAACAATAGACTTTGCGAGAGTTCTGGAAAAGTCGTGAACTCCTTGGCGCACAGGACGAAGCTCTGGGAAGGTTTTCTTTTTATCCTTCGTCGTGTCGTCGCGCTCTTGTATTATATATAAAGCGACAGCGAGGGTACTCTTATATGTAGAGAGAGAAAGGGAGAGAGAGAGACAGAGAGAGAGAGAGAGAGAGAGAGAGAAAATCCTCTTTTCTCGTCCTCTTATCTTTCCAGCTCCTGCGCCCACTTTATCTCGACCAATTTTACACTCTCCTTTTCACTCGCCAGTTTTCCGCCTCCCTAACAATCCAAGAAATGTTGAGGCGACGGACTCTCGGGCAAAACATGCCTACATCATCGTGTAAAGCGGACGAAAAATGAGAAGGGTCACGAGAGAAAAATTGTAGCTTGAAGAAGGTCTCGTCGTGATCGTAACGTTACCCGTTGCGCACCCGCATACTTTATTTTCTCTTTCTCCCTCCCTCTTTCTCTGTCTCGCTCGTTGGCCTCTCATTGTTGGACGAAAAATCATATTTTTCAACCCCTTACAAACCCGTAGCATCAGTAAATATGAGGTATTCCAGCCCAAGTGTGTAAACCCGTGACCCTGACCCTCTCGGATTTCTTTGATTTTTGTCATATGATCGCAATGAGTCTAAAATACACCCTCATAATTTTTTTAGATTTTTCCAAACATCCCTTATTTAAAAAAAAAATGTTTTAAAAAAAACGGCATTTTGTTTAATCTACAAAGATTCTGAAAAAACCGTCATAATATATAAAAAAAATTCCAGCTATCACCCGTAGTAAGCAGATTTCTTTTCTGTGTTTTGCAAGCTATTAACGTTCTCAAAATTAAAAAAGAAACTCAAATAGGTCACCTTGAGCAGATACTGAATTATTTTGGTACTCAAATTAATTTCGTTGACGATTTTCGAATAATGATATAGGAATTTCCGGCCTTAAATTGAAAACATTATAACATTAGGACATATATTCAGGGTGAGGCACTAACTGTTGCCACCTTGAATATCTTTGTAATTATCGACGTCACAAAAAAAATGTTTGAAACAAAAGTTGTACCGGACGAAAGGGGGCATCAAATGCGACCATTTTTTTCTATCTCAGTGGAGGCGCTGTCGCACAGTAAAGGTCACCTCCACTTTTTTAAATGGGACGGTACATTTTTTTTTCAACTATCTTGTAGAGCATCGAAAACTGCATAAAAATATTTAGGGGTCAAAGTCGTTCAAGGTCATTTAAGATCAAAAAGTGACGTGAACTTTATTTTTATGTGAAATTACCTCTATTCACAGTAGATGTTCAAAGTGGTTGCCATTGTAATCAATGCAGTATTGCAATATTCTCCTGTACACGGAACATTGCACAATGTTTCGCCCAAACAAACCCAAGATAACGATAGTAAGAATGGTGAGACTAGTATTAATGAATCAAGCGAATGTAAATGATGTATTCGTTTGAAGAGCAAACTGATATGCTTCTAATTTACGGAGAATGTCAGAAAAATGCAGTGAGAGCTAGAGACTTATACGCTGAAAGATTTCCTGAACGTTCTCATTCTACACGCCGTACATTTCAAATTTTGTACACCAAACTGAGGACAACTGGATCCTTAACCCGTCGGGAAAGTCACCGACAAAAGCGGGTTACTAACGAAGAAACGGAAATTGGTGTTCTTGCCGCAGTTCAACGAGACCCTTGTGCGAGTTCTCGTTAAATTGCGAGGGAATCTGGCGTATGCCAAAGAAGTATTTCTACGTGTTCTACATCGTCATAAATATCATCCTTACCACATCAGTCTCCACCAGGAATTAACTGGTACGGATTTCATGAATCGCACTGAATTCTGCCGATGGGCTCAACACCAGATTCAGAGAGATGACTCATTTATTAATCGGATTTTATTTACTCATGAGGCAACATTTATAAATCATGGAAATATTAACTTGCATAACATGCATTTGTGGTGAATTGAAAATCCACATTGGCTGCGGCAAGTTGCACACTAAAGGCCGTGGTCGGTTAATGTATGGTGTGGGATTATTGGGGATAGAATCATAGGCCCTTATTTCATCGAAGGGAAACTTAATGGTAGGAAGTACACCACATTCCTTCAAGAAACATTAGGTCCGTTATTGGAAGAAATACCTTTAGAAACAAGAAACAGAATGTGGTATCAACACGATGGGTGCCCGATACATTTTTCGCTGATAGCTAGAAATGAATTGCAAAAGAGATTTCCAAATCGTTGGATTGGACGTGGAGGAGCTGTATCGTGGCCGGCTCGCTCGCCAGACTTGACGCCTTTGGACTTTTTTTTGTGGGGATACTTGAAAGATCTTGTTCATAAAGAACGTCCAACTACGCCGGATGATATGCGTGAGAGAATTCTTCGAGCCTGTGATTCGATAAGTGCCGAAGTGATAAGAAATTCTACACAATCCTACTGTGAATAAAGGTAATTTCAGTTCAGTGAAATTCATTTCAATTTCAGTGAACATCTACTGTGAATAAAGGTAATTTCACATAAAAATAAAGTTCATGTTACTATTTGATCTTAAATGACCTTGTACGACTTTTACACCTAAATGTTTTTATGCAGTTTTCGATACTCTACAAAATAGTTGAAAAAAAATGTACCGTCCCATTTAAAAAAGTGGAGGTGACCTTCACTGTGCCTCCATCGAAATAATAAAAAAATTGGTCGCATTTGATGGCCTTCTTCACACCGTACAACTTTTGTCTGGAACATTTTTTTGTGACGTCGATAATTACCGAGTTATTTCGGGTGGCGGAGATAAGAGGGACACCCTGTATGTATATATATATATATAGGGTGTCCCAGAAGTAACGTACGCCCTTCTAGCATCTGGTAGGGAAAACAATTCTGAGACGAAAAGTCCTCAGTCATTTATTGATCAGACGCATAGATAATTAATTATGAATAAAAATAAATAGCCTATCAGGTGCGCGCTACAGCGGAAAGGCAGCGCAGAGGGAAGGGATAGGGGAATGCGTCGAATTGCGTGCGCCTGAAATTGTGTGCGGGGGTAAAATTCCGAAAGCATGTGTGCGAGTGCACACACACACGCGCGCGTGTGCGCACGTACGCTCACACTAGGACACACAGACTTGCACACACACACGCGCGCGCGCGCGCGCGCGCACCCACGCACACATGCTTTCGGAATTTTCGTTTCCTCCGCACACAATTTCAGGCGCACGCAATTAGGGGAGACCGGGGCGTAATGGGACCGGGGCAAAATGGGACCGGGGCAAAACGGGTTTGGGGCAAAATGGAATAGTGAAAATCAACACTGCTGGAAAATACGTCATTGGGGCAAAACGGGACTGGGGCAAAATGGGCCGGAGAAAATCGGGCTCCTCAGAAAGAGGCGGTTGGGGCAAAACGGGATCGGGGCAAAATGGGACAGTGGAATAATTCGATGCAGAAACGAAAGAAATGCAGGGGTAAAAAACGAGGGGTAATAAATGAGTGAAAACAGGTTTTATTGAATGTTACACGATATTTGGGTCACACTCTACTTACGATACTATAATTTAACGGTGGCAATGTTTAATTTTTATTGCTTGTTTAACTAAGCTAATTTTTATCGGTACAATTGTCGCAAACGTACTCGATTAAGTTATCGTCAGCATGGGCACATGAATAGTGGGCCCATTTCTCGCATGAATTACAACGAATCCAGGATTCCTTGGATTTCGAATATAAGCCCCCGCAGAAAAGGCTCCCCATGAAATCGACGGATATGTGTCGACAAATATATCGGTCAGTCCGTATTATCTGCGTATATGTGGACTGAAACGAACCACAAGCACCATTTAGATTAGATTATGTTTCAACAGCTCTTTCATAGAGCCGAAGCATGAATTTTCCTGTCATCCCATTTTGCCCCAAATTCAGCGGGCTGCGACACTTCATTTTTGTGTGTCCCATTTTGCCCCAATTTGATATTCCACTTCTCTCTGTCCCATTTTGCCCCTATCCCATTTTGCCCCAAATCAAGCACCAAGAAACTTCATTTTTTGCTATCCCATTATGCCCCGATCCCACTATGCCCCAGTGCCGTTTTGCCCCGGTACCGTTTTGCCCCGCTATACCATTTTGCCCCGGTCTCCCCTACAACGCATTCCCCTATCCCTCCCCTCTGCGCTGCCTTTCCGCTGTAGCGCGCACCTGATTGGCTATTTATTTTTATTCATAAATAATTACCTATGCACCTGAGGACAAAAAATGACTCAGGACTTCTCATCTCAGAATTTATTTTCCTACCAGATGCTAGAAGGGTGCACGTTACTTCTGGGATACCCTGCATACACAGGGTGAGTCACATAAAGTGTTACAGAGAAATAGTACTCATTGATCTCACAGAAATGTTTCAGACAAAAGTTTCAGTGTTCGAGGAGGCCGTCATACTGAACCACCCTATTTTTTTATCGCTGGAGGCGCTGAGGCTACGTCAAGGTCAACGCCACTTTTTAAAATGGAATGGTACATTTTTTTCAACCATCTTGTGGGACACTCCAAGCCGCATTAAAAACATTAGAGGGTCAAACTCGTTCAAGGTCATTCAAGGTCACCTATCACAATTAAATCCAAATCTAAATATCTCGGATCACTACTAAATAGTTGGTAGTGATACGAGATATTTAGATTTGTATCATCGATACTGACCTTGAATGACCTTAAACGACTTGGACCCCCTAATGTTTTTTATGCGGCTTGAGGTACTCCACAAGATCTTTGAGCTTCTTCTGTAGGTAGACCTAAACCAAGGTCAGTGGATCCTTTGAAAGTGATTATCCCGATATTTTTCGATTTTTCGACTATTTTCATACTTTGCGTGACTAGAATGACCGTGTGATGTAGTTTGCTGAATTCATCTTGAAATCGGTAAGAATGTCATAAAAAAAAAATACATGTTTCCATTCAAACAAGTGGAGTTGACCTTGACGTAGCTTCAGCGCCTCCACCCATAAAAAAATTGGGTGGTCCAGTATGACGGCCTTCTCGAACACTGAAACTTTTATCTGAAACATTTTTGGATATGATCAATAGTTTGAGTGCTATTGCTCTGGAACACTTTATGTGCCTCACCCTGTATATACAGGGTGGACCATTTAATGTTTCCATCCGACATATCTCCATTGCCTTTAGAGTGACGAAAAAAATGTCAGGAGGTAATTTTATTGATTTCGAAGAGCTGATACAGTGGTGAATAATTCATTTTTGCCAAGGTCATTGTTTTTGCGTTCTCAAGGGCATCAATGGTTTTTTAAATGGGAACATGTTTTTTTTTCATCAGGTCGTTGTAGCCGATATTCAGACGAATCCAACGACCTTCCAAGGGGGTCAAAGTTGTTCAAGGTCGTTCGAGGTCAACATCGATAATACAAATCTAAGTATCTCGGATCACTACCAAATATTTGTTAGTGATCCTAGATATTTAGATTTGTATTTCATTTTAATAGGTGTTCTAAATGACTTTGAACGACTTTGACCCTCTAATGTTTTTTATGCGGCTTGAGGTGCTCGAGATTTTTAGCTACATGTTATTTAAAAAAAAAAAAAAAAAAATTCTACAAATTTCCACAAATGATATGAACCGACAATAACTAAGCAACTTTTCAAAGTAATTGGCACGATATGTGCAGTACATTTTTTTACACCGCAGGCTATCAAAAGTCAGGTGTTCGAATTGGTTTGTATGAAAATTCTGCATAAGATATTTTTTCATTAAGTTTCCTTAACATTGAAGGTTAAACAGAAGACTTTTCTGGATGAAATATACAACCAAGCGTATTTTAGAAAAACCAGGTAAATTAAGTTATCATTTGTAGAAATGGCAGGCGAAAAACCAAAAACAAATGGTTTTTATCTCGAAAACCGTGGGACTTTTACTAAACTGAAATTCCAGCTTATCATTGGACGTGATCTGACCTATCGTCAGTTGCAGGATTATTAACTCATAACAGGCCACCCTGTATGTATCAGGGTAAAACGTATGATGGGACGCGCAATGACAACGAACATTCTCTGCCCTCGAGCTTTTGCGACTGAAAATGGAAATATATGTATGCATATATATATATTTTTTCATGTATCCGTCTCTGGCATCTACTCATCGCGCGAAGCTCCTTCTGCGGAATGAGGAAGTCACCGACTTGGGGAATAATAAGCAACCGCGGCCAGAGAGAAGGAGAGATTAAGAAAAATCCTAAAGGGTTGATTTCGTTCATTAGGGAGGTGAGCATTTGATACGTTGGTAAGAGGTAATAATAATATAAGTAATAATAAAATAATATAAAATATAATAAGTAATAATAAAATAATAAATAATAAAATATAATAAGTAATAATAAAATAATAAAATAATGAAATAAAGTAAAAAACGGTCAACATTTTTTTCCCGCTCAGATTCAACGCCTCAATTGAGAATTATACTCGCGATCTTTTAAGAGGGGAGATACCTTTAGTATTGATTGATTTTGATGATTATTTTTAAAGGAAAGATTTTTCACCATTTTTGAGGCTCAGGGTGTTTTAATACTACTTTTGGCTGCTACATGGTATTTTTTAAAAATAATCCTTAAAAATGGCAGAGGTATGGCACGGTCTTCTAAAATGCATCTTTAAAATTGGCTGAAAAAATAATCGACCGATTCTGATGAAGTTTTGTATAAATCTTGCTACCCTTATTGTCCTAAATGTGATCCTCAATGTTTTGGAATTTTTTTTTCAAGTATTTTTTTATTGCAAAATGAAGCTATTTTTTCGGAAAATTAAATCTTTACGTTTCAAAGCGTACCATTTTATCGATTTTGACAATCGAGTATGAGTGTTAATGAAAGAAAAATCTTTGGTTTTTCTGATTAATCCCGTCGACCATAATGTTTTAAAGGTACGAGATATGAAAAAATTTCAAACTGCAACAATGTTTATTTTTTCGTGTATTATACATTGGAGATGAAAAGGATTACGTTATCCACGAAAAACGAAAAACACCCCTATTTTCGAGGGTGCGTTTTAACCCTTAAAAACCGAGTTCTGCAGATAATAAAAAAAAAAACGTGTCGCCTATTTTTACCCATCCCACAAGCATACCAAATTTCATCGAAATCGGAGCAATCGACCTCGCAACGTTTCCTTGTACGTCTCAAAAAAGGTGAAGCAATCTTTCCTATTAAGGGGTAACACCTAGTTGGCAGCACCAAATTAGAATATTGGAGGCTGCTACCTCTGCAGAAGGCTCGCTGTATGACCCGGGCATCGATGATTCCATTTAGAAGGAATAAATTACATTTCATCTATGTATAGACCTGACGTAAAACTTTAAACGCGTCTTTTTCGGAATAAATTTTTCAGAATCGGTGACCAAAATATCTCAAAAAATGAAGCGATCTGCTTCGAATTTCACAGACATTTTTTGTATATCAAAAGACAGTCCTTAATCGAAGGATTTTTTTTCAATGCATACTTTTTTTATATCAAGGAAAATAGCGTGTTTTTTTCACCGAAATTTCGACGATCACTTTCGATCGGCGTCTATTTTTTCAAAAATCATTATTTTATTGAATCCTTCGATTACTAGAAAATACGGTACAAAAACTAAATTCATTTGGTTTTTTTTATTTCAGATGATTTGTTCCCGAGCAGGTGGGGTCACCGCGAAGGACCTTTTTGCACAGCGGCCTGCGCAGTTTATTATACTCCCGTCGTTTATAAATATTTAATATATTTCCAATAAAAAAATTGTCAAACATACTCGAAATGATACCCTTAACTATGAAAAAAAGGTTTAAAAAATCACGGAAATAATTTTTCCTCGCCTAAAATTATCTCCCCCCTTATCGCCACCCAACACTTGTCACAGCATGATTTTCATTAATCCTTATATTTCACTACACCTAATTCAATTCAGATTTTGACGGTTAACATGTTTTTAAATTGAATATGCACTGAGAAAAAAAATCATTGATCCAATATCATTGGTGTTATTTAATGAAATTTCATTGATTCAATTGTAAAATTGTTGGTGTAAATAATCGGATTTATTAATCCAAACAAAACGCTATTGACTTTAATAACATGATAATATTAAAAGTTTTTTTTTCATTCCAAAGATATATTGTTAGTCGAGAACAATATATTATTGAAACTATCTAAAAAATTATCGCGAACAAATTATATAGTTTTGAATGCATTTTCTGCAACGAACAAAAAAAGCGTTTCAATTCATAACATGAATATTATTGATTCGAGTACACAAGAAAAATTGAATTTCGCTCTTTTGATTCAGATAAAATTTCTATTGAGTAAATATGTTATTTTATTTTTTTCACCATGTCCGATATTGATTTTCGAGTGCTTTATTCGTTAAAATATTAATATTTTATTTTGATTGAAAAATACAAAGCAAATGTCTGAATTGGTTAAAAAATTATGCGAAAATAAAATTTGTTTCTTGCGCATTTGGTTGAAAAAATTCGACCAAAGCATGGCCGAGCGCCACCGAAATCATAGATGTGAGGAAACCCGTAGTTCTCGGAGTAACCGCTAGAAGCCGCACGCGCGCTTGTTTCTCGTAAGCGTAGCGTGAACCGAAAATCTACTTAAGCACCGGAGAAATTTTAAAGAGTATCGCTTCTTGGCCTGTGGCTAAGATCAAAGTGTAATACATGTTATTATCAGTTGAATATTCGATATTCTCTTCATAGATATTCCATTGGATACCTGATGTTCACTTTTTATTTAAGATTTATAAAAAAATGGAAAACGTTCAATTTTTTAAATAAAACGAGTTCGATCAAACACCTCATTGTGACAATTCCATCTCATTCCAAAGAACTGCATGCGACTTTTCAAATATTCAGCAATTCTCGTGAGTGTACATTTATTACAACCAACAATCAAGAAATGTTTGCAAGTACACATAGAATTGTATTAACAATATGACTTCTCGAATTCACAAATATATTCTTTTCATCGCAATGAACATTTATTTCATCGAATATTATATTGTTTTCTACCAGAGACTAAATGCGTTGCTACAGATGACACCTGTACTTCGTGGCAAAAAAATATTATTTCGGATCCATATTGTTGATATTTCAATCATGATATACACTTGTCTCTATCTCATACTAGTTGCATGATATTGCACTTTTGATATTGTACGGAGTACGAAAATGTTACGTCTTATGGCATATTTGTTTTGATGTAGTAAAAAAATAATCCATTCTATTGGTTAAATTTTTGTACTAAATAAAAATTGTTGTAGCAAGCGCTTAATTATTTCATCCGTACCTCTACAGATTGTATATAAAATAATTTGAATAGATAATCATTGTATTTTGAGGGGTAAGGCCACAGTAGAATTTTCAAAAAATCGATTTTTTTCGCTAAAACGGTGCTTTATCATCATAAGAAAAAGTTACTTTTCGATTTATAGCAAGAATTTTTTGTTTTCACCGAATTTGAGTATCTATCGTAAGCCCACCTCTGGCACGGCCATAGAGTACCTAAAACTTTAAAACGCGTTTTTCTCAAAACAGTTTTTTTTCAATTATCGTGACAAATAACTTCAACAATTTTCACTCGATTCATTTCAAATTTAAAAGTTACGTTCCTAATTGCATTTTGCAGAGAAGTACGTACGGAATTTCTGATTAATCGAAAACTTTTCATTTTATGAGCATTTTATACGAAATTTTTTCACTGAAAATTGATTCAAATACCTACAACTTTTGAATAAACCAATATTTTTTAAATTCCGTACGTACTTCTCTAGGTATTTTAATGTAGATTGACGAGAATTTTTGTTTTTTGTTCTAGGTAAAATATTATTGAGGTGGATTATTAGGTAAAATTAGGTAAAATATTATTGAGGTGGATAGGTAAAATATTATCTAGGTAAAATATTATTGGGGTGGATTAATTCCAATATTGTGGATGCTAAATGTCACGCCACGGAGCGCCTAAAAAAAGATAACGAAAGAAAATATTAGTAGTCGGCCATTTGTACATCGAAAAAAGTATATATATTTTCTAACAGCTTAATATTCATACTAAATAGATGTATAATTAATTTTATGAGTGAATCACTTTTGCATACGAAAAACAAAATTGTTAAATTCGCACATTATTTTATATCCGTTACTGTGGCCTAACCCCTTAAGGATAATGGAGATATGGAGAGAACGGAAGAGATTTTCAATCAAAATAATATGTTATTAAAACCAATCACATTTCTCAATATTTTATAGTATTGTACCAATGTCATATATCGGTGGCACTCCGTGATCAGACATTTATGATAGGTCATAGGTCAACCAATGTATGTTTTTGGTTCAATTGGTTTTCGTTTCCCTCTGTGGCGGTTGTAAATGCGTTTCAAGGTTCCAAGGACTCCAATAACTACTAAAAAATACCTATTATATTTTTATTTTTCACGTAGCAGGTGTCATCGTAACGAACGGGCAAAAAAAACATGCAGAAAAATGTATGCTTCAAAGGGTTAACAGAGAGACCCTACCGGAGGGTTGCTCACAACCTCTCGCGGATCCCGTTTGCAGGAGGGCACAGGGAAAGTGTGGAAAACCCGTGTCGATACAGCCAATAATTTACCGTTTCGCTCGCCTTACCACCGGCGTAAGCCAAGCGGTCACCCATCCAAGTATCATCCCTAAAAATGCCCTCAAGCCTTCAATTTAAAGTTCCACGAAAAAAAAATGATCACTCGATTTATCGCACTCGTCGGAATGCTCCTATGTTGAAAATCCGATAAGGGAATAAATATTCTCACGGTGTTTCTGGGCGTCAGCTTAAAATGGCGATCGAACTGGAGGAAAAGATGGACATATGGAGAAAGAATTAGAGAGAGCGAGAGATGGAGAGAAAAAGAAAGACAAAGATGGACGGAAGGCTTGGTGGAGATTTATCGTTGCCGGTCGAGGTCACGACGTTTGTCGTCGTCGAAGTCGTCCTTTCCCTTCCGCGCGCACCACTCGTTTTTCACCCTCTCGCTCTCTCGCTCGCGAGAGGGCCCTGCTACCAGACGTCTCTATATACGAAACTATTATTCCGCTGCCACTTTCCTACCGCGCACACACTGCTCCTCGATTTTCCTTTCGAAGAGCCCAGGGCACACGTAAGTGAATGACCGAGCGTACACCCCCAGGCCACCCTGCCCCGGAATATCAATACAAATGGCTGAATAACTCGGGGAATTGCGCGGGACCTCGTTTTTCTCCCCGCGTGGCCATTATTCTCGTCCTCCATTGGTTATTAATCAGAACTCCATGGTGCTACGAAGCTTCGGACTTTTGTCAATGTTCGTGTTTTTATATAAATACACAGGGTGCCCCATTTTAATTGCACATCCTAAATAAATAAAGAAAATCAAGTCGTATCGCAAAACTTTTAGTACGCCAATTTCCCAATTTTTGACCCCCCACGTACCAGGGCAGTAACGCCTGCGGTGAGAAAATAATTGAAGAATGGAATGAAAAAAAAAATACTTTGGTTGACCCATAGTACAGTCGTGCTGTATATTGGAATCGGAAAAAATTAGAAGAAGGCTAGTTTTTTGACAGGTGATTTTGTAGGTGCCACGGGTGTTAAAACCAAGTTTGCCTAAAAATCGGGGTGTAGGGTTTTTTTAGTGGTTGGGGGTGGATTAATTCCAAACTGCAACCCCCACGAGGTCGGCGCCGGGAGACAAAATGTTCAGAAAAATCCGGGTTTTATTTTTGTCCATAGCGCCGAAGTCGTGAACGTTCATTTTGGGGGTGAAAAAGTGGGGTGAAATTTTGAAAAATCATTTTTAATTCGATAACTATTTAGGACAAAATAATACAATTTTTGTTCAAATGGAAACGTTGTAGCCCTTGAAAAGACGCATCGATCGAGTATTCGATCAACCCTCTCCAATAATATCTTGACCCCCAAAAGAATTGTTGGAGAATTAACAAAAAAATTGTTTATTGAATAACTCGAAACCCATCGATTTTTCGGGGATGGTTCAAATGTACGAAATGTAGAGAATAATTTTCTCTATATTTTCGTTCCTATGGACAACCCTTAAATTTTGCATTTTCGAACCCCTCTCAGGGGTTGAAAATTCAAAATGAAATTCTGGGAAAACTATTGACCGAAACTAAAGAGATACGAGTTTGGCGCTTTGGACAAAAATGTAGCTGAGGATTCAAGTTACAAATTCTTGCACGGCAGCGAATTCGTGCGGTCAATAGTTTTCCCAGAATTTCATTTTGAATGTTCAACCCCCGAGAGGGGTTGGAAAATCAAAATTCAAGGGTGGTCCATAGCAACGAAAATATGGAGAAAATTATTCTCTACATTTCGTACGTTTGAACCATACCCAAAAAACCGATTGTTTTTGAGTTATTCAATAAACAATTTTTTTGTTGTTCTTTAACCATTTTTTTGGGGGTGAAGATATTATCGGAGAGTGATGATCAAATACTCGATCGACGCGTCTTTTCAAGGGCTACAACGTTCCCATTTGAACAAAAAGTGCACGATTTTTTTTAAAGAGTTATTGAATTAAAACTGATTTTTCAAAATTTCACCCCACTTTTTCACCCCCAAAATGAGCTTCCACAACTTCGGCGCTATGGACAAAATTAAAGCCCGGATTTTTCTGTACATTTTGTCTCACGGCGCCGACCTCATAGGGGTTGTAGTTTGGCATTAATCCACCCCCTTCTCCTTTCATCCCCTAAAAAAGAACCCTACACCCCGATTTTTAGGCAAACTTGAATTTACCACCCGCGGCACCTACAAAAATACTTGTCAAAAAACTAGCCTTCTTCTAATTTTCTCCGATTCCGGGCTTTTTCAGCGACAGCACGACTATACTACCAAATGAATGTCTGATCACGGAGTACCACCGACATATGACATTGTTACAATACTATAAAATATTGGGAAATGTGATTGGTTTTAATAACATATTATGTTAATTGAAAATTTCTTCTGTTCTCTCCATATCTCCATTATCCGTAAAATAAAATTATAATTTATTCTATATACAATTTGTAGATGTATGGATGAAATAATTAAGCAATTGCTACAAGAAATTTTATTTCGTACAAAAATTTAATCAATGGAATGGATTATTTCTTTAGTACATCAAAACGAATGTGCCATTAGTAACATTTTCGTACTACGTACAATATCAAATGTGCAATATCATGTAACTAGTGTGAGATAGAGACAAGGGTATATCATGATTGAAATATCAACAATATGGATCCGAAATATTGGTATTTTTTGCCACAAAGTACAGGTGTCATCTGTAGCAACGCATTTAGTCTTCGGTAAAAAATATAATATTTGGTGAAATAAATGTTCATTGCGATATAAAGAATATATTTGTGAATTCAAGAAGTCATGTTGTTATTATGATTCTATGTGCACTTGCAAACATTTCTTGATTATGTGTTCAAATAAATGTACACTCACGAGAGTTACTGAAAATATTTGAAAAATCGCATGCAGTTCTTTGGAATAGGATAGAATTGTCACAATAAACTGTTTGATTGAATTCGTTTTATTAAAAAAAATTGAAAATTTTTCAATTTTGTATAGATCTTAATTAAAAAGTGAGCATTAGAATAATCATCCACGATAATGGTGATGAGAATATCAGATATCCAATGGAATATCCATAGAGAGAATATCAGATAGTCAAGTGCGCTACGCTTACGAGAAACGAGCGCGCGTGCGGCTTCTAGCGGTTACTCCGAGAACTACGGGTTTCTTCATACCTATAATTTAGGTGATGCTCGGCGATGATTTGGTTGAATTTTTTCAATCAAATATGCAAGAAACAAATTTTATTTCCGCATCATTTTTTAACCAATTCAGACATTTGCTTAATATTTTTCAATCAGAATAAAATATTAATGTTTTAACGAATAATGTACTTGAAAATTAATATCGGATATAGAGAAAAAATTAAATAACATATTTACTCAATAGAAATTTTATCTAAATCAAACGAGCGAAATTCAATTTTTCCTGTGGACTCGAATCAACAATATTCATGTTATGAATTGAAACGCTTTTTTTGTTTGTTGCAGAACATGCATTCAAAAGTAGATAAATTGTTCGCGATAATTTTTTCGATAGTTTTAATAATATATTGTTCTCGGCTAACAATATGTCTTTTGAATGAAAAAAAAACTTTTAATTTTATCATGTCATTAAGGAGAGATATACACCTAGATGGTCGAGGTCGAGGATTTAGAAGCTATGAACATTCCGTCGACCATAGAAGACCTAAACTATAGGCCTGGTATCGTTGATTCCATGTAAGTTGACAAATTTCATAATTTATTCATTCCCAAATTTTCAAACGTGTTTTTCTCAAAACCACGTTTTTCAAATCGGTACCCAAAATTTCTCGAAAACCAATTAACTGATTGCCTTGAGGTTTTTTGTGGTTATTATGAACACCATTATCTAGTACTTGTCATAGGATTTTTTTCCATTACTTAGTTTTTGTTTTATAGGCAAAATAATAACTAACTTTTGGTCCAAAAATCACTATTTATGTTCAAACGTCCGCCATTTTGTCATAAATCGATATTTTCAAAATCGGCTATGACAAGTACTAGATTATAGTATCTAATTTAATAATCTTTTTGGTTTTTTTCAGATGATTTTTGAAGGAACACCAGTGGGTACCGTAAACGCAGATTTTTTTACGACGCTCCAAGGATCATACAATATCCGTGTATATTTTTGATATTTTTAAATAAAGAAAATTAAACATATTTTTGAACGTATATACTTTTTGATAATTAAAACCCCAATCCGAAATTTCCAACAGTTTCTTTGAAAAAATTCACAAAAATGACCTTTTTCCGGCTCCTAGGTGTATATCTCCCCTTAAAGTCAATAACGTTTTGTTTGGACACATAAATCCGATTGTTTACACTAACAATTTTACAATTGAATCAACCAAAATTTTATTCAATAACACCAATGATATTGGATCAATGATTTTTTTTCTGTGTCTGGACCCCCCCCCCCCCATTCCGTTACGTAACGGGTGCTCTAATAATTGCGTTTTTTTTTTCATACACATAAGTAATTATGAAAGGATCGGGTTTATCCTCATTTTATTCAATATATATTCATCTAGGTTTATACGAATTTTTATGAAAAAAACTTTAAAATTATACGAGATATGCCTTGATTTACCAACGAAAAAATCTCTTCATTGTCCCATTGATATCTTTATGAAAAGTTATCTGTAAATAAAAAGTTAACAATTTATCGATATCTATACAAATGTAGCTGCCGTTATGCATAGTCGTTTTTTTATTTTGATTTTGTTTACAACATACCGACTGTTTGGACATTTTTTTCTATTTTCAAGGCACTTTTATCGTATTCAAGCAGTCTTTAAAAATAGTAATGATCAAAACTTTAAAAATCGGATGCGTACAAACGTAGTCACTGCGATTACAAAAATGTCAAAAATTTAAAATCTGTTGATAAGTTTTTGAGTATTCGCTGAGACAAGGTCGAGAAAAGTAGTTTAGTAGTAAGAAAAAAAGTACTATACATGTCATGTACATATAATTTACACTGCATTACAATTTTTGACCGCAGATGTATACGGCACGTCATTCAGCATTTTTCAATCAATCACAGGCACTTAGCATGTCGCAGCTCCCCCCACGCTACTACAACACAGTGGCAGTGGAGTGGGGGTAGCGTTAGTTTGGTGTGACATCCAGCTAACTCAGACCCCTATACCCAGCCAACCTCAACAAACATATAAATTTTTTAAAGCATTTTCATTGCTACAATATCAAGTACCTCGGGTACTATTATAGCCACTTAATCAGTCTTATAATTATTATTGATATCGATCAACTTGAGCAACATTATAATAAACTTGAACAACAAATTTAAACACATTTCAACCGTATTTTAGTGCTCTGTTAAAGTAGCCCAAAAAACTGTCAAAGTTACCCTTGATGTCGATTAACCCTGTTTTACGGTACGAATCTTGTCCATCGGCATTGAAAAAGAAATGATCAAGCCTAGACGTCGGGAAGATTCAGGCGAGCGTCGCGAAACTACGTTTTCACTTGGGAATTCGTCCCTGATATGAGCCAAGTCACCATTGGAAATTTGCGGCCTCGGAGCGACGAAACTCGTCCCTGCGGGCTCTTAAGCGATTTAGCCAATTTGCAGGCAAGTTTGCCCGGCTGTGCTATACTACCCGCAAACTCACTTCGAAAAGTCATATTTATCGCCACGTAACGAGATCCTAGCCGAAAAATCTCTCCCCTCAATATATACACGTGGCGAGAACAAAGTTAGGTGATCGAAATTCTCTTGAGAGAACAACCACTGAAACAACGATCAAATGAATTTGTACGTCGAGAGTGGCGCGCAAGTTTGGCGATCTCATTTGACAATCAGCCCTGGCGGCAGGGCTGATTGTCAGCACTACGGAATTTCTACGAGGGCACAGGGCAACTGACGATAACTCGTGCGGCGATACAGTGCGCCGACGATCCGAGTATTGGGTTTGTTTGGGTTCGGTCGACCATACGAGTATTGGGGGCAGAATACTCGTATGGTCGACCGCACTGTATCGCCGCACGAGTTATCGTAAGTTGCCCTGTGCCCTCGTATCACCCGGGAAAAAAAGTTCATGCCTGAGTGGATATGTTCATATATGTTTCAGATATTGTTATATATGTTTCAGATATCGTCATATATGATTCAGATATTGTCATATATGTATCAGATATATTTATATCTGACATTTTACAGTATCATATATGATTAGGTCTGATCATATTCTACATCACATATGCTTAAAGTAGATCATATCTCATCACATATCCCGGGGAAAATGGTCATATCTGAGCAGATATGCTCATGTAGGTGTTTATCTGCAACATAAATGAATCTGATCTGATCATGCATGGTCAAAGATGAACATACATGTATTTTTATGCGCTCAGGGGTAGCTCTATATCTGGTCAGATATGATCGCGCATAAGTAAATATGTGCAGATATGAATTTATAGCTGAACATGTCTGCCCATATGTGGTCATGTCTAACCAGATATAGTACAATTCACGACTACATTCGAGCTCACACATGAATAGACTTGAATATGTGCGCGCATGCATGAACATATCCAACCAGGTAAGGATGAATACGTTCAAATATGAATCAATTGATGAAATATGAATCAATTGATGAAATATGAATCAATTGATGAAATATGAATCAATTGATTCATATTTGATTAGATCTGATCACACGTGGGCAAGCATGTTCAGCGATGATCATATAGATCCAATTGGATGAATTCGAATATAATTCCATATCTGGGCAGATACAATCGTACATGGGCAAATATTTTCAGACCTGACCTGGTTGGATATGTTCATGCATGCGCGCACATATTCAAGTCTATTCATGTGTGAGCTCGAATGTAGTCGTGAATTGTACTATATCTGGTTAGACATTACCACGTATGGGCAGACATGTTCAGCTACAAATTCATATCTGCACATATTTACTTATGCGCGATCATATCTGACCAGATATAGAGCTACCCCTGAGCGCATAAAAATACATGTATGTTCATCTTTGACCATGCATGATCAGATCAGATTCATTTATGTTGCAGATAAACACCTACATGAGCATATCTGCTCAGATATGACCATTTTCCCCGGGATATGTGATCAGATATGATCTTCTTTAAGCATATGTGATGTGGAATATGATCAGACCTAATCATATATGATACTGTAAAATGTCAGATATAAATATATCTGATACATATATGACAATATCTGAATCATATATGACGATATCTGAAACATATATGACAATATCTGAAACATATATGAACATATCCACTCAGCCATGAACTTTTTTTCCCGGGCGTTAAAAAATGTATTGTCTGTTCTCCATGAGTGCTTTAATTTGACATAAAAAAACGCAGACTGATTAGCGTTATTTAACCATCGACGAAAATCACGAAATTCGACTTTTTTCGACCCGTTTCATTGTGATGATTCCTTAATCTGCGATTCCGGCGCCACAAAGTAATCCCTCAGGTTCCTCGCGGCGTTCATTTTCGGTCACAAGCTCTTTACGTTATGAAGGGATCTCCCCCCACAAGACACTCGTGGACGCGACAGAAGTTAGGTTGGATTAGCGAAGTGCAGGCAGGGAGTGATATGAAAGGCTCCAATTGGGAACGGGTAATACGTAAAAGCCCGCAAGTCTGTACGTTGGTACTCAGGAAAATATAATAATACTTCAAGCGCATCAGTAGGCTCAAAAGTTCCTGTGGATATCCAATTGCAATTGTGCAAGTTATTCCTCTGGACAATGGAGGTTCCTTTTCAGCTCTGAATTCCGTGAATACCACAATGGACCGACAAATCCTAGCGTATCGATTCACCTCATTTTACTTTCGCATTTGCTCGCCCTCATCGCTCGCACATTAGGGCGGCACAATTTTGAGCTCTATTTTTTTCCCTTTGCTCACCATCTAATTATCTTCTGTGAGAAAAAAAATTGTCGCGGAACCTGCGAGCGGTAAAAAAATATTCAGAGGTCGCTCAAGTCTCCCAAAAATTGAAATTTTCATTAAAAAATGTTTTTTTTTCGTCCACTTCTCCATCATGAATTTTAGGCTTTATAATGTTTAAATTAACCTCGTGAAAGCCAATGAATATTTAGTCGCTCGAGGTTTCCAAAATTCAGAATTTCCTCCAAACAATAAATCTCGCATGCACTATAATTCCTTGTAGCGTAAAAACCAAATAAACAGCAAAATGTTACATTTTCTGAATAGTTTATTATAACAATTTGTAACAAACACCAATTAGGCGATATATGTTTTTATGTATTATTGTGTATTATTGTATTATAGCGTCGTTCGTCACCGAGTACAGCTACACTGAAGAAAAAAAATTCGTTCATCCATCCAAAATTTAGTTGGTTTAACAAAATTGTATTTTTAAATACGTTCAATTTAATTTTAGATTGGCATAACAAAACAGTATAGTTGGGCAGTAACCAAAGATACAGATAAACTATCTGCTTATTTAGCATGTCTGAGCAATTGATAAAACAACAAAATTTCGGGACAACAAAATGCATTATGCACATTCAACGATTCTTTTGTCTCAGTGTACGATTGGTCCGCAGTTTGACTGACGAGACCAACTGTGGGACGCATTACGATGGGCGGAAAACAGCTGTCATTACAGTTTCATGAATAAAACAACCTATAATTTTGTTTATGGACAAGAGCTTTAAAAAATTATTTTATGAGAACAAATTTTATAATTCTTGGGTTAGAAGTGTGAGGTAAATTTGAAAAATGTTTCTAAAGAAAAAACGATTAATTGTTTTGATAGTTTTACAAAGCGTCAAATTTATGAGTGAGAAAAGTAAAAAAAATTGCGAAAATTGGAAATTTCGAAGCTCTTGAAATACCGCTAAATATTCATACACCAGCTACAGTTTTCGCGAGGTTAGTTTTACAGTTGACACGCTGAGAGCAAAAGTAAGTCGAAAAAACATTGCAAGCAAAAGGGAGACACACTGTTCTTCAGCGCAAAAATGGGATATATCATTAATCTCAGAGTAAAAATGGAACAACTGTAGTTCAGAGCAAAAGTGATATAACAAAAAACTGCGAGCGAAAATGAGTCAATTCTTTAACTCGTTTTTGCTTGCAGCGAAAACATGACTCGTTTTTGTGCGCAGCAAAAATTTGATTGATGTTAAGTGGTTGTGGAAACTTGTCACGTTTTTGCTCGGAACGAACATTTGAATGGTTTTCGGGTTTTCGCATCAGTGTTATTATGGTTTGATCCTGTGTTATTTTCACATATGATTAAATTTTTTCCTAAGTGGGGCAGTTTAAATTTTATTCAGATGGTTCCGGCGCGACTAATGAGTCGATTATTTTTGTACAATATTTCGAACAACAAAATATTTAGGAAAAATTTGATTATAAATTTTGTGAGTAAAATAACGTAAGGATTGAGAAAGTTCTTTCTAATTTATTAATAATACTTTTTTTGATACAATTTTTTGCAATCGTTCTTATTCGTCTTCGCTGTCGCCGCTCGCAAAATCGTAATCATTTGGTTCCACATTACATCTTAGTTGTTGATAGAAAGGCCTGTATTTTAAATCAATAAATTTAACCAATTGCATTAGGTCGTCGTACTTTGCTTTAGTTATGGTGTTTCCATTCGGATACAAAATTGAGAGTTGCATTTGGGTGAATTGTTCTTCTGAGACGTTTTTCTTGCCAATGTCAACTCTTCTCAGCAACCTATCATCATAGACCATGTACAAGTGAAACGGTTGTTCTTTATCAAGTTTGATCGTTCTGGTTTTCAACCAGTTGATTTTTTTTTTTTTCGTCCACTTTTCTGTTCACGATTAATTTTTGCAATTCCTGGGACGTGAAGAAATCGTTGGACTCCATTTTCGTAACTTCAAAAGTGGGTTCTTTTTCCTTCGTTTTTTTTTATTATTTCGATCCAGTGATCGGGAGTGTTGACGATTTCATGCATTTTACGCTCTTTCTCAATCAGGCCAAAATTTCTATCGCAGCTATTGTAGCTATGACCGGATAGAAAGAACTTCTGCTCGATTAAATCGATTTCACTAGAGGCCAAGTAATGCTTCAACATAAGCGTCATTTTTATGTTACGATTTTGCCCCCCACACGAATCCGAGTACAAAATGAGATGTTCAATACGATCTGGCAGAGAATTCAGCAGGTACTTCCGTAAACATGATGCAATTTCTTGTGCTCCTCTACCGGCAACATTTTCCGACCAGACGTACATATAGGCTGAAACAGAATAAAAATTAGCTTTCACTTTTCGATTGTTTTCTGCGACAGACAATTTTTTAATGTTTACATCTTTGTATGCGCACCTTTTTTTTTAAGCTCGTCATAAACGCATAAGTTATACGTCGCAAGTTGACGTTTGTAAAAGGCGATGTTCGTCGTCAATGATGGCGTTTCCAACACCTTTTGAAGGTCAAAAGTTAAAACCGCTGTTTCCTCCGATGAATTATTTGTAACATCCTGTTTAAACTCTTCGGCAATTCGTTCTCTCACAGCCTCATGTTCTGCTTTCATCTTTTCAAACTTTTTTCTCTCGTTGTCAGGCAAATCTTTGTTGTCCAAGTTTGTCTTGATGGAGTCTCACATCTTGCACGTGTCAGTGTGTCTTTTTTTGAAGCTTAAATTGAACTCAAAATTAAAAATTTCGCGGAAAATATTTTCAGATACTGCATTGTTGTTATTGCTATCGCTTTCTTCTTTGTACATTCGGTACATGGTCACTAAATTGAGATTCGAATGGAGGTATTGTTTTTGCGTTGCTGATCGGCCGTAGTGTGACACATATTTAGGGAATCTGTTAATGAAATTTTTTACGCCATTTCTAGCAGCTACACTTGTACGATTTGCTGACGGTGCTTTGCCTCGTGTTTCTGATCCGCTCGGATTAGTCGTTGCCCATTGTACTGCTCTGTTCATCGTGGATGGAGTAATTTTATAACATCCCAGTAAAAATGACCGACATACTTTATGTTCGATTCCGTTACTGTCGTTAAGATAATAATGGAAATTACATTCCCTTTTCTTTTGTGGAATAATTGGCAAAAATTTATCTTTTTTCGGAGCCACAGGCGTTTTCTTTACTGATGAACGAATTAATAATGTCTTCTGCATATGGGTGGATAAATCATAATAGGTAGAAAATATTTCTTTCTGCCGAGCGAGGTCGATTTTTGTCGAACAGTAAGGTTCACATTTGCAGACGGTTAATCCTTCAAATATTTTTGCTGGTACAATTTTTCCTTTAGCCGTTATGTGCTCACGACCACGTTCGACATCTTCTTTCGATATATTTTTCTTATGTAAATTGGGTTGTCTCTTCCGCTTTCGAGAGAGCCTTGTAATAGGTGGTAACAAATCTGGAAACCGAAGGATAGATACTTAATTGGTAATGTTACAGAAGATAACAATTATTGAAGGTAATTTTATAGAAAATTACTTGAAAAAGTAAAAAATGTCACCTTCACTATCTTCTAAATCAACATCGTCATGTTCTGCGTCAGAATCTGAAGGGTCAGATTCACAATCTTTGTTGTGTGCTGCTGGAATGACAACATTATTTGACCTCACAAGTTCTCATGTAATTTCGCGTATTCTCTATTGTCGTACGAATATCAGTAATTCAAGTCTCCATATAATTCTTACCTGATGCCATTGCACCACTATCCATAAAGACTCATATGAAAATACAACGCTGAAGTAATCAGACGTTGAACCGCTCGTTTGGGTTCTCACTACTCATTTTTTCACGTGAAAATGAGCTAAGTCAAAACAGTTGAACTACGCAAGTAATTTACTGAAGAGGGCCTCGGAGTTGGCAGGATTGAACACGAGTTTCATAACACTGCGTGAAAGAAACCTCGATACAGAATCAAACACACAATAACACTGAGATAGAAAACGATTCAAATTTTCACTCAGAGCAAAAACGAGTTAAGTTTCTACCGCGAGCACACATAAGTCAAATTTTCACTGCGCGTAAAAACGAGTTAAGTTTTCGGTGCGGGAAAAAACGAGCTGAATAGCTAACTCATTTTTGCTCGCAGTTTTTTTCTATACCACTATTGCCCTGAACCACAGTTGTTCCGTTTTTGGGCTCAACTATTTATATCTAGCTTTTACTCGCATTATTTTTTTGACTCATTTTTGCTCTCAGCGTGTCAGTTATAAAGCTTGAAATTCACGAGCGAGGAGTCAACGAAAAAAATGGATTATTTAATGAAAATGTGAATTGGGAGGCTCCAGCGACCACTCTACTGGCCGAAAAAATAAGCTTTTTGGGGATTTTTTCAGAAAAACTACAAAATAAATCGAGGTTACAAAAAAAGGTGTTTATCATACATATCACTAACTGTATACAATAATTTGTTTGAAGCGATTAATTTAAAAATGGCGGCTGTGCAGCGTTTATCTCAAAACTGCATTTCTTAAGTAGGCCGGAAACACAACTCAGACAATTTTCAACCGATTCACTCAAAATGTTGAATATATCTTGAAAAATACATTATCTATGGAAGTACGTAGGATTTTTTTCTATTGCATAGTTCATTTGTTATTAATAATTATCTGACGATTTTTTAGGCAACTTTTTCACTTTCCAAAAATTTGTCTAAAAAATCTGTTATAACAAATGAACTATGCAATATAAAAAAAATCCTACGTACTGCCATAGAGAATGTATTTTTCAAGATATTTTCAACAATTCAAGTGAATCGGTTGAAAATATTCTGAGTTATGTTTCCGGCCAACTTAAAAAATGCAGTTTTGAGATAATCGCTGCACAGCCGCCATTTTGAAATTAATCGCTTCAAAAAAATTATTCTATACAGTCGCTGATATGTATGATAAACACCCTTTTTGGTAAGCTCGATTTATTGTGTAGTTTTTCTGAAAAAAAAACCTCAAAAAGCCTATTTTTCGATCTAGAGAGTGGCCTAAGGCCTTAAATATATTTTGACGGCTCACAGCTTTCGCGACATTTTTTTTTCTTTAAGCGGCTATACCAGTGTGTACGCTCAAAATTTGGGTGATTTTCGGGATCTTTTTGGAAGAAAAGTACTCAATTAAATGTTTCGGAAAATTAAGAATACATTTGGCTATATTTGACCTATATTACATAATGTTTTCATAGAAACATACTGACATCCAAGCGACTTAAGCGCTGCCTTCGGAGGCTCCAAAAAAAAGTTCCTCCACTGCTGACATGATTCCGGCCGATTGAGTAGCTGAAACCGAAAAAGGAAAAAATGTCGTTAAACTGGAAAGTATTTTCTGTACAATGACGTAAGATTTTCGAAAAATATCAAAATCTAACAAAATGGCGTAGTTACAAAAAAAAGTCTGCTTTTTTGCCTATGGTCGTTTTTTTCAACGTCACATCGTCAATTTTCATCCAATAAAAAATATCCTACGTCATTGGAGAGTAATTATATTCAAGAGTACTCAGTTTAAATTTCAAGTCAATCGGATAATTGCTCTTTGAGTTACAGTACTACCTCTCTAAGAGAGCCCTCGCTAAGAGAGAATTTCCCCGCCGTTCCGCTTGAGCGCATTTTATGGCTTCCCCCACCTAGCTCGAGCTGTCCAGTGTACCCGAGGCCTCCCGAGTTTGTCGCGGACAACTCCATAAGAGATCGCGAGCGATTTCAGAAAATCGCACGTCGCACGATTGTCAAATGGATAATATTCCTTTGTATAATAATATATACGTTTAAGCCGTAAAGTCGGAGAAAAAAACATGCACCATAATTAAATTTCAAGTAGTAATTTAATGCAAGTAAAATATATTTTCGATTCAGCCATCCCGTTTTATCTAAAAATGAAATATTTATACATATATATACATTGTATATTTCAACTTGAAGTATATACACAAGATAAATTGTTAGTTACATTTTTTTTGTACACTGTACAGTAGAACCTCAATTATCCGAACGATGACTTAGTTTATCCGAACTCTCAATTATCCGAACGTTGGCGCGAAACATTGTTGCTCGCTGCCACCGCCGTGAGCAACAATGAGCAACCCAACGCAATCTCTCCTTCCCAAACGGCTGCGAGACTTAGCCGCTCAAAAACGCGTTACAGCCGTTCGTCAATTAAAAATGGACAATTTTATTTTTAAAAAATATAAAAAAAGCATTCAACTTTTTTCAGGTATTTCAAATACATTATATATATATATATATATATATATATATATATATATATATTTCAACGTTAACATATATGTCAAATTATAATATATATGTATGTACTGTTTTTATATAAAAAGGTGTTGTTTATGATCTCGTCCCAAAAAACCCACGTTTCGATTATCCGAACTAGTCTCGGTCCCAATTGGTTCGGATAATCGAGGTTCTACTGTATATGTTCGAGTTTCGATAACGAATATACTACGTATATTTTTGCGAACAATAAGATAATTCAACAATTATTGAAAGTTTTACAAATGTTTCCTTCATATGTGTTATAATATTGCAACAACAAAATATACCAAACAGCAGAATAAAAAAAACGCGAAGAAAAAGAAAGATTTACACATCAATATTCAATGAGATATACTTACGCATGAAACGACGAAACGCCAGTACACTTTCCGCAACTCGTTTACAGTTTTCTCAACACTTTCGTTCGCGCTCTCTTATAGAGTTCGAGTGGAGAAACACATACACGCTACCACATGCGCGATTTTCGAGCGCGCTAACCTAGCGGTGGGGGGAGGCTTCGGCGACGAATTTCTCGAGAATTACTTCCCCTAACCGCCCTAGACCGCTCTCTTAGGGAGGTAGTACTGTACAACGTCAGGAAATTTGAAAAATCTAATTTCGAGAAAAACGCGCCTAAAGATTTAACTATCGATTTTTGCAAGATAAAATAATTAGAGAAGCGGCCTTGAAATTTTTACAGGGTATTCTTGAAAGTATAAACTGCCGAAGAAGGAAAAAATATCGACTTTCTGAAAGTGTCACACTGGTATAGCCCCTTAAAAGAAGATAAATGGATGGTGAAAAACGGAGAAAAAAAATGGAGCTGAAAATTGTGCCACCCTACTCTCACATACATCTCTACATATGTATATTCACGTAACTAGATTTCCTGAGATTTCCACAGAATTGTGCAACAGCAATGAAACAAAGTTTTCCCACGTAGTTTCCACAGATCCACTCTCTTCCCAACTATCCGGGTGTATGTTCTCTTCGAATCTCTCGTGCTTCTCCACGAATCTCAAAAATCTTCTCGAGACGTTAGTTAAGTGGTCCACCCGAGTCAACGTAAGTTTGGAAACACACACTCTCTCTCTCTCTCTCTCTCCCTCTCTCTCTCCCTCTCTCTCTCTCTCTCTCTCTCTCTCTCTCTCTCTCTCTCTCTCTCTCTTCTCTCTCTCTCTCTCTCTCTCTCTCTCTCTCTCTCTCTCTCTCTCTCTCTCTCTCTCTCTCTCTCTCTCTCTCTCTCTCTCTCTCTCTCTTCCTCTCTTCAGATGCGGGCAGTGGTCCGCGTAGCTCCGGACCAGTTACCTGTACCATTCTCGTGTAAACTTGTGTACGAACGGCGTCAGCAGAAAGAGAGTGAGCGAGATCCAACATATCGATCCTGGACCAGAGCAAAGTGTTTCCCCTCGGTAAAGTTCGCAACGCGTTCGCCAGCGCACAAAGTCTTGTACATTTCGACAGCACTCTATATGCGTATATACCTATGCATGTGATCGCAATATCCGTTGGATATGTGTATATGTATGTGTGCGTTGGTATATACAGGGTGGCAATCATAAGGTGGTCATGTATTTTTTAAAGGGCTTCATTTACCTAGATGGGTAAAAGAATTGCATTTTCCAAACATATTTTTATTCGATAGTATCACATTTTATCTATATTCCCTGGAAATGTTATTGAAATATTCTTAAAACTGATATCTCGAGAACCACTTAAGGGGCTATACCAGTGTGACACTTCAAAAAAATCGATGTTTTTGCCTTTTTCGACGGTTTATACTTTCAAGAATATTCTGTAAAAATGTCAAGGCCGTATCTCTAATCATTTTATCTTGCAAAAATCGATAGTTAAATGTTTAAACGCGTTTTTCTCGAAATGAGATTTTTCAGATTTGCTGATATTGTAACTCAACGAGCAAGTATCAGGTTGACTTGAAATTTGAACTGAGGTACTTTTGAATATATTTCCTCTACAATAACGTAGGATATTTTTGATTGGATGAAAATGGACGATTTGGCATTGAAAAAAACGATCATTTTATAGGCAAGAAAACAGACTTTTTTTCATAACTACGCCATTTTGTTGGATTTTGATATTTTTCGAAAATCCTACGTCATTGTACAGGACACCTTCCACTTTAACGACATTTTTCCCTTTTCGGTTTCAGCTACTCAATCGGCCGAAATCATGTCAGCGGTGGAGGAACTTTTTTTAGCGCCTCCGAAGGCAGCGCATAAGTCGCTTGGATCTCAATATTTTTCTATCAAAAAATTATGTAATATAGTTCAAATATAGCCAAATATTTTCTTAATTTTCCCAATCATTTAATTGAGTACTTTTCTTCCAAAAAATTTCCGAACATCACCCAAATTTTCAGCGTTCACCCTCGTATAGCCCCTTAATGGATTGTTTCCAAATTCACAGAAGATACGATGAGAAACATTTAAAGGTCGTTGACGATCTCACTTTTTTTTCTAATCGATCCTCATTTTTTAACGGTTACGTAAAAGTGACGACTTTTTCATAGACTTTGTATACCCGACTTTTAGATCATCGCCACGTTGTTAAAAAAAATTATTCAAAAAATTGACGATCGTCAAGGACTCGTATTTATTGTTAACTTGAATAACCCGTTTGGTTTTTAGATTTCGGATGGGCTGTTCAAGTTGGAGAGTGTCCACCGCCAAACGTCGCGACAAAAATTTCATTACCTGCCGGCGGCCATGTTTTTGTTGTTTTTCTGTATTTTTTGGTGATTGTTTTTAGGCTCTCAATATATGTATCTCTGTGTTAAAGAAATGTGTTCTTTTTACACCAACCGTTTACCCGAAAAAAATCCGAATTTGACCATTTTCTCGGGCATCTAAGTAGATCTTGTGGAAGTGTCTTGTGTGGAAATTTGGTAACCGAGAAAATTACGATTTTCAATCATTTTTCGAGTCCTCTAGGAAAAAAAATATTGAGTTTTTTAGTAATGAGTGGTATTTGCCAGAAAAGTCCGAGCATTCTGGTTGAAAGAAAAAATTCCAATTTGAGTACAGCAGAATAAAGATTATTAAAATCCTAACACGAGACACTCCGGAAACACTTTTTTCATGTATCCCGTCATAGAGAAAAAAAAAGATCAAAGATGCATTGCAAAATGGATAAATGGAGTTTTGTTCCATTTAAAAGTTTTTTTTAAAGAAAAGTCTCGAATTTAGAATTTAAGGCAGTATTCTAGTTAGAGGCCTAAATTTTGTTCGTTTTACGGGCTTGATGAAAAAATATATACAGGGTGTTAGGCAGGTCGATGCAAAGCCTTGAGGGGTGATAGGTCACCTCGTTAGGAACATATCTAACCTTCGTTACCTTAGTTCAAAGTCTAAGGATTTCGAGCTATCATGGTAAAAATGATTCTTGGAAAATTTCCCAAAATTACGTACTAACTCGTTTAACTCATATAACTACCTCATATAACCTAATGGGACGTGTTGAATAATTAAAAACTTATCAAAAAATAAAAATAGCTCTTATGTTAATGCTACTCAAAACAAAATAGCATCAACATAAGAGGTATTTTTATTTTTTGCCAAGTTTTCAATTATTCAACACATCCCATTTAGTTAGTTGTGTGGATACAGATGATTGTATTGGTGTTTGTCGATTGAATACACATTGAGCTAAGACGCAAATAAGTTGTTCGTTACCAATTGTTGTCTGTTTGAACATTATGAACGAGTTAGTACCTAATTTTGGAAAATTTTCCAAAAATCATACTTACCATGATAAATCGAAATCCTTAGACTTTGGACTAAGGTAACCTAGGTCAGATATGTTCTTAACGAGGTCAACTATCGCTCCCTCAAGGCTTTGCATCGACCTTCCTATCACCCTATATATATATATATATATTTTTTTTAATAAATATAAATATATATTTTTTTATATATAAATATATATATTTTTTATCATCCATTTGTTTTACAGTCTTTTTATAGATGTTTTAAGAACATAAAAAAAATAGTTGTGAAAAAGAAATTAAAATTGAAGCTATTATGGGCCTCTACATATGGCCTTGAAAACAGATTGAGGTGGTTGACATGATTCCAAAGATCCTATCCGTCTGAAAAACTAATGAAACCACTTTTTTCGATCAATAAGAATGTCATTATGGTAGGTAGCAAAGAGAAAAAAAATTATGTCCGAAAAAAATTTATATGACTGTCTGAAAAAAACTTATCAACAGCTCTATTTCTTTTCAAAGTTTTAAATGTTTTAAAAATAGTAATAATAACCATTGCAAAATGTCCAAGGTACGGGCGATGGAGGAACATACTGAAGGTCCATACCAAATCTGAACCCAAACGGTTGAATAGAACTCGAAATTTTATGTCAACCAGGTTGAAAAAAGTAGTTTCGAGAAAAACCCATTTAGAGTTTTGCGTACAATTTCAGACGACTGCAACTATCTAATAATAAGTGGTATAATGGCCCGTTATATTAATCGGTCTCGTTAATTCCGGCCTCGTAAAGTGTGCCTTCCTCGACTTCGAAATGATGATTTTCTGGAGCTCGTTCTTCCCTGCGAGCAATTCCAACTTCCTTAGAAGCTTCTGAAGTTCGTTGCTCCACCCGGTCGATCCTATACGGGTCTTGTTTGTTGGCGTAAATATTAGGAATTTCGGAATCTCCTTTCGTGGTCATATTCTTGACAGTCTATATTTTAAGAATATGCCAAAAAATTGATTTTTTTCTTCAAAATTCTCGGCAAGAATACAGCCTTAATTCTCTTCGTTCTACTGAACGCAAAATAGAATTTTTAATATTGAATTTTTTCCAGCGCGTTCAATATGTTTTTGGCAAATACTACTCATCACAAAAATACGCTATATTTTTTTAAATGGACTTGAAAAACCATTAAAAATTATACTTTTGTTGGTCGAAAAATCTCCGCCCTTTTAAAGACCCTTAGAAAAGATATGGCCACTTTACAATTCTCACCCTGTATATATATATATATATATATATACACACACATACATACATATATACATGTATACATGTATATGTATATGTATATATGTATGTATGTATATATATGCATATATATATATATATATATATATATATATATATATATATATATATATATATATATGGATGGAACTTTATGTGTTAGCTACGCTGCTGTGTAAGGGTATAAGTAACTATATACACTTTTACATATATACATCATTTACTAGCCTCTCTCTCTCTCTCTCTTTCTCTCTCCACTTTGCCCTACGTCATGAGAATACATCTTAGCTGGGCTAGATCGACCCGCATTAGAGCTCTCCAGTTGAATCTCAGTTTCGAACCAAACCACTCTGTACGAATTGTTCTCGGAATTACTGTTCCAGTACAATAGAATGACTGTAGATCAAAAGGCACTCCTTTTGGTCCTTCAAGAGCCAAAGTAGTTCAAATATATATATATATATATATATATATGTTTACACTTGGGGAAAGTATAGTTTTAGCCCGTTTTATTCACGTAATGTTGGCTATCGGTAAATTTGGCTCCTTGAAGAAGGATTACAATTTTTTCAACTCTTGATGTTGAATGTCTTTAAAATCGAATGTTAAATATATATATATATATATATATACACATGTATATACAAGATATTCCTCTTATCTCTGCCACCCGAAATAATTCGGTAATTATTGACGTCACAAAAAAATGTCCCAGACAAAAGCTGTACGGTGTGAAGGGGGCCATAAAATTTTTAAATGGAATGGTACTGTTTTTCAACCATCTTGTGGAGCAACTTAAGCTGCACAAAAACTATTAGGGGGTCAAAGTCGTTCAAGATCTCGGGTCACTACCAAATATTTGATAGTGATCCGAGATATTTAGATTTGTATTTCATTTTAATAGGTGACCTTGCATGACCTCGAACGACTTTGACCCCCCAATGTTTTTTTATGCGGCTTGAGGTGCTCCACAAGATGGTTGAAAAAAAAATGTAACATTCCATTTAAAAAAGTGGAGGGGACCTTCACTGTGCGTCTGCGCCTCGAACGAAAAAAAAAAAAAATTGGTCGTACAACTTTTGTCTGGAACATTTTTTTGTGACGTCGATAATTACCGAGTTATTTCGGGTGGTAGAGATAAGAGGGACACCTGTTTATATGTTACACTTGTCAACACAAAATTGAAATTTTTTTTCAAATTTTTGCTGAAAATGTTGAGAATGACAAAAAATAAGTTCTGACCAAGTTTTAGCCCTTTATATTAGTATTTAGAGGTCCCTCGTCGCAATTTTTTATTTCCCATTCATTCAACATGGTAAAAGTTTGGTTTGCCGCTTCTGAGCTTTATAACCTGCCTACGGGTAAACACACTGAAATGCCCCAAAATATTGTTTATAGAAAATTTAACATTCTAAAAAAAGGTCCTTAGCCTTCATACGATAAATTTATTTCTGCAAATTTTATTCAACATTAAAGTTGAATTGATGATAAATTTCATGATTTTGTGAGATTTTTGGACATTTTCGACAAAATTATTGATTTTTTGTTGTTGTTTTTCTGATTCACTTTGAAAAATATTGTATCCTTTTATAATTATTCCCTAGATATTTATTTATCATGCTATGGGAATTGAATTCGGTTTAAGAATAGATTATTGTGCTAATGTACTTTTAAATAATAATAAATTTAAATCTATTAGGAATTTTCGAAACTATCTAGGGAATAATTTGAAACGGATAAAATACTTTTTAAGACGAATCAGAAAAAAAACAAAAAATCAATAATTTCGTTGTAAAAGTCCAAAAATCTCACAAAATCATGCAATTTATCATAGATTCAGCTTTGACGTTGAATAAAATTCGAACGAATGAATTTATCGTGTGAAGGCTAAGGACTTTTTTCTAGAGCGTTAAATTTTCTATAAAACCATTTCTGTGCATTCCCGTGGGTTTACCCGTAGGCGAGTTATACAGCTGAGAAGCGGCAAACAACTTTTACCGTGTTCAATAAATGGGAAATAGTAAATCGCGATGAGGCACCTCTAAATATTAATATAAATGGCTAAAATTTGGTCAGCACTCATTTTTTATCATTCTCATCAACATCGTCAACAAAAATGTCAATTGAAAAAAAAATTGGGCCAGTTCTATATATATAATACATATACACACATATACACATATATATATCAAATCAAATTCGTCGCCGCGTTGTTAAAAAAAGAATTATTTTCTACATCGACGGTCGTCAACGACTCGTATTTATTGTTAACTTAAATAATGCGTTCGGTTTACAAATTTCAGATAGACCGTTCAAGGCAGTGTCCTGCTTTAGAAGGTCCGAATAATCGCTTCTTTGTTGCTTAAATCGATAGATGAAATATCCAAGAACACATTGACAAAGTAACAGCGGCCAGTTCTAAGTATTTTCGAAGACACTAAGGCGAAAGCAGAGTAGCGTCGAGCAGGTGTGTGAGTGCTCCACCGCTCGATCTTGTACGCCGCATTTCATATCTAAAAAAAGTTGAAGGGTTTTTCAAAACAGTACTTAGAGTTCTAGTATAGGGAATAGCTGGTTAGCAGCTCATTAGTGTAGTAACCAAAAATTGATATTTTCTCCTATTGAAAACTTTAAAGTGCGTTTTCTCCAGTTTTCATTTCCACGATTTTTCTAAATTAGCTGGTGTGATGGCAGAAAAACTAAATGACCTATTGAATCGAATCAAAGTTTTTTCTCTTCTGTATTAAATCCCCTTCTAAGTAAACTAAAAGAATCGTTAAAAAATACTTCTCAAGTAACTTTTATCGCACGTTAGAGGGGATTTTTTGAAGCACATTTTTTTAACCCGAAACAAGTTATAAAATCACGATTTTTTCTGCTTTTTCTTAGTTCACCCAGAAGAAAAATGTACGGCAATTGGAACGTTTTTTTGGTTCTTTGTTTCGGTCGTGAATTACGAGCTGCATCTTTCCCGCCAATTTGCAGCCTGCAGTGGCAAGGTGCTCGTGGAATAGGTTGATAAATCAGCAATCATTTATTGTTTCATATTGAAAAAACTATTTTTATACTTTTTAAATACATATTAAAATATATCCCAAAATTCACTGGGCTCTCTTGTTTTTTTGTGCCCTTCTAAAAAAAATTGGAAAAAAAGTTGGAGAATGTCCACCGCCAAACGTCGCGAAAAATGTCTTCATCTGCCGGCGGCCATGTTTTTGTTGTTTTCGTGTATTTTTTTAAAGGCTCTCTATATATGTACCTTTGTGAAAAAATGGGTTTCTTTTTCATCAACCGTTTTCCAGAAAAAAATCAGAATTTGGTCAGAATTTCGGGCCTCTAGGCAGATGTAGCCCCTTAGTGTTCATTCAAATAAATGTTCGAACGATTTTTCAATCGTCTTACTGATTCCTTCATAATGAACTTCGCGAATGTTTCCTCATTTTTTATATTCATCCTCATTTCGATCTCGATGATGAGGAAGGACACTTATATGATGCCGGAATCGCTGACTAGCGGTAAGACGACAATATTTCACAAGATCGTGTAAAATATCACTGTCGTCGAAATATCCATAAGTACGAATACCCATGAGTCGAATATCCATAAGTATTAGGATGGCCGTTATTGGGGCTTAGACGAAAAAAATCGATGCGACCCAAAAACCATAATCAAGGTGTATCAAAATAAATCTGTGTAAAACTCGGAAGCGCTCGGAAAATTGGAACACGCGCCACCGAGCGATTGAAATTTTAAATGTCAAATACATGTATTTATCACGCGCATCAATGATTTTTTTCCGGGTATAATATTAATGAGAAAAAATTGAAACTTATTATAATTATTGTACATGGTATGGTGTACAAAACCAATTTTTTTCAATTTTTCTCGTTTATAATATTGTTAATGACAAGCTCTGTAGAGATGGCCATATTTCTTTTTTTTAAATATATGTTTGCAAATCAATGGGTTCCCCTATTTCTCCTATCATCGCCAACATCTTTATGGAGAACTTCGAGAACAGAATTCTGCAAGAAGCTTCCCTCAAGCCCTCCACCTGGTTCCGATATGTCGATGACACCTTCGTCATTTGGAGTCACAGCAAAGAAAACCACAATCATTTCTTAACCTTCCTCAACTCCCAGCACCCCAATATTCAATTCACCATGGAGATAGAACACGAAAATCAAATCCCATTTCTGGATGTACTGGTTCAACGGAAAAGCGATGGCACTTTGGGCCATAAAGTTTACCGGAAGCCAACGCATACGGATAGATACCTCCATGCTACGTCCCATCACCACCCTTCCCAAAAACAGTCGGTCATAAGCTCTCTTGTCTACAGAGCTCTAGCGATCTCCGAACCAGACTCCTTGGAGGTTGAACTAGAACACCTACGAAAAGCTTTAGGAGACAATGGCTACAAGCCAGGCAACATCGAAAGAACGATCAAAAATCAAAAAAGAAAAATAGCTGATCCGAAAACGGTTACAGCACCTGATGGGGAGAATGAAGGACAAATAACCGCAACAACTTCCCTTCCATACCTTCAGGGCATAACCGATCGCATAGGGAGGGTCCTTGGAAAACATAACGTGCGAGTCATCTCCAAACCTCAGAAGAAACTAGCACAAATGATTCCGAGTGCAAAAGACCAAAGACCACCATTAAGTGCACCAGGAGTATACAAGATACCCGGCTCATGCGGTAAAGTGTACATAGGAGAAACCGGGAGGAAGATCAGTACACGGATCAAAGAACACCAACGGTGTATCAAATATGGCCATATTACACAATCAGCGCTGGACGAACATTGGATGGAGACTGGTCATGCCATCCAGTTCGACAAAGCCCATAGTCTGGCCCCATCAAACAGCTATTTTTCCAGGAAACACCGAGAAGGCTTGGAAATCCGAAAACATCCGGACAATCTAAACAGAGATGGAGGATATCACGTCGATCCTATTTGGCACACCGTCCTCCCGGTTTTTTAATTGACCAGCTGATCAATTAAAACATCTGATTGGCTGGTGCAGCGATCCGGAACGATGACTGCAACGATATAAGGAATACCTGAGACACGAGAGCTTCAGTATTGGAGCTCTCAGCCCTGATGATGCAGACTGTAACGTTTGCGAAACGTCGGCATAATGCTGATCCTCAACACGGCCTCCATCCGGAAGCCACATACTCTTCTCATTACATAAAGAGCCGTGAAAGCCTTAAAACTAAAGTTTGCAAATCAATTTTAAATGAAATATAAATAAATTTTCAGTTCGAAAATGTAATGTCTGCAGGGACGAAGACAGAAGAATATATTTTTTTCGTAATACATATTTACGAGCTATCGTTGTTTGCGCCGTTACATAAGCAGTGTTGCGTTCGCTGTAGTGTACCCTACGTTTAGTAGTCATTTTCTGTTGTACTCGGAAAAAAAACATCATTGATGCGCGGTATAAATACATGTATTTTACATTAAAAATTTCAATGGCTCGGCGGCGCGTGTTCCAATTTTCCAAGCGCCTCCAACCTTCACACAGATTTTTTTTTCACACCTTGATTATGTTTTTGGGGTGGCATCGAATTTTTTTCGATGCCATTTCGATCTCATTTTTTAATTGGATGAACCATTTGTTAATAACAATGACATTGACAGCATTCAGCATGCTGTTTTTCGAGAGAAAAATTAGGTTTTCTTTGGAGAAGCTGTAATCTTTCGTATTTTTCGAAATTTCGAAAAGTGGATCGTGAACCCATAGCCAGTTGGATATATTTGATGACAATTTTCTGTGTTTCCATTTCGGACCACATTCGAGCCTGGTAGAGATCCCGCCGTTTCGGGCCTCGCCACTGGAGGACTGCAACGCCAACTACAACACCACGAACACTTTGAAAGATTTTCTTCCGAAAAAATTACATTGCAACCACAAGCATGTGTACAACATGCTGGGGAAAAACATTAATTTATTCCAACTAATGTGTTACTAGAAAAAGATGCATCATTCTGACTCTGCAAATTGGGCTTCCAGAGTGGGATGCCCCGTTAACTGGAGTAAAAATATAGCCCGAGAGTGAATGTGAAGTCACATCGCGACGAGGGAGGAAAGTCGAGTTGGCGCGAAACGAGAGCACGAATTAACGTGCCTGGCCTACCGACCCGCTGAAACGAGAGGATATAATGAAAAGAGACGAGAGCGCGAGTGAAATCAAGCTCCTCGTCGGGTGACGGGGGAATCCGCAGTTGAAAATCCGAGGAACAAAGTGAGATCGGGAGATATATACGTACGCGAGAAAAAAGGGGATGATGGAAGGGAGAAATGTATATCAGCCAAATGTACAGGCATAGACCGACTAATGGCTCTCGAAAAGTAATTGGGATACCAGTTGCACGTGTCGACGTGAATTTCATCCCTCGAAGGCATGTACGTGTGCGTGCGTACGTACAGAGCGTTCCGAAAAAAATCGACCAAACCGAAGACCCTCGAGGCGAGAATTTTATTCCGTTCTTTCAACCCCTCCAGCCTCGAGAACGCTGCGGTTTTTTTTGTCCCCGATTTAAAGCTACAGTTGGAGCTGAATTTTTACCTTTGTGCGGTATTTTTTTCCTCTTGCAATATGTTTGTAAAACAATTGGTTGATTTTCTTCCTCTGCTCAATATCGTCGAAAAGCCTAGCTCGTGGCCCGAAAAAAGAGGAATTTTCGTGATCTTTTCTGTCAAAACGTGTGCAGGCTTTCAATTTATTTTTTTGTTCTCATGAACGAGTATGGATTTGAGTATCTTTTACGATTTTTGTATTGAAAAATATTTATAAATGTAGTAGATACAATGGTTTGTGCAGACCTCTGTTTGAAAAACATTTTCAAAGGAAACAAAACATCCGAAATAAAATCAAACCAATTTTCTTTTCTGCAGAAAATGATCTAGTGCTTCGACGAAGGATTTAATTAAATATTGATTTTTGAATTGATATTGACTTTCGGCGAAAAAAATCTTCTATTTTCGTTGATAAAAAACTATAGATAATAAAAATCCTTCGCTCAAGCACTGCTTTTTGATATGTAAAAGAAGCTTGTAAAATTTGAGGTTGATCGGTGCCGTGACTTTGGGGTTATCGTAGTCACCGATATTGACAAATTCACATTGAGAAACTCTTTAAATTTTTAACGCGTCGACTTGAAATTATGAGAATATATTTTTTTTATTTTGAGAAACCCGCGATAACCAAAAATTAAATATTTCAAACATTTCAACTCGATGGAAGCTCTTAATGCATGTTACTCAGTTTAGTTTTGTCGTGGCCCGAAAAAAGAGGAATTTTCGTGATTTTTTCTGTCAAAACGTGCGCAGGCTTTCAATTTCTTTTTTTTTTGTTCACATGAACGAGTATGGATTTGAGTATCTTTTACGATTTTTGTATTGAAAAGTATTTATAAATGTAGTAGATACAATGGTTTGTGCAGACCTCTGTTTGAAAAACATTTTCAAAGGAAACAAATCATCCGAAAAAAAATCAAAAAAATTTTCTTTTCTGCAGAAAATTATCTAGTGCTTCGATGAAGGATTTACTGAAATATTGATTTTTTAATTGATATTGACTTCCGGCGAAAAAAACCTTTTATTTTCGTTGATAAAAACTATAGATAATAAAAATCCTTCGTTCAAGCAGTGCTTTTTGATATGTAAAAGAAGCTTGTAAAATTTGAGGTTGATCGGTGCCGTGACTTTTGGGTTATCGTGGTCACCGATATTGACAAATTCACATTGAGAAAAAAGCATTTAACTCTTTAAATTTTTAACGCGTCGCCTTGAAATTTTGAAAAAATACTTTTTTTAATTTTGAGAAACCCGCGATAACCAAAAATCAATATTTCAAACATTTCAACTCGATGGAAGCTCTTAATGCATGCTACTCAGTTTACTTGGAATATTATAAATTAATCTAATTTGTAAATTAAGCGACAAATAATTTTGAGATTGGGGACCTTTGCTTGTATTTCTTCCGGCGAATATCAAGATAAATAGAATACATACTTGTAATCATTATGAGTATGAGGTTAAACAATTCCTCATGTGGCAGAGGTGTTCGAAAAAGTTTAATAAAAATTCTATTGTTTTTGCCTTGATCTGGTTGGTTTCTTTGGACCTCAAAGTTAAAAAAAATCCCTATTCTTATATGAAATGGTAGCGAATTTGAGGGTTTTCCAGTTTCCCTGTGCCCTCGTGCAAATCCCATACAGTGCTGCATCACGAGTGGCTGACCCTCCCGATAGTCTTCGAAACAGGACACCTCGAAGTGCTGATAAAAGGATGGAGTAAAATTACAAGAAATGGTATCGTCAAAACCAACCATTGACGAAAGACAATTAACACAAAATACAATTTTCTTTCAGCTGACGCGAGATTTTGCACCATTTGCATCGATCTGTCTTGGATCGGATACTTTCCGAATACGTGTAAGGTGAGGATCACGGATTTCCGAATTCCAGAACAATTGCGTATACGTATAGCCTTGTAGGCGTCTTGTCGATCATGCCTCACCGCTTTTAGCACAGCGCGAGGCACAGCACCGTGAATTTCATTTCTGTACACACTTGTACCGATATACTGTTGGTCGTCAACATCGTATACAACTGGACAAAGCACAAGTCAATCCGGCATTATGTATACGTACATAGGCACTTGAGTTTGCACATAAACCGAGGGGGTGGGGCCAACGACGACAGAGGGTGAGAGAGAGGGAGGGTAGGGGAAGAGAGGGAAGCAAAGATGAAAGACAATCGGAACGTGGATATTACGAATTGGATGTATTATACCCGCCGACCCGGGGTGAAGGCGCATGGGACCGTGACCGAAGTACCGAGAGGAAATCCACTCGGTAATCCACCAATCTTCCATGTTACGCCCAACAATGTATAGAGCGATGCATAATAAGATACTCCCAAAATAAGATATAGGTCTTAAATATTCCAAAATGCACTTTAGACCTAACGAGCGCTGAGGGACTTACGTGATCTCCAATGCCAAGGAGCTTCGGCCTGGGCCACTACTTGGATGGGTGACAGCTCAGCCGTGCAATGTCTTGGGCACTGACTGGCTAGCTGACTACTGAGTTTCCGATGGCAAGGCAAGTAACC
Organism: Ophion obscuratus; assembly: GCA_964007375.1. Lineage (NCBI taxonomy): Eukaryota > Metazoa > Arthropoda > Insecta > Hymenoptera > Ichneumonidae > Ophion > Ophion obscuratus. The sequence goes on along the minus strand of OZ023313.1, from coordinate 63,415,782 downwards.
GAAACTCAGTGCAGCCACGTGTCGACAGGAGTTTTCCACAGTTTTGATGGGCCATTGTGCAAAAACGGCAGTGCATGAGGTAAGAGTGGCTTTGGACAACACTTTGATCAGTCTCTGAGGAACTGGAAGTAGTGAAGTGACAAGTAGGAGGTAGAAGCGAAACGGTGTTGCAAAAGCCAGCAGGAGCATACATCATGAAGGATCCTCAGAGCTCGTGATGGATCCTGAGAGCTCCCAATGGATCCTCAGAGCTCCTGATGGATCCTCAGAGCCCCCGATGGATCCTCAGAGCTCGTGATGGATTCTGAGAGCTCCCAATGGATCGTCAGAGCCCGTGATGGATCCTCAGAGCTGCTGAAGAATCCTCAGCGTTTTTGAAAGATCCTCAGAGCTCCTGAAGGATCCTGAGAGCTCGTGAAGGATCTTCAGAAGAGATGCATCCTCAGAGCTTCCGATGGATCCTTAAAGCTCCAAAGCGCTCGATGGATCCTGAGAGCTCCCGAAGGATCCTGAGAGCTCGTGAAGGATCTTCAGAAGAGATGCATCCTCAGAGCTTCCGATAGATCCTCAGAGCTCCCGATAGATCCTCAGAGCTCCTGATGGATCCTCGGAGCTCCTGAAGGATCCTCAGAGCTCCTGAAGGATCCTCAGAGCTTCCGATGGATCCTGAGAGCTCGTGAAGGGTCCTCAGAGCTCCCGAAGGATCCTCAGAGCTCCCGATGGATCCTGAGAGCTCGTGAAGGATCTTCAGAAGGATCATCAGAGCTCCTAGAAAAAGAAAATGTACTTTTCTACTCTACTTGCACTCCGCCACTGTAAAGAAGTTTCTCTTTGGGTAAGATCTCCATACGCATACGTCTGAGATAAAAAATTGTCGGTCGCCGAGGGTGTCGCTTGCTCTGAATCATGCTGTGTCGTACCTAAGAAGAGCCAGCATCGCTGGCCAACATCCGTGGCCCTTGGGCACGATCGGTTGATGCGAGGCCATCTTGTGTGTGCATTACGCTCTCGAATGCAGCTAGGGTGAAAGAGAGAGGGAGAGAGAGAGAGAGAGAGAGAGAGAGAGAGGGAGAGAGAGGAGGAGAGAGGCAGAGATAGGTGAAGAGAGATCAAGGAAAGTTGTGTGTCCACGGGTGACGAGGGTCATGTCATGTCACCTGTTTGCTGGCAAGTTTGACTATGTGGCACATCGAGATATGAGATCCACGATCTAGAATCGCATACCCACATACAAAGGCACACATACGTGTGTTTAGGTGTGTGTGTGTGTGTGTGTGTGTGTATGCATGTGTTCGAGTGCCATCTTGAATTGACGATGCTGAATCCTCGGGACCCGTTCTCCGTGGTACTGATACAGGGCTATTCGATGAACATCCAGTAATTCAAGGGAATGCATGAGATTGAAGTTTCGATTCGTGGAATGCACCGGACATTAATTATTTTGAATTACTCGAATTTCTTTTTGCTCATTTGAGCCATGAAAATTCTGCAACTATTTTTTAAGATGCTTATTGGGCGACGCTTGTTGGATGATGCTACGACCGAATATTGCATAAAATATTTTGCTATTATAATAAAAATGGAAAAATCAAAATATAAAAAAGAATATTCATTGAATTACAACGATGCAGACTTCAACACCATAGCGTTGCACGAGACACGTTGCAGAAGACAGTCCGAATGCATCAACTGCATTTATGGCGCTGAAGCTTGTAACGTTGGAAAACAACGATTTTTTTCATTCGTTATTTTTATGTCATCATTATTATTCTAACCTTTTTCTTTAGAAATTGAGGTCGTAAAACTTTAAAAAGCATACGTAAAAACGTGCGAGTGATTTTCATAGTCTAAATAGGCCAAAGAAAAAAAGGAGTGATAAAAAAATGCGTTGAATTCCAACGGTGCAAACTTCAACAACATCTGCATTCGAAGTGAGGTGCGAAGCGCTCGGTCGGTGAGAATCACGTTCCGTACTTATTTACATGAGAATTTACATTTCGAGAAAAATGAGAGTCGCACTTTATTGTCCTTTTGAAGGGGTACACACCTCTAGAATTCGGGAGATATCCATTTTTTAAATCGTTGCGTTTCACTTCTTTTATTTTGTGTTTGTCTCGAAACTATGTTTTTTGAAACGGTGTGAGTTGTATCTCAAAATTTATTTGTCCGATTCACTTAAAATTCGGAAAGAGAATAGCTTATAACAGTTTTTATCGAATGACCGAATGATATTTTGATATGTTTATTTATTTCATAATAACAAACGATAATGTGGTTTTTTTCGTCGAAAATAAACCTTGCTTTTCACAGCTTGCCATTTCCGTAATTTTCAAAATATCAAAAAAGTATCCGGTCCTACGAAAATTTTATTATTATATTAAAAGCACATTTCGTTATTTTCCATTTTAAATTGCCCCATTTGCCAGAACCACTTACACCGATTGGCCATGCAGTAACGGCAGCATTTTTTAAAGATAATAATAACTTTATTGTTCATCAACATTTCTCAATAAAAAAATTCAAACTTAACAAGACAATGTCTCAATGATGTGTAAAATCTCGACCCTGGCATCCCAATACTTTCATCAGAAAAAAACTGTGAAAAACATGGAGAATTTTTTGATAAATAAATGTTCAACATGATGTAGTCAAAATACCGATAAATAAATTATGATGGATATTTTACCGAATTCTTGACGACTTACTCTTTTTTATAAAAATCCCAAAAAACTCCCGGCACGACCTGCACAACTCGTCAATAGACGGAAAACTTCTCCTTCTCTTTTCACCGAAATGTCAGTCATCTCAGAGGAACGGGTCACGCAGTACACTTTGCCTCAATTGATCCATATTTCACATACAAGGCGTCTCAAAATGACCTGAAATTTTAATTTATTAATAAAACGAATTATTAATCCGAAAAGTACGAATATTTTAACGTTGATATAAGGTACAAACACGGAGGTTATGTGTGGAACACAATATCCGATAAATGGCCGCCTCGTCCTGCTTTCTTGAGCTCCGGAATGGTCTGTGTGGATCATTGGCATACACTTTTCCTTTCAGAAAAGCCCCAAAGAAAGCAGTCCAATAGCGTCAAATAACTGCATTGTTTCGTTCGTAGTGTGGCAGGTTGCGCCATTTTGATGAAAGGTTATTTTACGTCAACTTGTTGAACGAAAATGTTCTTCCTGTTGGAAGAATATGTTGCGCCATCTTGTTGAAAGAATATGTTGCGCCATTTTGTTGAAAGAATATGTTGTGCTACCTTGTTGAAAGAATATGTTGCGCCATCTTGTTGAAAGAGTATATTGCGCCATCTTGTTGATAAATATGTTGCGCCATCTTGTTGAAAGAATATGTTGCGCCATCTTGTTGAAAGAATATGTTGTGCCATCTTGTTTAAAAAATATATTGCGCTATCTTGTTAAAAAAATATATTGTGCCATCTTGTTCTAAGATTATATTGTGCCATTTTCTTGAAAGAACATGTTGCGCCATTTTGTTGAAAGAAAATGTTGCGCCATCTTGTTGAAAGAGTATATTGCGCCATCTTGCTGGAAGAACATATTGCGCCATCTTGTTGACAGAATATGTCGCGCCATCTTGTTGAAAGAATATGTTGCGCCATCTTGTTGAAAGAATATGTTGCGCCATCTTGTTGAAAGAATATGTTGCGCTATCTTGTTGAAAGAATATATTGCGCCATCTTGTTACAAAAATATATTGCGCCATCTTGTTGTAAGAATATATTGTGCCATCTTTGTTGAAAGAATATGTTGCGCCATCTTGTCGAAAGAATATATTGTGTCATCTTGTTGAAAGAATATGTGGCGCCATCTTGTTGAAAGAATGTTGCGCCATCTTGTTGAAAGAATATGTTGCACCATCTTGTTGAAAGAATATGTTGCGCCATCTTGTTCAAAGAATATGTTGCGCCATCTTGTTGAAAGAATATGTTGCGCCAACTTGTTGAAAGAATATGTTGCGTCATCTTGTTGAAAGAGTATATTGCGCCATCTTGTTGGAAGAACATATTGCGCCAACTTGTTGAAAAAATATGTTGCGCCATCTTGTTGAAAGAGTATATTGCGCCATCTCTCTGAAAGACCATATTGCGCCATCTTGTTGACAGAATATGTCGCGCCATCTTGTTGAAAGAATATGTTGCGCCATCTTGTTGAAAGAATATGTTGCGCCATCTTGTTGTAAGAATATGTTGCGCTATCTTGTTGAAAGAATATATTGCGCCATCTCGTTACAAAAATATATTGCGCCATCTTGTTGTAAGAATATATTGTGCCATCTTTGTTGAAAGAATATGTTGCGCCATCTTGTCGAAAGAATATGTTGTGTCATCTTGTTGACAGAAAATGTGGCGCCATATTATTGAAAGAATATATTGCGCCATCTCATTGAAAAAATGTTGCGCCATCTTGTTGAAAGAATATGTTGCACCATCTTGTTAAAAGAATATGTTGCGCCATCTTGCTAAAAAAAATATATTGCGCCATCTTGGTGTAAGAATATATTGTGCCATCTTCTTGAAAGAATATGTTGCTCCATCTTGTTGAAAGAGTATATTGTGCCATCTTGTTCGAAGAACGTATTGCGCCAGCTTGTTGAAAAAATATTTTGCTCCATCTTGTCGAAAGAATATGTTGTGTCATCTTGTTGAAAGAATATGTGGCGCCATGTTGTTGAAAGAATATATTACGCCATCTTCTTGAAAGAACATTTCGCCATCTTGCTCAAAGAATATTTTGCGCCATCTTGGCGAAAGAATATGTTGTGCCATCTTGTTGAAAGAATATATTGCGCCATCTTGTTAAAAAAATATATTGCGCCATCTTTTTGTAAGAATATGTTGTGCCATCTTCTTGAAAGAATATGTTGCTCCATCTTGTTGAAACAATATGTTGCGCCATCTTGTTGAAAGAGTATATTGTGCCATCTTGTTCGAAGAACGTATTGCGCCATCTTGTTGTAAGAATATATTGTGCCATCTGGTTGAAAGAATATGTTGCGCCATCTTGTTGAAAGAATATGTTCCGCTGCTTGTTAAAAGAAACAATTTCTATGCGTTGCTCGATCATGTAATTCTCCATAAATAAACGTCAATTCTTTCTCATGCCAGTTGTCACAGATTAGTACTCTATATTCACCACAACAAACATGGCGCGCAATTTGAATTGTTAGGCCATTTTGAGACACCCTTTAGATCCGGATGGTAATTTGACGCGACAGCGCGCGCCACAGCGTGTTTCTATCGTCTCTCAGCTCATATATTATATTCATTTGCGTTTATGCGCACATACATATTGTATTCATACGAATAACGTTATGGAAGATCGTATGGAATACGAGTACACCAAACAAGGAATCCATAATGCTTGCGTACGCCGCATTATTATATATTGCATACGCCTGGGCGCATCTAATACGAGTCTCAACAGTACGATAACTCATCATATCTATGAAACGCCATATGTATACTGAAAGGCAGGAGGAATACAGGATGCCACTATCATGCGATGTGTGAGGTAAAACGTCTTGCATTTCAGTGTTATACTTCATCCTTATATATATATGTGTGTGTGTGTGTGTGTGTGTGTGTGTGTGTGTGTGTGTGTGTGTGTGTGTGTGTGTGTGTGTGTGTGTGTGTGTGTGTGTGTGTGTGTGTGTGTGTGTGTGTGTGTGTGTGTGTGTGTGTGTGTGTGTGTGTGTGTGTGTGTGTGTGTGTGTGTGTGTGTGTGTGCACACAGGGTGGCCCGAAAGTGACGTATAAAAGTGAAAATCCAGATGCCTCGTATCGATATATTAATATGCAATTTCGATTCTATTGTTTGTTAGGTTTTCGAGACAAAAAGCATTTGTTAATTTTTGTTTTACTTTTCCTGTAGCATAGGGTTTTACTTTTTATCGCTTCTGTGTACGTGATTTCCTCTTGGAAGTTTTTAAGGGGCTACATCTACCTAGAGGCCCAAAAAGATGGCCTAATTCCGATTTTTTTCCGGGAAGCGGTTGGCGAAAAAGAAACGCATTTTGTAACGCGAAGCTTTTAATATTTTAAGAGCCTTAAAAAAATACCAAAAAATTCAGCAAAACAACAACTGCCGGCAGGTGATGAAATTTTTTCGCTCATTTTGGCAGTGGACACCCTCCATCTTATACGGTCCATTCAAAATCTAAAAAACAAACGGGTTATTCAAGTTAATAATAAATACGAGTCGTTGAGGATCGTCGATTTTTCAAATCATTTTTTTAAACAACCTGGCGACGAATTGAAACTCGGATATTCAAAATCTATGAAAAAAGTCGTTATTTTTAAGTAACTGTTAAAAAATGAAGATCGAATTTAAAAACGTTATATCGTCAACGACTTTTAAGTGTGTCTTGTCACGTCGGCTATCAGCACATCTGACTGTTTTCGGAGCGTTCGATTGCTTAACTGTTTAATTGCTTAATTGCTCAATTGTTTAACCCTTCGTGATCACACTTCCCATTTTGATCACGGTGATATCACACTGGGTTGATTCTACCAAGTTAATTTTCGAACCAGTATTGTGACCAAGCTATCCTTCCAAAAAGGTTCAAAAAATTATTGAACATGCTTTGAACATTGTAGATGACGTACGAAAAATTCATTTATAAGAAATGAAACGACAAATTAATTGAATTTTTTATATAATTACCTAAATTTTAAATGGGAAACTCCTTTTGGGAAAAAAATTAGCAGCCTGGTACGCGTTGAAAAAAAGGTATTAACGCTTTATTCGACTTTCTAACGGTCCCTACGTATAGAGGATACTCAAATATTCACACGTCAATGTTCACACATTCACTCCAATAGATGGCGACACAAGTCCCATTCAAAGCGGGGTACTATTGTGTATTTGGGCCCAAATTTGATCGACGATTTTACCCAAGGTCACCACGAAGGGTGAAGTATTTAATTGCTTCCTCAACGTATCGGTGATTTTGAACATAGATCAGTGGGTGAAATGACCTCTGTATAGAATATGCTTTTATTTGTCTGAAGGTAATTTTTAAGCTAGTGGCGTTTGCATGAACATACGGAGATATTAGGCTACTATGAGGATAGTCTTTGAAGTCGAAAGTCTTTAAAATCGCCTTTCGATATATATATATATATTAGACTGATTCAAAAAAAAAAATTTTTTTCTGGATTCTCGTGCTATTGTTGGGCACTGATAAAACAAAATTTCTCTAAAAAGATGGGCGCGGTCACTCAATTTTTAGAGGTGGCTATCTCGACTTTTTTGTATTTGAATTTTTTTTAACGAACGTATTGCATTTAAACATAGTCATGGCTTCGGATTACGGATAAAAATCGGAAAAGTTTTGAGTTTGTTCTTTTACAAACATAACAGAGAAAAACTGACCATACGTCGAAGTGCACACGAAACGATGAAAGAAATTTTCGAACAATGGAAATGTGCTGAAATTCCAACGCGTCGATTGAATAACGCAATCTTGAAATCAATAAAACTCCATCTAGTCTGGAAACAACTTTTAAAAAATCGAGTTAAAAAGAATTTGCCGTCACAAATATCGAAGGAGCGTAAATTTAAGAGAGATTTGGACAAACTGTTCAACGTTGCACATTTTCTTTCTGCCCAAAATGTTAACGAACTTGAGAATGGCTGGGAAGAAATGTAAATGAGTTTGAAGATAATATAAGCGTAGCATTTTGAAAATGTAAATATACGATTTATGAATAAAAGCTTATAATTTAATTTTTCGTAAAAAGTGCAAAATGTTAATGCGTATAAATAAATCTACATGAATAACGAGAGTAGTATAGACGCCATTATTGATCTACCTGGATTTGAATTGTGAATATTGCACCCTTCTCAAATTGTTAGAGTTTATTTTTGTTACGAAAAAGCTGCTGGATGTGATTTTTATCCGTAATCCGAAGCCATGACTATGCTTAAATGCAATACGTTCGTTAAAAAAATTCAAATACAAAAAAGTCGAGATAGCCACCTCTAAAAATTGAGTGACCGCGCCCATCTTTTTAGAGAAATTTTGTTTTATCAGTGCCCAACAATAGCACGAGAATCCAGAAGGAAATTTTTTTTTTGAATCAGTCTAATATATATATATATATATTGAGTGTACAACTTAATTCGGTCCGCCTTTTGCTTAAAATACGCACTTATTTGTATGATAAAATGAATTAATACATTAATCAAAATATTGTCCATCGCTAGCCACTACTTTTCCCTATCTTTCTGGTAATTCATGAATTCCATCGCGGAAGAAGCGTTCATCTTTTGAAGCCAAGAATGAATCGAGCCAATTTTTGATGCCCTGTTGTGACGTGAAGCCTATTCGAATCAAAGCGTACTGCATCGATCGAAACAAATGGTAGTCGGAGGGGGCAAGGTCTGGGCTATAAGGCGGGTGAGCCAGAATTTCCCACCCGCTGTTTTCCAAATAGTTTTTAACCATAATAGCAACGTGCGGCCGAGCGTTGTCATGTTGAAAGATTATGGACTCGCGTCTGGTCGCATATTCTGGACGTTTTTCGTCTATAGCTCGCGTTAAACGGATCAATTGTTGCCTGTAGAAGTCTCCCGTGATGGTTTGACCAGCATTCGGTGGGCTTCATGCAGCTGCACTTTTCTTCCAATTGAAACAGAAAATCAACACTGCCCGCAAATGGTGCTAATTTGGGACGAAATTCGACATTTTCACCGCAGTAAAAAATAGACTTGATGCGCAACACTCAAAGGTCTGTAAACGATATTTGGTTAAGAGATGTTGATACTTCACAATACAGCAAAAATCAGCTGTTGCCGTCAACCACTTATAGCACCTAGAGCCATCTTTTGAAAACGGACCGAACTAAGTTGTACACCTAATATATAAATATGAACAGCGGGCGAACAAAACCGGACTTGTTTACACTACGTCAATTTCTTTGTTCATATTCGTCAAGCACACCTTTCTTAGCTCCCAAAATATTGTAAGCATCAAATCCAGCTCTAAACACCATAAAATTTTTTAAAAACTGCCTTTTCGATCGGAAACGCAGTTTTTAGGCACGAAAAAAAAGTTGTCACAGTGCGGACAAGTCCGGGTTTGTTAGCCAGCCCCTCATATTCATATTGGATTGTCCGGAATGTTTGAACTGATTTTTGCCACGTACCGTAAATCGAGGCTGTTGAAGGCTGGAACCGAACTGAAACATCGCTGGAACGCAACTGGAACATCGCTGGAACGCAACTGGAACATCGCTGGAACGCAACTGGAACATCGCTGGAACGCAACTGGAACATCGCTGGAACGCAACTGGAACATCGCTGGAACGCAACTGGAACATCGCTGGAACGCAACCGGAACATCGCTGGAACATCGCTGGAAGGCTGGAATACAAGTGCAACGTCGCTGGAACGCAACAAATTTTTTTTTTAACATCAATTTATATTCCAATTTTCTTTTTGCAGTGTTAGATTACGAGAATCAGGAAAACGTTTTTTGCCAACTTTTCCAAATTTGACACCCTAAAGTTGAAAAAAAAATGATGCGTGGTATCAGAGTTGGAAAAAAAATGTAAGGAATGTTCGTTGCATTCCAACGATGGAAACTGAAAAATGATGAAAATTGGTACGAACTTTCCAGACAACGGATTATATATATATATATATATATATATATATATATATATATATACACACACAAGTAAAAGCTTTTCGTACAAGAAGTCTGCAATTTTTCTATACATCGCTAGAAACCCATAACTTAATCATTTATGAGTCGACTTAGCGGTCTTGTCGGATGTAAGTGCATATATATTTATATACATACATATATATATGTATATATATATATATATATATATATACACACACACACACATATACATATATATATGTATGTATATAAATATATATGCACGCATATGCACAGTCAGAGGGTGTTCTCGCAGAATGGTAAACGAAGTGGAGTGCGAATCGCAAGCGCATGCGCTTATTTATTAGCGCGAACGAAAATCGATATTCGCGAGCGAGGTAAGTGCACGAGAGGATCGGCGCTCTCTCTCTCTCTCTCTCTCTCTCTCTCTCTCTCTCTTTCCTTCTGCCCATTTTTGCACTCTCTTCGTTACCGTTTCTCCATGATATTTCTATTACTTCGCCGTGTCGTACTCATCTTGGTTGGATCCCCTCATCTCGAGCCTTAATTCCTGTACATCCGTTTCCACATCGTCATCTCGTTCGTCTCGCTATCACACAGACACGTGTGTGTGCCTATATGATAAATAAAAGGTGCATTCGGGTAATAAGGCCTGAGTAAGGAAAATCGTATTCAAAATAGCCGCACACGCCCAAGGCCACACTCACAGACGCCTATTGCACGAAGATGTTACAAGTTTGCGGAGACGCGTTACCCCGCTCCCCCGCAGTCTTGCATCAATCATCATAAGAGGCCGCGCAGCACCAATAATAAAAATCGGTGCTAATAAACCGGAAGGTTTTTCTTGTAATATTACACTTATCTATCGAAAACCACAGTCTTTATCTTTATTGATTCAATATTCGATGATCATAAATATTTAAATAACATATCGTGGCCCAAATATTTTTTACATTGTTTTTCTTACATACGTGGTCGACGGTTATTAAGACCTACTAAATTTAACCATTGATCTTATTATACTCCTACTTCTCGTAGCAAAGTTTGTTTGTTTTATAATGTATTTTACATTACTTTTAAGATGTTACGAAGGTAAATAAGTAGTACGCATATTTATTACTAATTAATTGATCGTTATTTTTAGTGCCTGGATCTCAATGCCTCCAAAATGAGTGTTGTGGTCAGAAAACGACCTGGTGTAAGCTGCCCGAGCAGTGCAAAGAGAAACTGTGAGTTCATACAAAGTTGCAGAGGATTATTGATTTCAAATACCAAATATATTACGTATAGTTTGATTATTTAGGCATGTTAAAGCCGCAGGCCATATCGAGGTTTTTAAAAATGTTTAATTTTGTTTTTGTTTTTGGTAGAAATAACCATTTTTCGTTTATATTATATAGGAACTTAACTTGAATAATGATTATACACCTACATACACACGGACACTTACACCAGGGATGTTGAAGGCTTTTCCTCCTCGTGGTAACTTCTGGACGGCGCTGAAATAGCCAAAAGTGGTATTCTAACCTAATAATTATGAAAGTCATCAAAAAACTTTTCTTACAAACGTTATTAGTTTAACACACTGACCAATTTTTTTATGAAAACAAAATTGGTGTTCCCATTTAAAAAAACATTTTGGCCATCTTAACGTCGCCATTTTGCATTTTGGACGAAAAAATATTTTTTTAACGTCCCCCTTTGAACCCTAAAAGTTTTATTATAGTTAATACTTGATCGGAGCAGTATTTTTCGACATAAATCAGGTGTAAGATTAAAATGGAATACCTTGTATATATAGAAAAGCATCTCAAAATATCCTGACATTTTAATTTATTAATAAAACGTATTATCTATTTGAAGAGTACGAATATTTTTGGTAAATGTTTACAAAATAACCCCTACCTCGGGGGGGAGGTCGGGGGATTTATAGAAAATGACCCCCTGAACACGATGGTGAAGAGAAATCGCGGCGGTCACCCCCCTAAAAAGTGATAAGGTTTTGAAGTTTGAAAAAATGCGTCGCAGAATAGCGGATCCGAAAACCGATGAGCGATCCAGAGGGGGTCGAAGGGGAATGCCCCTGGCGGGGTTAAGGGGCAGAGCCCCTTGTGGGGGCAAAGCCCCACCAATACGGAACAAATTAGATTTTAAACGAATAAAAATAACACACACGCACACAAGCACTCTGGAAGTGGGAGGTAGGGGGATTTATCAAAAAAGCTCTCCTGAGCACGATGCCGAAGAAAAAACGGCGCGGTCACTCCCCCCCCCCCCCGCCCGTCATCGTTGAAAATTTCAAAGGCGAGATTTCAAAGACCAGATCTCCTACTTTCGGTGTGCATGTGTGTTATTTTTATTAATTTAAAATCTAATTTTTTCTGCATTGCTGGGGCTTCGCCCCCTCCACCCCCACAAGGGGCTCTGCCCCTTGACCCCGCCAGGAGGCTTCCACCACCCTGGACTCCTCCCCGGTATTCAGGTCCGCTATTCTGCGACGCACTTCTTCAAACTTCAAAACCCCATAACTTTTTATGGGGGGTGCCCGCCACGATTTCTCTTCACCATCGTGTTGAGGGGGTCATTTTCTATAAATCCCCCCACCCTAGAGGGGGGGGGTGGGGGTTATTTTGTAAACATTTACCATATTTTTATTTCAATATAAGGTACATAGAGGTTATGTGTCAAACCCAATATCCGATAAATGTCATACACGGCATGGACTTGGAAGACGGATTCTTTGAACAAGATGATGCAACCAGCCATACTGCGGACGAAACAAACCACTTATTGCAGACAAAGTTTCATGGTTCTGTTGTCTCGTGCCGCCTCGATGTGAATTCGCCACCAAGATCGTGCGATTCGACGCCATTGCACTTCTTTGGGGTTTTCTGAAGGGAAAAGTGTATGCCAACAATGCACAGACCATTCCGGAGCTCAAGAAAGCAATTGGACGCATTGATGAAATTAGTCCGCAATTATGCCACACTGATATTGAAAATTTCGTCGAAAGAGTGAAGATATGCAAACAGGGACGAGGTGGCGATTTATCGGATATTGTGTTTCACACATAACCTCCATTATCTTACATTAAAATAAAAATATTCGTACCTTTCAAATAAATAATACGCATGATTAATAAATTCAAATGTCAGGTCATTTTGATACATCCTATATGTATATATTTGTGCATATACATCCATACATGTATATACATGTTTATGTTTTTCATCGTCTACTGTCATTACCGATTTTTCTTCCTCCGCGCGAGCATTTCTTCGGCAAATGCGCGAGACTTGAATCGCGGGGTGAGATAACGCGGGGGTGTAAGAGACAGGAAGTGGTTCGGAGTACTCGGTGAGGGAAAATATACACTTTCCATATGCCTTTACTCTTCCTACATTTCTATTAATCTCTCCCCACAATCTCACACACACACACACACACACACACACACACACACACACACACACACACACACACACGCGCGCGCGCGCGCGCGCGCGCACGCACGCACGCACGCACACACGCACACACGCACACACGCACACACACACACACACACACACACACAGACAGACACACACACAGACACACACGCACGCACGCGCGCACACACACACACACACACACACAGACACACGCGCGCGCACGCACGCACGCACACACACACACACACACACACACACACACACACACACACACACACACACACACACGTATGCACAGGCCCATATGGACACACCTACATGCCTCGTTCGACGCATTTGCCGACCCGTGTAATTCCCACGTATAGAAGAGCTCAAACCTCAGCATTCGCATGCTCGCTCATGTTGCCTTGCTTCTATATGTCAACCCTACACTGCGACTACGCGAACCTATATACGTGTGTGGGTCTATATGCCATGGTGCGAGCTCTTTAGAGACCGCCCTGTACCAACTAGAAGCGCACCAAGCTCGTTCGATGCACCCTTGCCCTCGTCCACACTGCTTGCCGATTTACTCACTCCACTCAGCCCACACCGGGGACTCGCATATTCGCTCATGCTCGTCTACGCTCATACCGCTGTACGTATACGTATATGCATTTTGTTTGCGCGAGGGTGATGGCTCACCCGGAGAGCTGACAGGGCGCGGAGGTCGAGTGTGATTCTCACGTTATTCGCCATTTCCTTCGAGAATATTGGGATTCGAAGAAATATATGAACAGTGCGACCTCCGAATAAGAAACCCGGCAATAAGAAACTTGGCCCAGTTTCTCACTCGAGCGCTTCCCCCACTCCGACTCGAACTCCGAGCTCGAGAATTTTGTGCGCGGAACCTCTGGTTAAGAAACCAGCCTGGGAGAGATTATTCGGGCGAAATAGAGTAAACGTTGCAGTGTAAATTGATGTGTGCATGCGTGCGTGAGTTTGTGTGTGTGCGTGTGTGAATGTAACAAAAAATCTACAAGTTTAATTTAAAAAAATTGTATTCATTGAAAAGATACATATATGTGTTGGCTTTATATAAAATCTACTACAGTCTGATCTCTTACGCTTCTTTGCAGTTTCGGTCATTTTATGACAGTTAATAGTAATTCAGATACAGAAGTACACAATAATATTCAATAGTATGTATATTAACGTGAAACCGAAATTCACTAAATAAATGTCCACGCGCAGTCGAAAACGTTTTTGCATGGGCGATGTAAATACTAACAAGGAAACGTTGCGAGGTCGGGGTCTCCGATTTCGATAAAAATTTGGCATGCTTGTAGAATGGGTGAAAATAGGCGACACGTATTTTTTTATATCGCCGGAACCCGATTTTTAAGGGTTGAAAAGCACCCTCGAAAATTGGGGTGTTTTTCGTTTTTCGTCGATACCGTTTTAATGGTACAAGATATGGAAAAATTTCCAATTGCAACAATGTTTATTTTTTCGTGTACTATATATTGGAGATGAGAACGATGCAGATAGCAACAAATTTCATATTGTTTATTGCAAAAATGCGATTTTTTCAACCGTATCTCCGAGAATTTTTAATCGATTGGGATGTAAATTTGCATACATGTAGAGAATGGAAAAGTACGGATACGGATTTTTTCTTTTTCCGATATCTCACAATTAAGGGGTTGAAACTGCCGGTCGATTTTTTTGCCGAGAGCATCGTATTATCAGCTAGCCTTTTGGCATTTCGGTCTAAATTCACGTCATTATACGTTCGTGTTATGACGCAATTGCATATTTGTAACATTCCAGCCCCTCCCCCCCAACGGTCCCCCTCTCGAAAGGCAAACGTTCAAAGTTCTTACCGTGCGGCATGGACGAAAATTTGTAGAAATAAAAATGGGTTACAAAGAAAGTACTATCAGTCAAAAGAGTCAATACACATTTTCTCGTTTTGGCGGAACGACACTCTTAAGGGGTCAACGCACCCTTAACAACTTCGTTCTTTCTGTAGCTCGTGAACGAGCCGAAATAAAAATAAAGTTCGATAGGAAAAAATGTTGTATTCTTCGACTACTAGACATTCATGATGATAATGATGAGTACAGCAATAAATGGCGTGTTGTTTATTGCAATAATTCGTGAATTACTTGTGAAAAATCACTCTTCAGTTTTCCACTAATATGGGCAGAGGCAAGGATCGCAATCACGGACTGACTTCGTGCTTCGGGAAGCAACTGGATTACAATTGTATTTTTACGAAGAAATTCTCCCCCGCCACGTACTGCCTTTGAAGATTACAACACAATCGGAAAAGTGTTCTCACGCTTACTCATTTAGGAAATGTTTTTTTATGGATTATACTTATTACAATAATGATAGTCATGATAAAACTGTTTAAAACAAAGAGATTTCTTCTTACACCACGCACAAGTGATAATAGCTGCTTCGCCGCATATAACGCATGTCGGTACATTTTGTGAAAAGCAAAATTCTACCGGATTTTCGAAGTTGGTGGTCTTTCTTCTTCGTACCCGCTTTTGTACCACGCATATTTGAAAACGTTTGTAAACCGTGGAGAAGAAAACTGGTTGTGTATAAGAGATGGTAATTTAACAATATTTTCTCTCAAATGCAGATTGACGTCGTAATTGTATAATATTATTGCGTCAGAAAAGTGTTTGACGAAGTTTTTCCATACACTGAAGCCATAAACATCAAGGGGCTGTGTCATTCCAGTCGTATCTGCATATGGACTAATTGTCTACAGAACTAGTGAACCTGGTGCAATATATTTATCTGCTGGAATGGTTAAAACTTTAATATCTTTCCCTTGCATATCCATTTCTTTAAATGCAGTTGGACATTGACCGCTCCAAGAATCCAGAAATATTACCGATTTTGGACCCGTATTGGGAATATATACTTCTTGGAACCATCGCTTGAAATGATTAGTCGTCAATTTTCCAGATTTCGAAGCCAAAAGAAATATATTTTCGGCTCTGAACATAGTTTGTTCTACTCGAGGACCAAATTTGCCAGTAGGTTCGTTTAAAACGATCAACATAGGTGCCAAAAGCTTGCCACTCGCAGAAACCAAAGGCTGTATAGTATAACTGTGTGTTGTTGTTTTCGATTGCACGACTGCCTCAACGGATGTCTGCCCTTCTTTCGCCAATGAGCGGCCTGTATGTAGCTCTAAATTGAATCCACTCTGATCAGAATTAAATGTGTATTCAGCCCCAACATTGGCTATGTTGACTTTCACTATTTCGATAAATTCGGTAGCTTTGTTTTAAAGTGTATCAGCGTTTAATAATTGTTGTTTTGTTAAATATTTAGTAATCTTCCGTGACACAATTCCATGTTGGTTTTTGAATGTCCTTAGCCAAGAAGCGGATGCTTGGAAATTTACGGCTGGTATTTCTACAATTTCTCGTGCACGTAAGGCCCATCGTCGAAGATCTATATCATGGACAGGCAGCCTTTTGTCCAAAGCATCATTAAAATTGTTTAACGTGTAGTGAGCTATCTTTGGTAACTTTTCTTTGTAGGTGCCACCCTTATTTATACTATGGGCGCACCGGCGCAACTGCGGCTCTGATTTCACCTTTTTGAATTTCGTTTGAACAGATGATAACTCTCTATTCCCATTTGCCCCGGATCTCCAGTAATCTACAGCTCTCGTCTTGTATTCGTAACTCAATTCTTCTATATCTTGGGTACATACATTTTCATCAATTTTTGGATCTAGGTATCGTTGTCCGTGCCAATCTCCTTCACTGTCATCTTCTATTGCGGCTGCTTCATGAATTTCATTTGGTGACAGAAAATCCAAACCAGTTTCGACTTCCATTTTCATAGGTTGATCCATCGCTTCAATGATCATGTTTTCTAGATCCTTACTGAACTGTTTTTTTCTGTTTGGTGATTGGAGTGCGAGGCAAATTCATAGCACTTATCGCTATGGATAGAAGTTGAATAACATTCACCGGATTAACGTACAGTTTTATTTGTATTTCAAACTCAAAATGTATAGCTGGCTTCTCCGTCGTAACTACAGCAATAATGATCGTTGGTGAATTTATATGACTTGAAATCCAATTGATAAATACACACGAAAAAAACAATGACGACACACGCTATTACCAGAACTGCTATTAATGTTTAATAAGGCGATTTCAAGGTTATCATGAGAGCCGCTCTTTGCACCGTAGTCGCTCTTTGCGAAGATTTATTTCTTTCGTTCATTGGTTCCGCTGTTTGTGAAATTAAAGTTAAAGATAAAGATTAAATTATGCTGCGTTATAAGCTGATAAAAATGTTTGCATCATTCTGTTCATGAGTTGCAGCGGCAACCCAAAAACGCTGTAACCTCTGCAGATAATGCCTTCGATACGGTGAGCGGAGTGGAATTTCTTCGTATATATACAATTGTAATCCAGTTGCTTTCCGAAGCACGAAGTCAGTCCGTGATTGCGAGCCTTGCTTCTGCCCATATGAGTGGGAAACTGAAGAGTGATTTATCACAAGTAATTCACGAATTACTGCAATAAACAACACGCCATTTGTTGCTGTACTCATCATAATCATCATGAACGTCTAGTAGTCGAAAAATACAACATTTTTTTCGTTCGAACTTTATTTTTATTTCGACAATGAGAAAATGTGTATCGACTATTTTGACTGATTGTACTTTCTTTGTAACCCATTTTATTTCTAGAAATGTTCGTCCATGCCGCACGGTAAGAACTTTGAACGTTATTGCTGTACTCATCATTATCATCATGAACGTCTAGTAGTCGAAGAATACAACATTTTTTCCTATCGAACTTTATTTTTATTTCGGCTCGTTCACGAGCTATAGAAAGAACGAAGTTGTTAAGCGTGCGTTGACCCCTTAAGAGTGTCGTTCCGCCAAAACGAGAAAATGTGTATTAACTCTTTTGACTGATTGTACTTTCTTTGTAACCCATTTTTATTTCTACAAATTTTCGTCCATGCCGCACGATAAGAACTTTGAACGTTTGCCTTTCGAGAGGGGGACCGTTGGGGGGGGGGGCTGGAGTGTTACAAATATGCAATTGCGTCATAACACGAACGTATATTGACGTGAATTTAGACCGAAATGCCAAAAGACTAGCTGATTATACGATGCTCTCGGCAAAAAAATCGACGGGCAGTTTCAACTCCTTAATTGTGAGTTATCGGAAAAAGAAAAAATCCGTATCCGCACTTTTCCATTCTCTACATGTTTGCAAATTTACATCCCAATCGATTAAAAATTCTCGGAGATACGGTTGAAAAAATTGCATTTTTGCAATAAACAATATGATATCTGTTGCTATCTGCATCATTCTCATCTCCAGTGTATAGTACACGAAAAAATAAACCTTGTTGCAATTTGAAGTTTTTTCATATCTCGTACCATTAAAACGTTATCGACGAAAAACGAAAAACACCCTAATTTTCAAGGGTGCTTTTCAACCCTTAAAAATCGGGTTCCGCCGATATAAAAAAATACGTGTCGCCTATTTTTACCCATTCTACAAGCATGCCAAATTTTATCGAAATCGGAGACATCGATCTCGCAACGTTTCCTGCAACCCGTTCGAGCGAGTTTCTTGTTGAGAGGATCGCATGCGGACAAGAGTGAGAAAGAAGGATAAAGGCAGCGATCACGGAGCGCGCGACTGGTGGGGGTATGCGATATGTAAGAAAAAATCTTCCCCTTGGGGGCTTTTGGTTTCTTATTCGGAGGTCGGACTGTATACAGGGTGAGGCACTAACTGTTGCCACCTTGAATATCTCTGTAATTATCAACGTCACAAAAAAATGTTTGAAACGAAAGTTGTACCGTACGAAAGGGGTCATCATATGCGACCATTTTTTTTATCTCAGTGGAGGTGCTGTCGCACAGCAAAGGTCACCTCCACTTTTTTTAAATGGGACGGTACATTTTTTTCAACTATCTTGTAGAGCATCGAAAACTGCATAAAAAAATTTAGGGGTCAAAGTAGTTCAAGGTCATTTAAGATCAAAAAGTCACATGAACTTTATTTTTATGTGAAATTACCTTTATTCACAGTAGATGTTCAAAGTGATTGCCATTGAAATGAATGCAGTATTGCAATCTCCTCATCGTGGATTGTGTAGAATTTCTTATCACTTCGGCACTTATCGAATCACAGGCTCGAAGAATTCTCTCACGCATATCATCCGGCGTAGTTGGAGGTTCTTTATAAACAAGATCTTTCAAGTATCCCGACAAGAAAAGGTCCAGAGGCGTCAAGTCTGGCGAGCGAGCCGGCTACGATACAGCTCCTCCACGTCCAATCCAACGAATTGGAAATCTCTTTTGCAATTCATTTCTAGCTGTCAGCGAAAAATGTGCCGGGCACCCATCGTGTTGATACCACATTCTGTTTCTTGCTTCTCAAGGTATTACTTTCAATAACGGACCTAATGTTTCTTGAAGGAATGTGGTGTACTTCCTACCATTAAGTTTCCCTTCGATGAAATGAGGCCCTATGATTCTATCCCCAATAATTCCACACCATACATTAACCGACCGCGGTCTTTGGTGTGCTACTTGACGCAGCCAATGTGGATTTTCAGTTGACCACAAATGCATGTTATGCAAGTTAATATTTGCATGATTCGTAAATGTTGCTTCATCAGTAAATAAAATCCGATTAATAAATGAGTCATCTCTCTGAATCTGGCGTTGAGCCCATCGGCAGAATTCAATGCGATTCATGAAATCCGTACCAGTTAATTCCTGGTGGAGACTGATGTGGTAAGGATGATATTTATGACGATGTAGAACACGTAGAATACTTCTTTGGCTTACGCCAGATTCCCTCGATATTTGACGAGAACACGCACAAGGGTCTCGATGAACGGCGGCAAGAACACCAATTTCCGTTTCTTCGTTAGTAACTCGCTTTTGTCGGTTACTTTCCCGACGGGTTAAGGATCCAGTTGTCCTCAGTTTAGTGTACAAAATTTGGAATGTACGGCGTGTAGGATGAGAACGTTCAGGAAATCTTTCAGCGTATAAGTCTCTAGCCCCACTGCGTTTTCCTGACATTCTCCGTAAATTAGAAGCATATCAGTTTGCTCTTCAAAAGGATACATCATTTACATTCGCTTGATTCATTAATACCAATCTCACCATTCTTACTATCGTTATCTTAGGTTTGTTTGAGCGAAACATTGTACAATGTTCCGTGTACATTGTAGGTTTGGTGCCGTTGTTTACATACAAGAGAATGGCAAGACTTCGGCGATAAGTGCCGAAGTGATAAGAAATTCGTGACGAGGAGATTGCAATACTGCATTGATTCCAATGGCAATCACTTTGAACATATACTATAAATAAAGGTAATTTTACATAAAAATAAAGTTCGTGTCGCTTTTTGATCTTAAATGACCTTGAACGACTTTGACCCTTAAATGTTTTTTTATGCAGTTTTCGATGCTCTACAAGATAGTTGAAAAAAAAATACCGTCCCATTTAAAAAAGAGGAGGTAACCTTTACTGTGCGACAGCGCCTCCACTGAGATTTAAAAAAATGGCCGCATTTGATGACCCCTTTCGTACGGTACAACTTTTGTTTCAGACATTTTTTTGTGACGTCGATAATTACAGAGATATTCAAGGTGGCAACAGTTAGTGCATCACCCTGTATATGCACATAAGTAGTCGGTAGGTTAATTCGGTGATGTCCTCTTCCACACATTTTTGCTAAAGGAAGAAAAGGAATTAATACAGGAGGTAAAAGGAGACACCTTTAGGCCAGGAAAAAAATTGCTGATTTTTATAATTTTTTTTTAAAGGAAAGCTTTCTTCGTTATTTTTGAGACTTAGGGTATGTTTTATTACTACTTTGTTACATGGTATTTTTAAAAATGATTTATCTTTAACCCTCCGTGATCACACGTTCTGGCTATAACACGCTGGTCACAGGGGGTCGCAATGACCCCAGCCTCATTTTAAACGATTGCCTCATTGACCGTATCGTTCCGAATGACTCATAAAAATTCAGGACATTAGTTTGAACATTCTAGAATTTTGCATTCTCGGCATTATATTTTTATCGAATTTTTACATAGCGGAAAAAAATCAGCAAGGGGTCATGCGTAAAAAGCCCTTTTATACTTCAAAAAAATCATAACTCTTGCGAATTTCA
Organism: Ophion obscuratus; assembly: GCA_964007375.1. Classification (NCBI taxonomy): domain Eukaryota; kingdom Metazoa; phylum Arthropoda; class Insecta; order Hymenoptera; family Ichneumonidae; genus Ophion; species Ophion obscuratus. Next base: position 63,394,490 of record OZ023313.1, on the reverse strand, counting down.
ATTATTTTTCATAAAATTTTAGGGTGAATCTTGGGCGCCAATAAATTGTAGTAGTTTTGGCTTAAAGCGGGGCTTGAGGTCATTTTGACCCCGAGTGACCGCGGACGGTTAAAAATGGCAGAGATAGTTCACGGTCTTCTAGACTGCATTTTCAAAACTGGCGTGATGTATAGCTAAAAAAATTTCCGACCGATTCTGATGAAATTTGGTATAAATCTTTCTAATCTTATTGTCTAAAGCACGACCCTAAATGTTTTTGAAAATTCAAGAAAAAAGGTTTTTTTTATTGCAAAATGTAGCCATTTTTTCGGTAAATTTAATCTTTTTGTTTCAAAGCGTACCATTTCATCGATTTTCAACATTTCTCACTTTTTCTTGGTTCATATTCCGCGTATGAGTGTTAATAGAAGAAAAGTCTTCGTGGTTTTTTTTTTCGGATTAATCTCGCCAAAGCTACGTGTCACGCCATCCGACAACATCGCCGCAACTCGTTTAGAAGGTCGTTCCATACCTCCGCCATTTTGAAAGATTGATTAAAAAAAAGAAAATACCGCGTAACAGCCAGAAGTAGTAGTAAAACATACCCTAAGTCTCATAAAAAGCGAATAAATATGTGCTTGAAAAAAAAACCGATGAAAATCAGCTATTTCTCCCTGGCCTAAATGTATCTCCACCCTTAAAAAAAGAAGATGGAAATTTTCTGGTAATTTGCTTTTTGGGACAGTGATTTCGGGTTCGTGACGAAAATAGTTGGCCTCGATTCGTAATTGTGGGGGAGGATTTTTGAGTGAATCTCGGTCTGGAAGGGGTGGAAGGGGTGAGGCTTCCATGAGCTTTGCCGCCGACATGCTTTCGTGGTCGCAGTGACGATATAAACGAGCAATTACAGTTTTATCAACCGGAAAGAGGCTCGTAGTCATCAAGGCGAGCACGTTTTCAACCGAACTGTGAAACGTTGGCACAAAACGAAGAAAACATCGAGAATGTGGGAAAATAGGGTCTGAGATTGTGGATGAGGTGGACAATGTATACGTAAAAAAATTAGAAATTGTCATTGAAAAAAAAAATTAACAAACAATGAAGTTATTATTATTTGATCAAAGTTCCGCGATTGCTGCATGATTAATCGGTGGAGTTCATTCTGGTAACTGGGGGAATGTGGAATGAAAAATGTATTTTCAGTAAAATGATAAGACTTCCCTATGACTGTATACTTTTTTCGAAATTCTGTAAATTACGAAAATGCCAAACTGTAGAAAAAGTTCGATTTTCGACCAAAATAACAACTTTAATAATCTGTTATTGACATATGAATAAACATATAAAAAATCATCCGGTCGTACTAGAAAATGTTATAAGCTATGCTCCGTCAAACTTGAAGCGAACCGGACAAGTAGGTAGATTTAAACACTCGGCTTGCACTGTTTTATAAAACATAGTTCGGAGAGAAACGCGAAAGAAAAATGGTAACTCACAGCAGGTAGCGCAGTGGTCGACGCTTCATAAAAAGCATCATAACTCGTGAATTTGTTTATGTTTTTATAAAATCTTAATTGCAAATTAAAGTTAAGACCCTAGGCTATGAAAATGGCCCATAAAACAATCGTATTTTCGAAACTTCATGCTTATGCAGACTCCTTAACGTACTTTAGTACTAACCACAATAAAATATAACGAACCCGAAAAAAAAACCACCTCAAAGTTTTTGTTGGGTATGTTGGGAGATCCAACAAATAAAACTCAATGTGAGTACCCTAAAAAGGTAACCCTAAGGGTCTAAAGTACCCTAAAAGTCAGCTCTGGCAACGGCAATTCAATGACCAAATCGTTTTTTGGCAACACAAATGTCGCAGTTGCCGTATGAACCTGAGGGATTTATATCTGCACGTCCCTTATGCGCTCAGTCTTGGCATTCACTGCACCAGGTCCAATAATTACCACCTGTTAATAATAAATTAATAATTAATAAATAAGTTAAATAAATTGCTATAAATAATAAATTAAATAAATAATAATTAACTTGCACTTACAAATAAATAATAAATAATAAGTTAAATAAATAATAAGTTAATAATAAACTTTTTTCAATATTAATCGTGGCGTCCCGTAGAAGAATTGTCTCAGGGATCCAATTGGATTCCCAGATACCTGTCCCTCATTTCTGATAGGGATCCAATGGGACGTCATCGCATTGGATCCCTATACTGAAACGTCACGCTCGTACATTGGATTCTAATCGAAATTCACCATTGGAATCCAATGTACGAATACAATTTGAATTCTGAAGTATTTTCGATATATTCGTTCAAAATCCGATAGATTCTTGATATATCCCATCGTTCCATGTCTATATATGTTCTAAACAACATATATAGACATGCAAAATAAGTGAATCTTAAAAAAGTATAAATCACTTAACGGGCTACACGTACCTAGGTGGGTCGAAAAAATGCATTTTTCAAACATAGTTTTATTCGACACTATCACCTTTTAACTATATTCCCTGAAAATTTCAATTTTTTATTACACATGAGTGTCTTCCGAACAGTGTAAAGTCGAATCAACTCATTTTTTTTTGCTGAAATTCTGAGGGACTGTGAAAATATTCATAAATGTATGGTAAAAATTCAAAGATAGCGTGTTTTCATGATTCTTAAAGAAAAATTTCCAAAAAAGCTGTCATATTCCCATATATATCCCAGCTTTAAACGCGTTTCTCTCAAAACGCCGTTTTCCAAGTCGGTGGACGTGATATCTCGAGAACCACTCGATGAATTATTTCCAAATTTGCAGGAGTTACGACGAGAAACCTTTAGAGGTCGTTATCGATCTCACTTTTACGAAATCGAACTGTATTTTTTAATAGTTACGTAAAAATGACGACTTTATTCCCAGATTTCGTGTGCTCGGGTTTCAACTCGTCGGCAAGTTGCCAAAAAAAAAATAATTTTCAAAATCAACGATCGTCAACGACTAGTATTTATTGTTAACTTGAATAACCCGTTTCGTTTTTAAATTTCAGATGGACCGTTTAAACTGGAGAGTGTCCACCGCCAGACGTCGCGAAAAAAATTACTTCATCCCCCGGCTGCCATGTTTTTGTTGTATTTCTGTACTTTCTGGTAATGATTTTTTAAAAGCCCTCAATCCATGTACCTTCGCGTTAAAAATAATGCGTTTTTTACCAACCGTTTCCCAGAAAAGAATTGACATTTGGCCATTTTTTTTCGGGCCTCTAGATAGATGTAGTCCTTAAAAATCGGCATCCTTAGCTCTGTCCTATCTCATTAAAGGCCTGGACTGAGGCATATACGACATCGCCGATGCGGTATCAATCCATATACGCGTAAAATCATTTCACGGTAGCTTTCACATGAATCGTATTGGGGAGTGTGACGGGGAGATGAGAGGGGCATACTGCTCGCAACGAGACCAATTCGGTCTGATGTCGGTCGGACGATCCGCCTGCTCTTGGAAGTTTGAACGGTGTGACGCGGGGGGTTGACGTTGAGTCGAGCGAGGAGACGTTGAGAGACGGAGGACGGCGGATAATCCGTCGATTAATTCCATTCGTAAGTCGGAATTTAGCCTGGACATTGGGTCGCTTCCGTAATGCTTGCTCTTGGTGTGCAGGCTCCGTAACGATCTGGCCATTAGGATCCTGCGTGTACAGCATCATAGCTGAAGTAGGTACATAGACCCTGAAACGACAAAATCGGGCCGAGTATGTATAATATCTCTGCATGAAAATCATCTCTCCCATAAATCTACAGGGTGTCTTCACTAAAGTGCTACAAGCTTATATCCCCGAAAGTACGGATTATAATGAAAAATGTATCAAATAAAAAATGTTTCGCCTTGGATATTGAGGGTAAAATCATGTGAATGTCAACTTCGAAATTTTTAATCAGGACTCTTATTTTCATCGTATATTCTCATAGCCCAGCTCGAGAGCTTTTCAAAATACTGTAGATACGTATTGGGGGTACAAATAAGTCTCCGCCGTTTGATAAAAGATGGCCCCACCAGGAGGTTATGGTTGAAATATTCAGATGTGAAATGTCATATCGTAAAGTTGGCCATCTGGCAAGACCATAACCTTAAAATATTAGCGATTTTGTATCAGCATCACATACAGGGCGTCCAATAGAAAGTTGCTGAAACTAATCGACTGCCATTTTAAAACACGTGCACAGAATCAGAAAAGCCAAATTGCTTTAAATAGAGGAAACTCTGCAGTTTTAAACGCACATAAATAAAACCCAGTCAAATATTTTTTATGTCAATTTATTACATCTTATAAAAATAACGAAAAAATACAGTGATTAATGATAGATATTTTCGAATTGCGAACCGTTAGATTGTGCACAAAAATCAATTCTCTTTTGAAAACCGCGAAAAACTGTGTTCAACGTATCGTTCGTAATGCCGCGAACCACTTCCTGGATGGCTGCGATCAGTTCTTCTACTGCGCTGGGATTTTTAGCGCAACGATGATCTTTAATGTAACCCCACAAGAAAAAATCACAAGGGTTCAGGTCCGGTGAGTACGGAGGCTATTCTAGTCCACCTTGAGCAAATTCAGGATACCCCAGACCGATTGCTCGAGTCCCATATACGCGATGCATAGCTTCAAACACCTCATGAGTCCGGTGCGGCGTCGCTCCATCTTGCATGAAGTAAACATTTTTAACCAGTCCCCTCTTTTTTGCATAAGGGAAGAATTTCGTTCCCAAAAGCTGTTTGTAACTCTCTCCTGTTACCGTAGATTCCAAGAATTGCAAATAAATTCCTTTTACTGAAATCGCTGCCCATGCAGTTACTTTCTGTGGATGAAGGAACTTCGCTAGCGATATGTTGGAATTTTCCGTTCCCCAAAACCGGTAAATTTGTTTGTTTACGTACCCATTCATCCAAAAATGTGCTTCATAGGAATAAATAATCAATTTCTCATTAAGTTCTTCGGCTTCAAACATTCCCGTAATAGTGTTACAAAATTCGATGCATTTCGTCATGGCATGTTCAGTTAACAATTGATGAGTGCTTATTTTATACGGATGAATCTTTAAAAAATATTTCAAAATGTTGTGTAATGATGATTTGGTTATTTTTAATGCTTGAGCAGTTTTCCGAATCGAATCATTTGGATTTTGTTTGAAATAATTCTCAACTTCGTTGATCTTCTCTGGTGTAGTCACCGTAACGATGGACCTGGCAACTCGTGTCTACGGTCTTGGAGTGTACCATACTTCACGAAGTTATCGATTATCCTACAAAAATTGACGTAAAATTACTTCAATGCAGTTTAATTGAATTGAAACACAAGTTGTGCGATAGATGAATATGAATAAATATTAAATTCTTACCTTTTCAGAGTGTTTTCGCTGGCAACTCTATGAGTTCCAAACTTAGTACGAAACCCTCTATACGCATTACTATAAATTTTTCCCCTCGAGAAGAAGCACTCAATAAGATATACTTTTTCTTCGGTGGTGAGCTCACTCATTTTGACGCGCGCGTACTTGCTTCAACCACGGCTGGAATAAAACTGCGAGGCCTCAGGTATGCGCCTTAGAAAAAGGGACCCCTATTGAATTCACGGAGGGAAGAGACACTTATTTAGTTTTAGCAACTTCCTATTGGACACCCTGTAATTTTTTCGCACGAAAATGTCGAGTTTTGAGCCGAATAAGCGTCATTTGCGGGAACTTTTGATTTACTTCTTCAATTTGAAGAACTCTGCAGCTGAGGCGCATCGATTGCTTGTAAAAGCACATGGTGTGGCTGCTTTAAGTGAGAGAAGTTGTCGCGAGTGGTTTCAATAGTTTAAGAACGGTGAGTGTGACGCCGAAGACAAAGAACGTAGCGTAAGGCCGAAAGTGTACGAAGACGCGGAATTGGAAGCATTATTGGAGGGAGATTCCTGCCAAACGCAAGAAGAACTTGCACTTACATTAGAATTGACTCAACAAGCCATTTCACATCGTTTAAAATCGTTGGGAATGATTCAAAAGCAAGGAAATTGGGGTCCATATGAACTGAAGCCGAGAAACGTTGAACGCCGAATTTGCACATGTGAAATGCTGCTTGTCAGGCATAAGCGAAAGGATCACTCATAAAACTCAATTGGCAAGTTTTATCCCACCCGCTGTATTCACCAGACATTGCTCCCTCTGACTATCATTTATTCCGATCAATGACGCACGGACTGTCTGAGCAGCACTTCACATCATATAAAGATACCAAAAATTTCGAAGTTGACCTTCACGTGACCTTGGCGGTTATACCCACGGTCAAATTGACAGTCCCAACTTTTTCCTCTTTTGAAACGAAGCAACTTGTATTGCAAACATTTTTCATTATAATCCATACTCTCTGAGATACAAGCTTGTGACACTTTATATGAGACACCCTGTAGAAATAGGACAATGTGATTTTAAAGATATCCGACTTCCGGGATCATCTTCACAGCAGCCTTTCATCACCATGCTCAACGTTATGTATACCCCAATGTCTTCAAAATCACAGCCTATCGTCCCCAACCTCAATCTTCAGATGAAGTTCATTTCGAGGACCGCCTTATCCCCAAAACGATTCGCTAAATCAAAATTTAAAGACCGTCCTTAAAACAGCCAGATGTACCGCCGCCAATGTTCCACGGATACAACGAACTACAACCCCAGAGGAGGACGTGTTATATTGGAGCGAACCTCCTCGCCAGATCCGTCGAGAAACAATTTACATATGTACATGTATGCATGTATATAACATCGATCCATAAATAATTCTACATTCACATACATAGATGTGAGCGAGTGGATGAACTGGTAAAGAATAATAGGGCGGAACTAACATGGCCTTGCATGCCAAATGAGTCGGATTATGACCTTTCGCTTCCTAGGACCCCAAATACAGGTCCTGCTGTTAAATCGTTCCGCAAATATCGCGCTAATTATTGAACGCGGCTCCGTACCTCTGATATATGGCATACGGAATTAGGAGAATGGGACTGACCTTCACGTATATATATAGGGATCAGTGAATAGGAGAAAGCGAAGGAGAGCAGGAGAAATGGAGGCTAATGATACAACTCGCTATTGGCGGAGAGTCGGAAGCTCATCTGTCATAAAGTTATATGGGATTTCTCCGGTTCCATTGGTGTCCCAACCTTCCGTATCTCTCCAGCCGGACCGAGAGCGGTACAACGAAGGTAAACTTGCCTAGGAAATATCATCATCATAGCGGACCACTATAATGAGCCTGCCATCGGCACGAAGGTCTATACTTAGATCCGTACGGAAATTGCTGTACATATATGCAGATTAATGCTCGTGGATGGTGGTGTCCATTTTTTGAAGGTCCACGCGAAAAAAAAACGCCTGGTCAGGTTGTCACATATTTTCCAACATGGACCCGACTGGTGGGTGAATTTGTCGCAGAGGAATATCCTGATCCAGTAGGTGTTCCATACGTGCAGGGTTTCATAGATGACCGATCCAGGCATGCCCAGATAGTTGCTCGTAGATGGTAATGTCCATTTTTTTAAGACCCATATATAGTTGAAAAAAGCCTAGTCAGGTTGTCGCACCTTTTGCAATGTCAACCCAAGGGGATGGTGTATTTGAAGCAAAGGAGGTTTATGGAACACCTCCTAATCCAATAGGTGTTCCATACGTGCAGGATTTCATAGATGGCCGATCCAGGGATGCCCAGATGATTTCTCGTAGATGGTGGTGTCCATATTTTTTGAAGGCTCACGCCAAATTGTAAAAAGCCTTGTCTGGATGTCACGCTTTTTCCAACATCAACCCAACTGGTATGTGTATTTGTAGCAGAGGAATGTCCTGATCCAGTAGGTGTTTCATGCATGGAGTATTTCATATATGACTGATCGAGGCATGCTCAGATGAATGCTTGTATTTGGTGATGTCAATTTTTTTAAGGCCCACATGGAGTTGAAAAAAGTTTAGTCCGGTTATCACACCTTTTTCAACACCAACCCAACTGGAGGGTACATTTGTAGCAGAGAAATGTCCTGATCCAGTTGGTGTTCCATAAGTGCTGGATTCCATAGATGACCGATCTAGGCATGCCCGGATGAATGCTCGTACATGGTGATGTCCATTTTTTAAAGGCCCACATAAAGTTGAAAAAAGTCTAGTCAGGTTGTCACACCTTTTCCAACATCGTCCCAACTGGAGGGTGTATTAGTAGCAGATGAATGTCCTGATCCAGTTGGTGTTCCCTACGTGCAAGATTTCATAGATTACCGATCCAGGCATACCCAGATGAATCCTTGTAGATGGTGCTATCTATTTTTTGAAAGACCCACGCGCAATTGAAAAAGCCAAGTCGCGTTGTCACACTTTTTACAACATCAACCGAATTGGAGGGTGTATTTGTAGCAAAGGAATGTCCTGATGCATTAGGTGTTCCATACGTGCAGGATTTCATAGATTACCGATCCAGGCATACCTAGATGAATGCTTGTAGGTGGTGGTATCCATTTTTGGAAGACCCACGCGCAATTGAAAAAGCCAAGTCGAGTTGTCACACTTTTTCCAACATCAACCGAATTGGAGGGTGCATTTGTAGCAGAGGAATGTCCTGATGCAGTAGGTGTTCCATACGTGTAGGATTTCATTGATGACCGTCCCAGGCATTCGAGAGTAAAGGAATGCCAAGGATGCCGTCCAACTTGTGCACAAAGGGACAACGTTTGGCTATTGAATAATGATAGGGTTGCGGAATGTTTCAGGAAGTGGCAAACTAGAGATAGGGACAGGTAAGTGAGGGAGTAGAAATAGGAATCCGGAAGTGGGGAAGTAAGGATAGAGAAGATCAGAAGTCAGGATACATAAATCTGCAATAAATTAATTGAGTTGACCTGGCAGGATTGCAACGGCTGGCGGACAAAATGAAAACGGTTCACTCAGCTACTGAAACGATGAAAGTCCTCGCGGCGAATTGTGGAGCGGAAAGGGAAAAAAAGACTCGCCGACGAAAGTTTGTTCACCGTAGTAGGTACACCTAACAGGTACAGAGAAGTTGGCGGAAAGTCAGGATCCAATATGCGGTTAATTTGAATCATTCAGAATGCTTTGAAAGTTCAGATGTGGATAAACGCCTTTCGGCTGGCGTGGATTTCGTAGCTTGCGCTGAGAAATTTCCATCACGGTCGTGTCCGTGGCAAACCGTACCCAGGCCGTTTGGCTACAAGATCGCGAAAAAGTCTATTTGACCACTTAAAAGTTTTCGAGTATACAGTTTATCGGGACTGCGCGGGACACCCAAGGCAAATATTGAGTCATTTCGAACTTGGACAATTTGTGAATTAGGCATATTAGGAAAACAATGATTGAAAAAAAATCGATTTTCGACCAAACAAAAAACTTTAGTCAATTGTAAAAAAAATGGATAAACCTATAAACAAGTCATCCAGTTAACGATAGAACATTTTATTAACCATGCTCTGTCCGATTCGAAGTGAATTGAACGAAGACATTTTGAGATACGATTTTCATAAACCATAGTTTTGAGAAAAAATGCAAAAGAAAAAGATAAATCGCAGCGAAATTCATCATACCGCGGTAAGCGATCTGACCGTTTGCAAAAATCGTTATTGTTATTCAATTGTTGGAATTTTTGTAAAGTCCCAGCTGCAATTTTAAGGCAGGATCCTAAGCCTCAAATCTATGCAATACAAAAATCGAATTTTTCAATTTCAATCTTCTCCAGACTCCTTAAAGGGGCACACCATTGTGACCGGTAAAAGAATCGATTTTTTGTATTTTCTCAAAGTATACATATTCAAGAATATGTGAAAAAATTTCAAGTCAACAAAATTAAAGCTGACCAAGTTACAGACGATTTAGTGAGAGCAGATTTTCCATTTTACAAAATGAAAATTTCCGTACTTGCAGTAGCTATCCTTGTACGTAGGTTCTTTTTCAGTATTTTTCAAGCCCCGGAATGTAACTTAAAATGTGGCAAAAATTACACTTTTTTGAACACCCACCATTGTGTGATTTTTTTTTTTTTCTTAGACGGCTACGTGAACGATAGCTGCATTTGGATAGATGATAAAACTTTTTTATTTTTCATACCAACCATTGTCGAGTTATGGGCCGATGGACCCATTTTTACACAGAGGCTCTATTAAATCTCAATAACGTGATTTTTTTAAATAAAAATTTACATGAAATAAGTTTAACGCATGCTTAAGGGGTTAGGCCACTCTAGAATTTTCGAAAAATCGATTTTTTTTAATGGCCCCCTAGGACCTCAAAAATGATGTCCCAAAAAATGTTGGCCGGGAAAAATCCCTAAGTACTCGGTTTTCGAATGTTAGTACAAGGCTGCCTGGTCCGCAGCTTACTCCTCAAAACTTCAAACGCGTTTAACTCAAAACTCCATTTTTTAAGTTGGCCGGAAACATAACTCAGACAATTTGCAACCGATTCACTTGAAATGTTGAATATATCTTGAAACATACATTGTCTATGGAACTACGTAGGATTTTTTTTATATTGCATAGTTAATTTGTTGTTAACAATTATCTGACGATTTTTTAGGCAAATTTTTCACTTTCCACTTTAGAAGTACGCCATTTGTCCAAAAATCAATAGATCAAACAAATCCTACGTAATTCTATAGCAGTTATTATATATCATCGAAAAAAATTCATTGGCTTATTATAATTCAAAAATTACCGGAACGTTTTTTCCAGGCCGTGGACCCTGGAAAAACGGAAACGTCATCGCAAAAACGCTGCACAGCTGCCATTGTGTAATTAATCGCTTCAAGAAAATTATTGTATACAGTCACTGATATGTATGATAAACACCCTATTTTGTAAGCTCGATTTATTTTGTAGTTTTTCTGAAAAGAAAATCCCCAAAAAGCCTATTTTTCGGCCTCTAGAGTGGCCTAAGGCCTTAAGGGAAGTTACACGGAGAGAATTTTTAAGTAATTTTTACTGTGAAATCACAGTAACTCGGTGACAAATGTGCAATTCTTCAGGTTTTTAGGAAATAAATTATAAATTTTCATCGAAATGAATCAAAATTTACTTTTGCGTAACAGAAATTTAAAATATTTTCCAGAATTTTTACTGAAATTAATAGTAAAATTTCAAGAAACGTAAAGATTACGACAATAAGTTAAAAAAGTGCTCATATAAATGAAATTTTTCAGTGGAACATTGAGAAATTTGCGTGTTTTCCATAAAAATTTAAAAAAGGAAGCAGAAAACACGCAAATTTCTCAATGTTCCACTGAAAAATTTCATTTATATTAGCACTTTTTTAACTTATTGTCGTAATCTTTACGTTTCATGAAATTTTACTATTAATTTCAGTAAAAATTCTGGAAAATATTTTAAATTTCTGTTACGCAAAAGTAAATTTTGATTCATTTCGATGAAAATTTATAATTTATTTCCTAAAAACCTGAAGAATTGCACATTTGTCACCGAGTTACCGTGATTTCACAGTAAAAATTACTTTAAAATTCTCTCCGTGTATACACCTAGGAGCCGGAAAAAAGGTCATTTTGTGAATTTTGTCAAGGAAAACTATTTGAAATTTCGGATTGGGTTTTAATTATCGAAAAGTATATACATTCAAAAACATGTTTAATTTTCTTTATTTAAAAATATCAAAAATATACAAGGATATTGTATGATCTTTGGAGCGTCGTAAAAAAATCTGCGTATACAGAACCCACTGGCGATTTTTTCAAAAATCATCTGAAAAACAAAAACTAAAAAGATTATTAAATTAGATACTATAATCTAGTACTTGCCAAATCCGATTTTGAAAATATCGATTTATGACCAAATGGCGGACGTTTGAACATAAACAGTGACTTTTGGGCCGAAAATTAGTTATTATATTGCCTATAAAACAAAAACTAAGTAACGGAAAAAAAATCCTGTGACAAGTACTAGATAATGGTGTATAGAATAACCACAAAAAACCTCAAGGCAATCGGTTCATTGGTTTTCGAGAAATATTGGGTACCGATTTAAAAACGTGTTTTTGAGAAAAACGCGTTTGAAAATTTGGGAATGACTAAATCATGAAATTTGTCAACTTGTATGGAATCATCGATACCAGGCCCATAGTGTAGGTCTTCTACGGTCGACGGAATGTTCGTAGCTTCGAAATCCTCGACCTCGACCATCTACGTGTATATCTCTCCTTAATAACATACCTTTCTTCCAAATTCCGAATAAATAATCGAGTAGACCAAAAAAAATGTTGCGATCGTCTCCGTTCGAGCGATTGTCTATAATGATCCTAACGTAAGCTGTCACTTTTCGGACACGAAGAGATTTATTCAGGGAACGGAGATAATAAACAGCAATATTGATGTCGCCTCAATGAAATGTTATTTTTCAATTTCAAGAATATATCATTCAAACCTCAATTTTTATCATCCCATTTGTTTTTCCTACAATTTTTATTTTTTTCACACCGATTTTTTCGTATACTTACGCCCCTAGGTCTCTATTTTCGAAAAAAAAAAAAACGACCGGAGCTTCCCGTACCCGAAAACAACTCATCATATACAACAAAGAACAACAAAGCTTCGTTCGATCAACGCTGAATATTTCCATTGTTTTATTTTCATTCGTTTACTCTTGTATAAATATGCGGCACGAGCCACGTACTTATTTCAAGTTTCCACACACATCATTTTCGCTGCAATTTTTCAATTTATTTATCTCTATCCCTGTGTCGTCCCCGAGCTACTAATTGGAGAGGATCACCCCGCGCCGGTATGGGATTTATAATTCGAAAATCGGCTTTTCATGTTCGTGCACTCGATGTCGCATAGCTCGTTATCGATTATGCGCATATGTGTACCTGCATAGCGTACAACTGTGATATTTATGCCCAGGGCGGTGAATGTCGAAGGGGGAGGGTGTCATCCACTCGTACCAGACCAATCTTCCTGTACGTTAAAAATCGGCAATCAATCGTGAGAGCTCTTCCAGCTCGGTGCAATAAATGATGTTCCGTAGAAAATTCGGATGAAATCGTTGTTTCACGCAGTACTATACCCGTGCAATTTTCAACGCGGATTTGTACCTCTTGATACTTTGCTCTCGATTACTTCGACTTTTCGGAAGCACTATAAATTGGAATCGAACACGCTGATACTTGATCATCCATATTTACTTCCTATGACCCTTCGTGTCCCTTTGCAGAGCTACTTACAATCCCATCCCTTTCACTTCAACCCCACACTCGTGGCTTTGCTATTTTCCATTTCTGAGAGTCACCCCAGTGGGTTGAGCGAAGCCATTCTTGGCTAACGCACTGCTGCATCGCATTTGCAAGAGGGCACAAGGAAATTATGAAAACCCCATCCAGGTGGCTTCCCCGAGATCGTAAATATTTTTTGTAATATTAAGCAATATTTTTTTAAATATTACACTTATCTATCTGAAATCACAGTCTTTATTAATTCAAGCTTCGATTATCATAAACATTTAAATAACGTATCGTGGACCAAATATTTTCCATATTGTTTTTCTTATACACGTGGTCGACGGTTATTAACGCCTACTAAATTCAACCATAGGTCTTATTATCCTCGTACTTCTCGTAGCAAAGTTTGTTTTATAACGTATTTTACATTAGTTTTAAGATGTTACGAATGTAAATAAGTAGTAAGCATATTCATTACTAATTGATCGTTATTTTTAGTGCCTTGATCCCGATGCCTCCAAAACGAGTGTTGTGGTCAGAAAACAACCTGGTGTCAGCTGTCCGAGCAGTGCAAAGAGGAACTTTGAGTTCATACAAAGCAGCAGAGGATTATTGATCTCAAATACCAAATATATTACGTATAGTTTGATTATTTAAATATGTAAAATCCGTAGGCCTTGTTATCCTACGGTAGTTAAATAAGGCCTACCATCAAGGTTTTTAAAAATGTTTGATTTTGTTTTTGTTTATGGCACAAGTTACCATTTTTCGTTTATATTTTTCAGAAACTGAACTTGAACAATGATTATAATTAAAATATGTCGATTGAATTTGACGTTTTTCATTCTATTTCAAATATCCCATAGCCTTATTACCCGAATATATATATATATATATATATATATATATATATATATATATATATATATATATATATATATATATATATATTAGGGTGTGCGGAAAAAAATCTATATTTTTTTTCGGTTGCATCCGCCAAAAAAAGGTGAATTGAGGTAAAAAATAAAGAATCCTCGAAGGAGAGCTCAAAAAAAAATTATTTCTCACGGCACATTGCATTTGAATACTTTCCATAAGAATAACACAGGAAAATATTGGCACTTCTGAACGTCGTAGTAAAACTCTTCAGAAAAAAATCTCACAAAAATGTCATTAAGATATTTTGATAGAGAATTGAATTCCCTACAAAAAAAGTTCCTACGAACAATTAGCTTAGAACAACCGTTCAAGTGATATCGCTGTCTGAAATTAAATTTTTTATTTAAGCGACGTGTGGGCCATAGCACACGCTGCCACCTGGCGGCAGCATGCGGTAGCTCGTAGTGCAAAATTACAAGTTTCACACTAGCGCCACGAACGGGAAACCGCGACATTTATCCCCCATTTTGGCCCCAAATCAAGATCTGTCACTGCTACAAAATTTCATTCGTTATTGGGAAGTGAATCCTGTAGTAGGGGAGGCCCCCTCGAAAAAATTAGCTAGTCACTTGTGGTACTTTAACGAGAAAATCGTTGCTTTGTCGTTTTTTGACAATGCTGTACCGATAAGTGTGAAGGCAAAAATGGTACAAGCAATCTCGAGAAAAATCGAAAAATCCTTCCGAGTGAGTAATTGTTAAAAAAAAATGATTGGGAAATGGCGCTGAAAAAAGACATAAGCGATTTCGTTACTCAAGAATCCTTATTTCTTTTCCAGCAATTCAATTTACCTCATAATTTTTTGAGAGTAAATATTGAATTATGGCCGGAAAATGCCACTTATTTGAGTTGGTTAGATTTTTTTTTATCCAAAATTCGTTAATAACGTAGCCGAACGTGGTGTCACTTCGATAGAAGCATGTAACGGTTCATTAACAAAAAACGAAGAACAGCTACACTATTTAGTGGGCGTAGTGCAAAATCATCGACAGAAATACCCTAATTGCAACAAACAGACTCTTAAAAAAAGCAACGATGATTATCAACCATTATAATGTAAAAACAAATTATTTTATCTCATTAAACCAAATTAATTGAATAAAACTTTTCGAAACACGATCAATGATGGACGTCGTTTCTTTTATATTTCTTGTTGTACTTGATTCTTTTTTGTGCCAGAGAAATATTTTAATTCCATGCAAATTGTATGTTAGAGCAGAACATTCTCTACACAAAAAACCCACGAAGTTTTTTCGTAAAGCGAAAAGTTCGATTTTTACAGCCTTTGGAATTATTTTGTTTCTATCAATTCAATTTCAGACAGCGATTCCACTTGAACGGTTGTTCTGAGCTAATTTTCCGTAAAAACTTTTTAGTTGGAAATTCGATTCTCCATGAGAATATGTTAATGACATCTTTGTGTGATTTTTTCCTGGCGAGTTGCACTACCACATTCAGAAGTCCCAATATTTTCCTGGGTTATTCTTACGGAAAATATTCGAATGCAATGCGCCATTCGAAATAATTTTTTTTTGAGCTCTTCTTGGAGGATTCTTCATTTTTTACCTTACTTCACCTTTTTTTGGTGGATGCAACCGAAAAAAAAGTATCGATTTTTTTCCGCACACCCTAATATATATATATATATATATATATGTATATACGTATATATATATATATATATATATATATATATATATATATATATATATATATATATATATATATATATGAAGCAAGGTCATATACATATTATGTATGACATACATTCATACATTGTAATATCTATATAAGCAGCCACATGCGGTCTATTTAACTCGACCACCTTAACACGAAAAGTTCCCGGCTCTATGGGCCAGACCTGTCGTCGCCGTTTGCACAAGACTCCCATGCACTAGACCTAGAGAGATAGAGTGAGACAGAGGGAAAGGAATGAAGAGAGTGCAATAGAGTGAGAGAGAGAGGGGGGGGAGCAAAAGGGAGTTGAACTCGACAGTTTGAGGGACATAGTACATATAGTGACTCGTGGAACGCGAGAGCGGTGAGAATGGACGCCTGCCTGCTACAGATCTGGCTCTTTGTTCTCTTACTCGCGCACATTTCTCTCGTCGAGCTTTCTTTTTCCTTACGAACCTTCGCGAGTCTCGTACTCACACCTCTCCCCTCTCTCTCTCTCTCTTTCTCTTCTTGCAAATCCTTCGCCTCGATTCTCCGCTTCCGCAAGATCCGCCATCTCTCTTTCCCCCCTCGCATTAGGTGGATAAATGTAAGTGCGATTGTGTATGTGAGTACGTGGGGGTGTACCTCCACGCCGGCGATGTCGCCTCCATCGCGTGCGGGCGCCGCCAAGCGACGGCGTCATGGTACTACGCTAGATCCATTCTCGCTACTCCACACTCATACACGTATCCGCCAAGCCTTTTTCTCTAGTCCACTATCGAAATTTAAAGTCTTTGACCGATTTTTCGCGTTCACCTACACGCGCCTTTATGATTTTCGTCTTTTTTCCTTCTTCTTCTTCTTTGGCTCGCCCTCGTTCTATTCCTTCGCCTTTCGTTGCCACATGGATAACCGCGTTTTTAGTCTTTGGAGCTCATTCTTCTCGACCACGGTGCACGGTAGGAGCCAACCGCGAACGACGAGACGCTCGTTCTTTATACCAATTCTGAATATATATGTATATATCTGTGCTCGCGATTCTCACGGGGAAGATTTAAGGATATAATCTTGAGGATTATATTTTTCGCCTCTGTCCTTGTCGCTATCTCTCACTCCATCTTTGCTCCTCTCCCTCTCTCTCTCTCTCTCTCTCTCTCTGCGCTCTTTTATCTTTTCTCAAAGTATAATAAATTACAGGGGAATAAGAAAAGGATATGACCAGGCTTTATCATTTTTTCTTCGTCGACTGTATTGTGTACAGGAGGAAAAGTACGGAGGAAAATGTTTAGAGCGAGAAAAGGGGTAGGAAGAATAATAAAAAAAAAATGAAAGTTGCGAATGAATAGGATGCTCGGTGGAGACGTTATCAGTGAAGACGTTTTCTTTGAGCACCTAAGAAGGTTGAAGCGACGTCGTCGTTGGTTGGGGACACTGGCAGTTCGTGTACACGAGGGAGCGTCAAGAGCGAAGAAGACTTTCAACCCCCAAAAGTCCCGGTAATACCCAACCCGGCAAATCTTTTTTGCGAAGTGATCGCCGGGTGCTTGTCTTTTACCAGTCGGGCATTAAACGGCGCGTGTTTTCTCGAGGTATGGGACGAGGCACTGGATCGTGCGTCAGGAGTACGGCGTGAATAGAATCGTCGGTGGGAATCGAGGATTCCGGGGGAATTAAACCACGCGACGTTAGAGTCGAATGAGAGAAGACGGCGAGCGAGAGGAAACCAAAAAGAACGTGGAAGTTCAAAATGGAAGACGTTGAGGAGGATCGAGCGTTGCGCAGATCAATGTTGAAGGACCGAGATGGGTACTGACGAAAATTCTAATTCGAAGCATTGGCAAGTTTAATTGCATCGTTTGCAAAAAATAAAACACGGGTGGGGGTCAAAATGTCGAATGACCAAATATAGAACGACAAAGATTTCGAAGCGACAGAATTATGAGTTCTCAAAATAACGATGGTTAAATTATTCGAAATTTTATCCTTTGACCGATGACGAAATCAAATAATTATTACACCTAAGGATTATTTATTCGAGAATATATCAGGTTGATAAAAAAGATTTGTCGCAAAAATTTTAAAAATGTTTTTTTACGTATTGACACAATATGACATCGAGCTATGTCGAGAATATTCTAGAATGTTTTCTACTCTTCCGCATGACAGGGTATAAAAGGGCGCGCGTGCGTTCTATTGGACAGAAATGGCTTCGATATCGCAGGAGCAACTTCGAGCGATCATTTTTTACGAGTGGCGGCGCGGCACGAACGCAAGCACAACTGCTAAAAATATACAGGATGCATTCAGCGAGAATGTAGTTTCTCATCGAACAGTCCAGCGTTGGTGCAATCGTTTTAAATCTGGAGACACAAGCCTTGAAGATAAGGAACGTTCCGGACGACCGTCGATCATCGATGATGAAGCATTACTCCGCTGCATCAAAGAAAAACCGGAAGCAAATACGCACGAGCTAGCAAGAGAACTTGGCTGCACCCAACCGTCAATAGTCAATCACTTACACAACTTGGGATACAGGAAGGTTCTAGCTCAATGGATACCACACCGTCTCACCGACGACAATAAGAACTGTCGCGTGACCATCTGCCAGTCTCTCCTGCTTCGCCACCATCGCAAGGAGTTTTTAGAAGATCTTGTGACGGGAGATGAAAGCTGGGTCTTGTATGATAACAGAACGCGTTTAGCCTATTGGCTTCCTATCGGAGAAAAACCGCCACACCAACCGAAATCTGATCGTCACTCACGAAAGGTTTTGTTGTGCTGTTTCTGGGACGCAAAGGGAATGCTGTTTCACAAGTTTCTCCCTTTAGGTAAGACGATCTCCTCAACACGATACATCGAGAATCTCCAGGAATTGGCAAAAACTATAAGAAAAAAACGGCCAAGACGCGCGACTGTGCACCTTCTCCGCGACAACGCGAGACCCCATGTCGCAAAGGAAACCCACAAAACAATCACTGAGCTTCACTGGAATACCGTTCCTCATTCACCATACTCTCCCGACATCGCGCCATCTGACTACCATTGGTTCAGACATTTGAAGGCATATTTGAGAAACAAAACTTTCAAAAACGTCGACGATCTCAGAAGGGATATTTCAAATTTCTTTGAGTTCCAGCCGCCGCAGTTTTGGGCAAAGGGAATAAATGAGTTGCCAACTAGATGGTCAAGTGTCATAGAAACCGATGGCGAATATATTGTTGATTAGAAATGTTTTGTATAATATATATAAATAAATAAATTATATTGAAATTATTGCGACAAAACTTTTTTATCAACCTAATATATTCAGATAGTCTGCAGTTTGAGTCATACAAATACAGATTCGAACAATCTACAACATTCATATCTCCGAAATGGAAAAAAGTGAATATCTAATATTCATAATACCGTCTATAGCAAAAAGCCATATATCGAGACTACAAACGTCAAATGTGTAGATCTTAGAAACGCAAATGATCGATGGTCCGAAATGGCGAATGCCTAAATGGCGAACATGGCATGGCTGCCTGACCGAACTGACCACTAACGCCATCTGCCATCTTCATTCTGAAGCGCAAGTAGTATTGCTCGATCCCAAGTTTTTGCTATCCGGGCCCACGGAGGCGAGAAAAGTTGAAAAATAAAAAAATAGTGAGCAAAAAACTGCGAAAATTTTTGGGAAAACAAAACAAACTTCCTTCCGATCGCTCACTATTTTTTTATTTTTCAATTTTTCTTCTTGATTCTAGGTCAACTTATACACAATATTGTACAAAGTAAAAATATGTTTGATTTTTTGCTTCAGATCACCTGTCCGGGACTTAAGCCTTTCGCAAGCGAAGAATGTCATCACCCGCGCACCGACATACCAGGTGTGTAAGTATGAAACCGGAATTTGCCCATAGGTGGCGCTAGATGTCGATGCAGTTACCGACACATCACGTCAGCGGTGTCTTGTTATTGTATTGATATCCGACAAAGATTTCCAACTCACAATAACACGAGTTTCATTCAGTAGCATTAGTTTATTAGAGATAAACATGTCGAGTTTTGTGCCAACAAATTACGATTTGCCGACAGCACTACTTTTCTGTTTTCATCTGAAGAAAACTGCAGCCGAATCGCATCGAATGCTTGTGGAGGCGTTTGGTGAGCATGCTCTCGGTAAAACACAGTGTTTCGAGTGGTTCAAACGGTTCAAAAGTGGCGATTTTGACGTGAGGAACGAAGAACGTGGAAGACCACCGAAAAAGTTTGAAGACGCTGACCTGCAAGCCTTGTTGGACAAAGACGACGCTCAAACACAACAACAACTGGCGGATGTACCTACGGTAATGATATGATACTTTGTATCATATCATTACAATAAACGTGTTTTTTCTGTACAAAAATTCCGGTTTCATACTTACACACCTGGTACGTGGCTCCCACTCCCACCAGCATGTTTTGTCAAACTTTAAAAAATATTTTGACGTTCAATAAACACCGCTAAGTCAACATACCAAATATCAACATTTTATATTTAATACTTTTCGCATTAAAAAATGGTGACAAATCAAACATTTTTGGCCCAACAAGGCAGAATCTTCCCTTAAGCAATAAAAAAAGCGATTTTTCCCATCTTCTAATTCAGGCTTTCTTAACAGAGCTGAATACGCGACGAATCGAATAACAAAATTCCACGATAAAACTTGCCGAGACGTATTTAACCGAAGTGTCCCCAGGCACTTGGGAGTCCAATGGAATACACGCAATCTCCCAATATACAGGTATGAAAGTAAGCCATTATCGGTATCGATTTGCCCTTGAATAAAACCAATCACTCGTCTTCCATAGGTCTGACAATTTTACCATCCCTCCATAATGAGAACGTACACTTTGAGCTCGAAAATTGATGTCTCCAGCCCAATTCCTCCACCCGAAAAATAATGTACCCTTTAAAAGCACGAAAGTCCTGTGGAAGCGAAGTTTTCAGGACTTCAGGCTTATGAGACTTTCGTGAATTGATTTTCTCGCTACCCGTTTGAGGTCTACGAAAAAAATAGGGCCATCAACGCGATAACCCGATTCTCTCGAGTAATCGAATTTCAATCACCGTTTCTCACTATCAAAAAGTAAAGTCCCTTGTCGCGTCGTTGAACACCCCCCCACCTCCCTCGGCCAACTTGCCATTATCTTTCGATATCAAACTCCGCTTCTACTCCGAGGAGACTAATTATCGCACGGCGGAATAGGAATTATCGAAGTATAAGAGGCATAAGCCCATTAATTGGTCCTGACGCCAGTTACCTCGATGCCAATAATGGGATCGTCGAGCACTCAGGGAGGGAGAAAGAGAGGACAAAAGCTTCGGGGTATGGAAACCCAAGTTTCGATATGCATAACTGATGCTGAGAGTTAACAAGCCGGGCCGTTGGGTCACAAGTGTCAAGGTCATATAAAGTAATTACGATGACAAGCATCCCCTAAAATCGTCCCAGTGACAAGCGAAATTGCTCGGCGAGCCAGGGTGAATCGACGTGAAAGAAAAGTAATAAGCATCTGTCAAAAGACATCTCCAACTGGAATCTCCAGGTGACGTGGGAACTCAGACGTGTTCCGAAACGTACAGGGGGGGGCGACCTTTGACATTTTAGTTTATTAATAAAACGTATTATTTGTTTGGTCTATATACGGTACTTGCTTTGGTATATAAGGTACAAACATGGAGGTTATGTGTGGAAAGCAATATCCGATAAATCCAATATCCGATAAAACACGGTCGCCTCGTCCGTGTGTGCAAACGTTCACTCCATTTATGAAATTTTCAATAAAATTTTGCGGACTAATTTCATTAAGGGCGGGGTAAAGTATTTAAATTTTTTTTTTCATTTTTTTTTAAATTTTTTTTTCATTTTTTTTAAATTTTTTAATTGAATGCATAATATATCAAGAATATTCGGCGAAAAAAAGGCATGTTTTTAAGATTTTTTTTCGCGTAACGAATAGTGTTCGTTTATTGAAAAATTTACATATAATAAAGTAACATTTGAACAACATTCTCCTAAATTTGCATTGCAAAATATTCAAAATTGAGCGAGTGAAAATTAAACCCCGTAGGCGCCTCGAAAAAAAGTTGGTTTGCGGTGTGCACCATAACTCGCAACAGATTCATTTGAAACAAAAAAATCAAAATGCATTTGTTAAAGGAGATGTTTCTCGAGGTAATGACGAGAGGATTTTTTTTTTTTTTTTTGATTTTTCGATTTTTCGTAACACTTGGGAGCCAAAAACCCGATTTTCGCTAAAAAAAATAGGCTAATTTGTTGTTGAAAAATTAGTAATTATTTTAAAAAAAACAAAAAAGCTCTCGACAATACTTGGTGAATTATGTGAAGAAGTACTGTGCAAAATTTCAAAGCGATTGGTCCAGTAGATTTTGAGTTATCGTGCACACGGACTTCAAATATGACAAGTCTCAGAAAAACGGTTTGAAAAACGCAGAAGAGAAGAGAACGGCATGGAGTAATAGACGCTCAAATACTCATAACATCGTCAATTTTACTCCGATCGACTTGAAATGTTAACAGAATATTCTTGATATATTATGCATTCATTTAAAGAATGAAAAAAAAATGAAAAATAAAATTTTAATACTTTACTCGGCCCTTAAAACAGGAACATGAAATTCTAACGTAGCTATAGAATTTAATAGATGCAACATGGAATTTCAAAGACAAGTTTGTAAATTTGTGGAAAATGTATTGCATTAACCCGTGACTTCAATTTAAAATTACTACAGGTGTATAATAAATCAACTATAAAAACCAGAGCATTGAAAATACAAAACAAGTTTATAATTTATTTACAGCTGCCTGAAAAATGTAATATATGTGAAACTGAATTTTACGATACGTACAATGCATTATCACAACAGATTTATTTAATAGTGCGAAACTGGAATTGAAAAAAAAAATTCATAAACACTGATGAAAATCACATGAAACAATGTGAAAATTATATTAAATTTACACTACATTTAAGGCACAAAAGAATTGAATTTTATGAACTCAGTAAATGACATTGAATTTAAGACACTTGTACCGTAAATTTAAAACAGGAACATGATATTCTAACGTGGATATATAATTAAATCGATGCAACATGGAATTTCCAAGAAAAGTTTGCAAACTTATGGAAAATGTATTGCATCAACCCGTGCTTTCAATTAAAGATTACAACAGTTGTTGTATATTAATTCAACTATAAAAAACGGAGTAATGAAAATACAAAACAAGTTTGAAATTTATTTACGGCTGCCTGCAAAATATAATACATGTGGATCTGAATTGGAATTGGAAAGTATCGTGATTGTACCCCTATCTGATATTATTTCTCATCGACGCGGAGTTAAATATAAGACAAATCTTTGGGAATATCGATGAAATACTTCTCGGAATAGTACGATCCAGTACATAAATACTGTGATTCGATTCAGAAAATTCCAAGACAAAAGCCACTGAGAATAACAATTGTTTGTCAAAAACAAATGACAGGTAAGTTGAATTTAATATGTGTTCGTATATTAAGGGAGACTTTGTCCTCGGAGTGCCATATTACAGGTGTTTACATTTTATTTTTTTTAAAGGAAGTGAGTAAAGCTTTTTGAGTGCGGTTTTTTCTTGCTTTTATTCATGATATACAGAATGTTAAAAAAAAAATGTCTTGAAAAAAAAACCAAAATGGCGGCCGTTGCAGCTCCGCGAAAACCGGTCCTCAAATCGCGGGAGGTAAACGGCTGACATCACTGCCCCCTCTTTGTTGATCTGAAACACAAATTCAAAGCATATTATCAATCTGTGACCCTTTGGTCATGGAATGACGGATGGGTTTTTCGTTTAGTACAAATTTCGGAAAATGGCGGCAATTAAAAAAAAATCGAATTTTCGCGTTTTTTTCGCATAAAAAGATAAATAATAAATGCAAAAATGTATCCGTCAAAAAAACGATCCGTCATTCCGTGAAGACATATTTTCTGAGTATGCTCTCCAAATTTCAGGTCGATATGTTAATTACAGCGGTCAGGAGAGTGTCAGCCATTTTTAAAAACGTGTTTTCGAGAAAAACGCGTTCAAAGTTTTGTAATGTGTTTACGCAAGTGTGTTTATAATTATCGCTAATCGGCAATGCCTGGTCCATAGAGGCATCCCTCCTCTTCTTCTAGCTGCTCATGTTGAGCCGCTAACATCTCCCGCTAAATTTCAAGGACAAAGTCTCCGTTAATATTGAAGAAACATTTTCTGATTTTTATAATTATTGACCCGGACGATATCTCAAAATCACATGTATTTCAAATACATGCGTGCAGTGGAACCGACAGAGATGGGCGCGCGGTCGGTGTGGGGCCTCGGCGGTCACTGAAGTTAAGCAGCATTGGAGGCTGCCGATACTTGGAGCGGTGACCGCTTGCCCGTGCACTGGTTTGCGCGTCAACCTCTGAGTGGGGGCGGCAGTTTGTCCGAGTTTCTGAATACAACTGAAACTCACAGCCAAAATATAAGCCGCCTGTATCGGCCCAGGCTTTCCGCAGTTTCCCTGGGCCCTCGTGCAAATGCGATACAGTAGTGCATTAGGAAAGAGCGGCTGCGGTCGAAACTCTGGGGGGGGGGGACTCTGGAAGGAATGGAAGGAATAAAGGAGGGGGTGGTAAAACGGGACGGACGCCGTGCCTCTGAGGAATACATATATATTTAAAAAATACATGTGCAGTGATTTCACTGCATTTATATTTTATTATTCAAGTATTCAATATTGATTGTGGGATAAAGCTGCGAAAAAATCATATACACAAGTATCACGAAAGCATCATACAGTATATTAATTGAGTTGTCTTAATTTGATAATTTTTACATAAAAACGTATTGCAATTATCAATTTCTGAAATAACTTAATACTTAGGATCAGTAATTTTAATGCACACCCGTATATTGATATTAGCAAATGGTTCTTGAATTTAATATACACTCGTATTTTGATATCAGCAAATGGTTCTTGATTTCCATATACTTGGATGTGATTATTTCTTTACACATGCATTATTTTTCAAACGCACAAGTATATTAATATTACGGAGCTACACCGTCATTTTTAAAATAATCTGTTTTGGATTTTCAAAATCGTATCTGAAATTTCATAAGCGGTATCCGCATAAAAACTTCCTACACTTGTGCATTTTGCAGTGTAGCTGAAACCGAAAAAGGAAAAATGTCGTTGAACTGGAGGGTATTTTCTGTGCAATGACCTAGGATTTTCGAAAAATATCAAACCTAACAAAATGGCGTGGTTGTGAAAAAAAGTCTGTTTTCTTTCCTATAAAATGGTAGTTTTTTTCAATGCCAAATCGTCAATTTTCATCCAATCAAAAATATCCTTCGTCATTGTAGAGTAAACATATTCAAGAGTACTCAGTTCAAATTTAAAGTCAGTCGGATAATTGCTCGTTGAGTTACAACCATTTCGAGAAAAAACGCGTTTAAAGATTTAACTATCGATTTTTGCAAGATAAAATGATTAGCGATACGGCCTTGAAATTTTTACAGGATATTCTTGAAAGTATAAACTGTCGAAAAAGGCAAAAAAATCGATCTTTTGAAAGTGTCACATTGATATAGCCCCTTAAGCTCCGGAATGGTCTGTGCATCATTGGCGTACACTTTTCCTTTCAGCACACGCTAAAAACTAGAAGAAGGCTAGTTTTTGGCATAATCTTGACGTACCTTGTAATTTCGGAACATTAAAATTAGGAATTTTAAACCGCCCGTGGAGAAATTTTGACCGGGATACCCTATGTCCGATCAAATCCCGATCAGGATTTGTCATGGATTCCCCAAAACCGGTATCCCGGTTAGAATCCAACTTGCATCAGTATCGGCATATGTACGACGACGATGGCATCATTTTGAAAATTTTGGCGTCACGTGTATTTTCTGTATTACTATGGAATTCCTATCTATAGATAGGAATTTCTGTCTATAGATTCCTATCTATAAAATTCCTATCTATCGATAGGAATTACATAGTAATACCGAAAATACACGTGACGACAAAATTTTCAAAATTATGATATTGTCCTCGTACATATTCCGATACTGATGCAAGTTGGATTCTAACCGGGATACCGGTTTTGGGGAATAAGTCTCTGTTTATACCCACCGAAATGTCGGTGGGTATAAACATGTATTTAACACAAATTAAAATCAAATTCACAATGATTAGATTAAAATTTACACCAACCGTGAGTTCTTACGTATTTCGAGAGAAAACATTTCGTCGAGGCAAAGGAATTTTTGCAAAAAAAGGTGTGAGTTTCAAATATTACTTTATAAATATGAAAAAAATCACAAAATGAGTTGTGAATTTCCTCAAGTTGAAGAAAATAAAAATCGAATTCACGACAGTTATATTAAAATTTACAGCACAAGTGTAAACGTATTTTGAGAGAAAACATTGTGTTGAGGCAAAGAAATGTTCGCACAAAAAGTTATGTGCAAAAATTTCTTTGCCTCGAGGCAATGTTTTCTCTCAAAATACGTACGAACTCACTTTTGGCGCAAATTTTAATCTAATCATTTTGAATTTGATTTTAATTTGTCTTAAATACGAAAAAATTCACAACTAATTTTCTGAATTTTTTTGTATTTACAATTTCTTGTCAATACATTTGCATTCACAGATTTTGATTTGAATTTTTTTTAATTCACATCAAAATCTCGCGATGAGCGCGATCTGCCATTTGAATCTTTGGACAAATTTTTTTTTATTGATAGTTTAATGCACCAAAACTTTATAAATGTTATTTATTTTTAAAATAAATTTAACATGTCATAATTCCATTTTTGGCATTTTATTTCAGCCTGTATTCACCCGTGATCCTTCCCAGATTCCTCAATGATTCCATGGGGAATCTATTTAGAGTCATTAAAGGATCCGGTTCTGGATCCCTAATGGAATCCAGTTTACGGATCTTACATTTAGTCTTCGAATCTGATCCGATATCGGACTAGATCCCAACTGGGAGCCCGGGATACAAGTCAGAATCCAGCTGTATCCCTGCCAAAATTTCTGCACGGGCGTCGGCGCATTCAAAGTTCGAAATTTTAACCCGGCCCTCATGTCAAGATCATGCCAGCGAAAGTCTAGACAGTTGGCTGTAAATGATGTAGAACGTATAACATTGTCTAGACAAATGTCAAAATTCACGCAAAATCACTTATTAATAAAAAAAAATTCTTGAAATAATTTGTCGATTTATTGGAAATTTTTAAACTTTTAAAACTTCCATAGCCGAATTATTTTGACGGTGTTGAGATTTTCGGCGTTTTGGTCTTTCGCGTAAAATTCTTTCGGAGTTTTGAACGTTCTGACCCATCTTGAATTTCGGAACATTAAAATTCGAAATTTTAAACCTTCGGAGCATTCAAAGTTCGGAATTTCAACCCGGCTCCGAGCTGAAGATAGTTCTGAACGTCGATTTTATTCGACGACCACGTCCTTTTATTACATCCAATTTTATTCTATCCTCCCTCGAAGTTAATCAAACATTCGTGAGTGTATTCTCGCATTTTCTCACTGCTCGGTTCTGGATAAAACGCGGATTGTTGCCTCGAATTCCAGTCGATTGGCTCCGATGAGTTTAGGAAAAAGTCTTTTCGCCCACTGATCCGATGGATCCAATTGGCTCAAGCTGACGCATAGCTGAGTATCGAATTCGAAGGAAATTAGAAGTACTTCGGGTACTTCGATGACAGTGCTGGAGGATCGAGTGGTAAGCTGATGCGCACGTCGGGAAAAGTGAAAAGAGACGTATATCGTGGTACTACATTTTTCTTGGATTATATCATGATATCGCGATAATCGGAGAGCAAACACGTTCAGCGGTTATTAAGAACCATAGCTCTATACACAGACGCGATATCAGGCACGATTATTCCCAGCAGCGTTCCAAACCACCTCGATTTACATTTCATCCAGTTCTTGCTGCTCAATCCCTCGGCAGACTATATACTGGCTGATAACCAAAGCATAGACGTGGCTTTGGACACTGTTCGGGCCAAGTTCGGTTGGATATGTTCTTTTGGTTAATGGCAACTGATGTAAATGGTATTTCCATCATTTTTTTTTTACATATAAGGTACCTGCGGGTAACAAGGCCTAGCTAAGGGATATTTTAAATAAAATGAAAAATATCCAAGTTAATCGACATATTTCAAGGCCTTAGGCCACAGTAACGGGTATAAAATCACGTGCGAATTTGACAATTTTTTTTCGCATGAAAAAGTGATTCACTCATAAAATTAATTACACATCTATTTAGTATGAATATCGATCTGTTAGAATTTTTTTTTCGTTGTACAAAATGTGCAAAATGTACAAAATGTACATTTCGATGTACAAAATGTACGATGTACGATGTACAAAATGTACAAAATGTACATTTGTAAAAAAATGTACATATGTAAAAAATGTATAAAATGTACGATGTACAAAATATACAAAATGTACGATGTACAAAATATACAAAATGTACGATGTACAAAATATACAAAATGTACAAAATGTACATTTCGAATGTACATTTCGATGTACAATGTACATTTCGATGTACAACGTACATTTCGATGTACAAAATGTACAATGTACATTTCGATGTACAAAATGTACAATGTACATTTCGATGTACAAAATGTACAATGTACATTTCGATGTACAAAATGTACAATGTACATTTCGATGTACAAAATGTACTAAATGTACATTTCGATGTACAAAATGTACAAAATGTACATCGAAAAAAAAATTCTAACAGCTTGATATTCATACTAAATAGATGTGTAATTAATTTTATGAGTGAATCACTTTTCCATGCGAAAAAAAATTGTTAGTAGTCCATTTTGGACTACTAATATTTTCTTTTGTTATCTTTTTTTAGGCGCTCTACGGTGTGATCTTTAGCATCCACAATTTTTTAACTAGAACAAAAAACAAAAATTCTCCCCAATCTACATTAGAATGCCTAGAGAAGTACGTACGGAATTTAAAAAATATTGTTTTATTCAAAAGATGTAGATATTTGAACTTAAGAAATGAATTTTCAGTGAAAAATTTCGTTATAACTGCTCATAAACTGCTCATAAAATGAAAAGTTTTCGATTAATCAGAAATTCCGTGCGTACTTCTCTAAGAAATGCGATTAGGAACATAACTTTTAAATTTGAAGTAAATCAAGTGAAAATTGTTGAAGTTATTTGTCACGCCAATTGGAAAAAAGCTGTTTCGAGAAGTTTCGAGTAGTTGGCGCTTTTGTACATCGAAAAAAAAATATATAATATATATTTTCTAACAGCTTGATATTCATACTAAATAGATGTGTAATTAATTTTATGAGTGAATCACTTTTTCATACGGAAAAAAATTGTTAAATTCGCACATGATTTTATACTCGTTACTGTGGCCTAAGGCCTTAATTATAATAATAATCATTATTCAAGTTCAATTTCTATAAAATATGAACGAAAAGTGGTAACTTGTGCCATAGACAAAAACGAAATTAAACATTTTTGAAAACCTTGATAGGGGGCCTTATTTTACTATGGTAGGATAACAAGGCCTACGGCTTTAACATACTTAAATGATCAAACTATACGTTGGATATTTGGTATTTGAGATCAATAATCTCCTGCAGCTTTGTATAACCTCAAAGTTCCGCTTTGCACTGCTCGGACAGCTGACACCGGATCGTTTTCTGACCACAAAACTCGTTTTGGAAGCATCGGGATCGAGACACTAAAAATAACGATCAATTCATTAGTAATAAATATGCGTACTACTTATTTACATTTGTAACATCTTAAAAGTAATGTAAAATACATTATAAAATAAACATACTTTGCTACGAGAAGTGGGAGACCTATGGTTGAAATTTAATAGGCCTTAATAACCATCGACCACGTGTGTCAGAAAAATGAAATAAAAAATATTTGTTTTCGAAGCAAAAACGCATATATTCGCTATTTTAAAAAAACATACAAAATATAAATTATTTTATTCAAATCGTTAAGCATATAAAAGAGCGACATTTCAACAATATTTGAAAAAAATGTTCATCCAAAAATTTTGGAAAATTCAGCCGGTGGGACCTGGTTTCCGGAGACCCCTAAAAAAGGGTGTCCTCGTGGGGGTCAAGATAAATCATGATAGTTTTATCTGAAATTGGAAACAATTTTTTTTCTGTTAGTAGATAAGTATAGCTCGTGATGGAACGAAGGATTTGAAAAAAATTGAAATTTGAATTTTTGGCAGAGTTGTATGCAAAATAGTTCATTTTTTGGTACAATTTACACTACGTATAGCCTTGTAAATTAGTTGTAATAGAAAAAAAAACCTTCGTTCAATCACTAGTCAATACTATTTTGAAGAAGTGTGCAAAATTTCAATAAAATCGGTGTATTAGTTTTCGAGAAAAAGTGTCCACCGACTTCAAAAATAGTGTTTTGAGAAAAATGCGATCACCTGCGTCGCTCCCGGCCGGTCTTTCCCAACGGGGAGAGTTCCCAAAGGCTCTTTCTCCGAGACTTTTACTCCGATTGGGAGAATATTCTATACATATTGTACTATTTGATATTAAAATTAAAAAAAAAAAGGATTTTTTCGAAATTTTCAAACCCACGTAACCCCATAATAATACAGTCGTGCTGTATATGGGAATCGGAAAAGATTAGAAGAAGGCTAATTTTTTGACAGGTGATTTTGCAGGTGCCGCTGGTGCTACATCCAAGTCTGCCTAAAAATCGGGGTGTAGGGATCTTTTTAGGGGATGAAAGGTGATGAGGTTGCATTAATGCTAAACTACAACCCCCACGAGGTCGGCGCCGGGAGACAAAATGTTCAGAAAAATCCGGGCTTTATTTTTATCCGCAGCGCCGAAGTCGTGGAAGTCCATTTTTAGGGGTGAAAAAGTGGGGTGAAATTTTGAAAAATCAATTTTGATTCGATAACTCTTTAGAAAAAATGAATACAATTTTTGTTCAAATGGAAATGTTGTAGCCCTTGAAAAGACGCGTCGATCGGGTATTTGATCATCCCTCTCCAATAGTATATTCATCCCCAAAAGAATTGTTGAAGTATGAGAAAAAATGTTTATTGAATAAATCAAAAACAATCAATTTTTCGGAGATGGTTTAAACGTACGAAATGTAGAGAATAATTTTCTCTACATTTTCGATCCTATGGACCACCCTTGAATTTTCCTTTTTGCGAACACCTCTCAGGGGTTGAAAATTCAAAATAAAATTCTGGGACAGCTATTGACCGAAAATAAAGAGATACGAGTTTGGCGCTGTGGACAAAAATGTAGCTGAGGGTTCAAGAAATTCAAAGGGTTGAAACAATTCTTCCACGCCAGCGAATTCGTGCGGTCAATAGTTTTCCCAGAATTTCATTTTGAGTTTTCAACCCCCGAGAGGGGTTGCAAAATCAAAATTCAAGGGTGGTCCATAGAATCGAAAATGAAGAGAAAATTATTCTCCACATTTCGTTCATTTGAACCACCCCTGAAAAATCGATTGTTTCTTAGTTATTCAAAAAAACATTTTTTTTTTGTATTTTAACCATTTTTTTGGGGGTGAAATATTATTGGAGAGTAATGATCAAATACTCGATCGACGCGTCTTTCCAAGGGCTATAACGTTCCCATTTTAACAAAGAGTGTACGAATTTTTTCTAAAGAGTTATTGAATTAAAACTGATTTGTCAAAATTTCAGCCCACTTTTTCACCCCCAAAATGAACTTCCACGACTTCGGCGCTGTGGGCAAAACTAAAGCCCGGATTTTTCCGCACATTTCGTCTCATGCCACCGACCTCGTGGGGTTTGTAGTTTGGCATTAATCCACCCCCATCCCCTTTCATCCCCTAAAAAACCCTACACCCCGATTTTTAGGCAAACTTGGATTTAGCACTCGCGGCACCTACAAAATCACCCATCAAAAAACTAGCCTTCTTCTATTTTTCTCCGATTACAAGGAGTTTCAGCGATAGTACGACTGTACTATAAGCTGTAGGTCATGCAATTTTAGGAATATTTCAATTACATTTTCAGGGTACATAGCTTGAAGATGATAATATCGAATAAAAATATTTTTTGGACATCCAATTTTTTGACCCACTTAGGTAGCTGTAACCCGTTTATAAATTATTAAAAGAATTTAAAAAAAACAAAACAATATTAATAATACTTCGTGTATTGTTAATGAAAAATGACTGACATCTGTAATCCGGAATAAAACGACCGTGGAAAACGTGCAACGTGACGTTTCGGAAAAATTTCGCACTGCTCTCTCGTGTCGCCTAAATAATGGCCTGACGAACACTTCAAAAGTAATTAAATGCATAGAAGCTATTATTTTTTTCATGGCGTTAAAATCTCATCACTCCCACGCCTTCTCCTCCCCGCGTCCCAAGCCTCGACTTGATTGAAGCGAAGCTATTCCACATTGGAGCAATTTGTTTCAATGACTCGTTGGCGCGCAAACAATTATTTTCACGTTTTCAAAACTGTAATTTTTTTCCTCACGTGCTTTGAACAACGTTTTTTTTTTTTTTTTTTTTCAATTTGAACCCCTCGTTCCAAATTAAAGGACTCGTAAAAGTAATCGGGATTAAAACTTGTTCCACTTTACGTTGATTAACTTAATATACAGAGTGTCTCATTTATCTTGATGACGTTGGAGTTTGCACCGTTGGTATGCAACTTTTTTTTCTATTTTTTGTTCCCTAATTTTTTTCATTATTGAAAGGATTTTTTTTGCAAATGGCGGTCGTAAATCTCTAATGAGAATACGTAAAAACGTTTGAGTCTTTTGCGTAGTCTAAATTGGCCGAAAAACTTTGGAGCAACTGAAGGGAAATTACTGCAGCTGCATTCCAACGATGCAAACTTCAACGTCGTTTGTCTTAAGGGGAGGTACCGGAGTAAACGGCGAGAAAAACAGGTAAACTTCGGGAATTTTTATCTCAAAAACCAATGTTTCGATTGGATCCGAGTTGTTTTTTTATTGGAAAATATGTACATTGAGGTATGTTCAGGATTTTTTTTCAAAATAAATTTTAAATAGGTATCTTGAAAACGGCTTGTCCGATTTTGTTCAAATTTGGATACAATATTCTTCGATAGTTTTTCTCGTTCGCTACGTAGGGGTTTTTCATTTGATTGAACCATTGCTTTTTTATGCAACGTGTATGCAATCCAAAAACGTCGAAAATTGCGAACGAAAAACGAATGTTAAATTAAAACGGTCGGAATTCCGTCAAAAATGAAAATTTCATGTTTGGATAGGACTTATGACTGCATAGGAAGTCCTAAGTCATAAGTCGAACTAGAATCAAGAAGAAAAATTGAAAAATAAAAACATTGTGTTTAGTTTAGTTTGTAACCAAAAATGTTTGCAGTTTTTTGTTCATAAAATGAAAACGTTTGAATATTTTGGGATAATTTTAGTTCGACTAATGAAGACGTTTGTGTTACACGTCCCCGCCAAATTTCGTAACGATTGCTCATGTAGGGCACGTGGGAGCAGTTCCGCAAGCGATGAACATCATCGTCGCCGCACCGACAAACGTGGCTCCTCCCACTCCCACTACCACGTTTTGTCAAACTTTAAAAAGTATAATCATGTTCAATAAAGACCGCTTAGTAAGCGTACCAAATTTCAACATTTTATATTTAATATTTTTCGAACAAAAAATTGCTGAAAAATCGATCATTCTTTGGCCCAACAAGGCAAAAACTTCCCTTAAGGAGAGATATACACCTAGATGATCGAGGTCGAGGATTTAGAAGCTATGAACATTCCGTCGATCGTAGAAGACCTACACTATGGGCCTGGTATCGATGATTCCATGTAAGTTGACAAATTTCATGATTTATTCATTCCCAAATTTTCAAACGCGTTTTTCTCAAAACCACATTTTTCAAATCGGTACCCGAAATTTCTCGAAAACCAATGAACCGATTGCCTTGAGGTTTTTTGTGGTTATTCTATACATCATTATCTAGTACTTCTCATAGGATTTTTTTTCCGTTACTTAATTTTTGTTTTATAGGCAAAATAATAACCAATTTTTGGCCCAATAATCACTATTTACGTTCAAACGTCCGCCATTTTGTCACAAAACGATATTTTCAAAATCGGCTATGACAAGTACTAGATTATAGTATCTAATTTAATAATATTTTTGGTTTTTTCTTCAGACGATTTTTGAAGAAACGCCAGTGGGTACCGTATACGCATATTTTTTTACGACACTCCAAGGATCATACAATATACTTGTATATTTTTAAATAACGAAAATTAAACATATTTTTGAATGTATATACTTTTAGATAATTAAAACCCCAATCCGAAATTTCAAATAGTTTTCGTTGAAAAAAATCACAAAAATGACCTTTTTTCCATGTATCGCTCCTTAATCTTTAAAAATACCTCACGACCGATTCTGATGAAATTTGGCATACATCTTTCCAACCTCATCTTATCGAGGTAACTCAAGCATCGAAATAACTCAACAACAGCAAAGTAGATCCAAAAATCCCGAGATACGTATCGAGTAGATTCAAACGAGGAATAAAATTGCAAAATAACTTTCTATTCAGCGGACGTTTCCAAAGTCGTTTCAAGGTCATCAAAGAAAATGTAAAACTATATCATTTTCAGCGGCATCTGGTTCTACGTAAAACGAATTACTATTTTTTCGATACGTGTCTTTGGATATTTCGATTCACTGCGTTGTCCTTGAATTACTTCGATCTCGAAAAATAAACGGGACACCCTGTATACGACGATAAAACGTTCACCAACTTGTTCAATCTTTCTCTTTATACTTTCCCCTAATCTCGCTTCGTATACGGCGATTGTTGTTCACTCCGGACCGCTCTGTTGGCCTCGGTGCGATCCCATGCGAGGGCGGCTCAGATCTCTCCCGAGAGTAAATACGTGTCGCATTACCTCCTCCTCCCCCCCCCCCCCGCGCTTTTCCCGAGACGCAATATTGCCACCGGGGCGAGAGACAACGAGAAGAGAAACAGAGTTCCAGGTCACGCGTAATCGGTGCGCACTCGCCTGCGAAGCCCTCCGTGAAAACTCCACGAACCTCTCAGCAGACTCACCAGCCCTCAATATGCAAGCTGTGTGCCATTGCACATCGCAACGCTCAGGGGCTACACCCACCTAGAAGCCCGAAAAAATGGCAAAATTCCGATTTTTTTTCTGGGTAACGGTTGGTGAAATAAAAAACGTTTTTTTTTACAAGATTTCATTTAAGGCCTTAGGCCAATGAATAGGCCGAAAAATAGGCTTTTTGGGGATTTTTTTTTTCAGAAAAAACTGCAAAATAAATTGAGATTACAAAGAAGGGTGTTTATCACACATATCAGTGACTGTATACAGAAAAAAATTTGAAGCGATTAATTTCAAAATGGCGGCTGTGCAGCGTTTATCTCAAAACTGCATTTTTTAAGTTGGCCGGAAACACAACTCAGACAATTTTCAACCGATTCACTTGAAATGTTGAATATATCTTGGAAAATACATTGTCTAAGGAAATATGTAGGATTTTTTTTATATTGCATAGTTTATTTGTTATTAAAAATTATCTGACAATTTTTAGGGCCAATTTTTGGAAAGTTAAAAATGTTGTCAGATAATTGTTGATAACAAATGAACTATGCAATATAAAAAAAATCCTACGTTCTTCCAAAGACAATGTATTTTTCAAGATATATTTAACATTTCAAGTGAGTCGGTTAAACATTGTCTGACAAGGAACATCCCCCTCAGGTGACACCCTTCGATTTAGTTGAAATTTGGATATGCTACAAAGCACCGAAAAGTAAGCGATACGTATTTTTTTTTCTCGGCGGAAAAACGGTTTTAAGGGGTGAACCGAACCTTCGAAAATAGGGGTGTTTTTCGTTTTTCGTCGATAACGTTATCGTTCTCATCCCCATTGTACAGTGCACAAAAAAATAAACATTGTTGCAATTTGAAATTTATTGATATCTCGTACCGTTAAAACGTTATCGATGAAAAACGAAAAACACCCCCGTTTTTGAGGGTGCGTTTCAGCCCTTAAAACCGTTTTTCTGCCGATAAAAAAAAGTACGTATCGCTTACTTTTCGGTGCTTCATAACACATCCAAATTTCAACAAAATCGAAGGGTGTTACCTGAGGAATGTTCCTTGGAGTTATGTTTCCGTCCAACTAAGAAATGCAGTTTTTAGATAAACGCTGCACAGCCGCCATTTTGAAATGGATCGCTTCAAAAATCTATTGTATACAGTCAGTGATATGTATGATAAATGCCCTTTTTTGTAATCTCGATTTATTTTGTAATTTTCTGAAAAAAAAATCCCCAAAAAGCCTATTTTTTGGCCTCTGCAGTGGCTTGAGGCCTTAAGGGGTTACTCCCACTTGCGATTTTGAAAAAATCGATTTTTCTTTATTACATTTTTTTGAAGTATAAGTATCTGAGAATATGTCCTGAAAATTTCAAGTCGATCCGAACAAAATTGACTGAGATATGAGCGTTAAAAGAGAAGAATCCGTTCTTCGTGTAAACTGAAATTGAAACTTTAAACGCGTTTTTCTCAAAATGGCATTTCTGAAGTCGGTGACCAAGATTACTCGAACACTAATGAACCGATCTTCTTGAAATTTTGCAGGCTTATTTAATACATTAAAATGTAGTCTTTAATCGTTCGATTTTTTTTTCGAAAAAAATGGCCGTTTTATAGCAAAAAAACGGCCGTTTTTTTTCGTTAAAATCGAACCATTAACTTTGACTGTGCGCCATTTTGTGAAAAATGAATATTTTTTAAAATCCTTCGATTAAAGACTAGTTTATACTTATATTTGACTAAATCCATCCGCATTTTTTTTCAGATGATCCACTTCGCCTTGTTGGTCACCGCAAACCGTGTATATAAAAACATTATTTCATTGACGGCCATTTGCCACTAAACAATGTAATATGTTTCAATAAAAAAATTACTGAAAGTTCTTCAACATGTGTTCTTTAAGATGGTATATTGATCGATTAAAAAAGTTTTGTAGTTTTCTTTAAAAAAATTCATGAAAAAGGCCTTTTTTACGCTGCAAGTGGGGGTAAGGCCTTAAATAAAATCTTGTTAAAAAACGTTTTTTATTTCACCAACCATTGCCCAGAAAACAATCCCCAAAAGGCCTATTTTTCGGCCTCTAGAGTGGCCAAACCTCTTAAGAGGTTATATACAGTCAGGAGGCCCAAAAAGATCGATTTCTCAAGAGTTTTTCTTAAGAAAACCTTAAAATCTATCAACGTAAAAATGTGTACACATGTTATGGTAACTTTTAACTGTATTTTAACATTTTTTATTTGTCAAAGATAATTATTTTGAAAGCTGCAATAGCTGATCTCTGGAAGCACCTCTAAAAAGGGGCGTCTTGTGGTGAGCACCATATCTCTGGACTAGATCAGTTAAATGAAAAAAACTTTTTAAAAAATCATTAATTCAATGGATTATCTCGTAATTGATCGAAGGATTATACAGTACAATATAATCATTTTTGACAAAATGGCGGCTTCTCTAAAAAAATCGATTTTTGACAAAAATTTAGGCCTTAAAGTGTTTATAAAATAGAAAATATTTATCGATGAGAAAAAGACTTCGATTAATTACTAAAAAAATATACTTGAAAAGATTGTGTAAAAATTTGACACTAATCGGTTCAGCCGTTTCCGAGAAATTTCGGTCACCGACTTTAAAAATACAGTTTTGAGAAAAACGCGTTCAAAGTTTCAAAAGCACTTTCGAACGCTCTGACATGTCTTACAAATATGCGTGTAACTGCGAGAATATTCGCCGGATTGACAAGAAATTTTCGGTGTGTCCACTTAAATATATGTACATTGTGAAAATAAAATAATAAAAAATCGTTTTTTCGAAACTTTTAACTGTATATAACCCCTTAAGGTTGTTATGGGGTTTAGCCGTCGGATGTGAAGTACGAGGGGAACGCCCTATGCTTAAGCTCGGAGCCGATTGACTGTTACCAACTGTTAGCTTTCAAATAATCGTCACATTAAAGTGCGCTTTCGAACTATTTTTCTACATCTATTTGTAAAAATATGCATTTTTGAACATTCGGTGATTACTTTTTCGCGCTCAATTAACGCGAAACGAATTGGCAACGTCGTAAATCGTAGTACTAGGTGCGCAACTAAGTTTCCGGTTTTTTTTTACCAATAAAAAATCGAGAATTTCAAGACGAATACATAAAATGGTTAATTTGAAGTATTGTCCCTCGTTATTTACACATTTTTGCCATCTCTCTGGCAATACATAAATACCGCGACGCTAAAAAGACGCGTCTTTGGACTGAAACCATTAGTCCAAGCAATTTTGTACTGCATCGTAATTGGCCAAGTGTAGCCCACCCAAGCCATGCGCCATCGACCGGAACAAGTGATAGTCTGAAGGGGCCAGGTCTGGCAAATACGGCGGGTGCGGTAGCAGATCCCATTTCAGTGTTTTTATGGTGTCCTGGACGATGGAACTGCGATGGCACGGAGCGTTCTCGGGCTGCAATATCACACGTTCGTGTCTCGTGTCCCATTCTGGCCGTTTTTCGAGCAATGCGTGGTTCAAATTGATTAGTTGTTGTCGGTAGCGATGCCCATTGACAGTTCCGCCCAGTGTCAGCAGCTCATAGTACACGATTCCTTTCTGGTCCCTCCAAACGCAGAGCATTGTCTTTTTCCGAAGCGATTTGGACGTGCCGTCAATGTTGACGCTTCGCCAAGTGAAATCCACGATTTTCTGCGTTTTGGATTCTCGAAATATATCAATTTTTCATCGCCAGCAACAATTCGATGCAGGAAACTCTTTCTGTTCAGCCGCAAAAGCAAAATTTCGGAAGTGGCTCTTCGATTTTCCATTTGTCTCTCAGTCAACTCATGCGGCACCCAGTTTCCTTCCTTATGATTTTTTCCCACGGCGTGCAAACGTTTTGAAGTGCATTGCCGAGTCACATTTAATACCTCGGCAAGTTGATCTTCTGTTTGAGTGCCATCTTTATCCAATAACGCTTGCAGATCGGCGTCCGCAAATGTTTGCGGTCTTCCCGAGCGCTCCTTGTCCCCGGTCTTAAATTTGCCACTTCTAAACCGCTTGAATCAATCTTCACACGTTGTTTTTGATGGTATATGTTCGCCGTAGGCCTCGTCAAGTAACCGACGTGCTTCAGCTGCTGTTTTTTTTAGGTTGAAGCAGAAAAGCAATGCTTCCCGCAAATGCTGTTTATTTGGCACAAACTTTGACACTTTCGAGGTTAGAAAAAAGGTCGTTGTGTTGCGATATTCGTTTATATTACGATTGGTTATTGTTAACAGATGTCCAAGCTATAAAGACACCCAATACCTGAACGAGAAGTTTGAGGTTCCCGGGCATAATTACCGAATACCGATAAGATAGGTAGCCTTTGTGCCGTCTACGACGTTTCCATGATTGCACAGTCTAATATTTTGTGTGCTTGATTTTCGCACAAATTCGCTATCAAGAACATTAATAATTTTATAACGGTATACTGTGAATCCTCATTTTCACGGTACCAAGGATCCGATAATTAGTCGAACCGTCCCTATTTTTTTAGCCCGTGGTAACGTTTACTTATATTAGCAGATATTACGGCCTTAGGCCACAGTAACGGGTATAAAATCATGTGCGAATTTAACAATGTTTTTCTTCTAAAAAATGATTCACCCATAAAATTAATTACACATCTATTTAGTATAAATATCAAGCTGCTAGAATTTTCTTTTTCGATGTACAAAATCGCCGACTACTCGAAACTTCTCGAAACAGCTTTTTTTCCAATTGGCGTGACAAATAACTTCAACAATTTTCACTCGATTACTTCAAATTTAAAAGTGATGTTCCTAATTGCATTTCGCAGATGAGTACGTATGGAATTTCTGATTAATCGAAAACTTTTCATTTTATGAGCAGTTTATGAGCAGTTATAACGAAATGTTTCCCTGAAAATTCATTTCTTAAGTTTTCTGCAACTTTTGAATAAAACAATATTTTTTAAATTCCGTACGTACTTCTCTAGGTATTCTAATGTAGATTGACGAAAATTTTTGTTCATTGTTCTAGGTAAAAAATTGTGGATGCTAAATGTCACGCCACGGAGCGACTAAAAAAAGATAACAAAAGAAAATATTAGTAGTCGGCCATTTTGTACATCGAAAAAATATATATATTATAATTATATATATTTTTTTATATAATTATAATTATATATATTTTCTAACAGCTTGATATTCATACTAAATAGATGTGTAATTGATTTTATGAGTGAATGACTTTTTCATATGAAAACAATTTGTTAAATTCGCACATGATTTTATACCCCGCGTAAAAAAGTTCATATCTAAATAAATCTGATTCATATCTGTAGAATCAGATATGATCAGACAAGAAAATTGGCAATGTCTGTTCATGTAGTGTCATGACAGATCTTGTATGCTTATATCTGAGCATGTATGATCATATCAGATCCATTTTGATAATTTTGAGAGCAGACCCGTCCATATCGCAGCAGATCTGACCAGATCCAATGCCCAGGCAAGATCTGATCTTGTTGGACCAGATCTGATTTTGTTGGGCCAGATCTGATCATGTCAGGTAGATCTGATTTTATTGGGCCAGATCTGGTCATGTCAGGCACATATAATCTTATTGGACCAGATCTGTCTGTCCGTATAAGAATAAAATACCGTGGATCCCAGTAGACCTGGACATCTATGAACAATAGACCTGCCCATACGATAGAATCATAGTTTATCTGAACCATTAGACCAAGTATGACTCCGACTATATCAGAGCAAATCTTGCCCTGTTGAGACAGATCAAATTTTGTTAGTGCAGTCATGAAGATATCAAAATGTTTACATATATAGAGTGGGATTATTAACACGCCATCACTTGACGTGTTGATAATTCATAATATTATGGTAACTCACATGATCACATATAATACAGTCAGGTGAGGTGCCATATCTGATCGGATATCGTCTCATATCCTCATATATCGTTTCATATATTCAGATGTTTTCATGTGTGTACAACTGAACTGCATATACGACAAGGTATGAGTTTATAAGACTTCGTATATTTTCCAGGTTTGGTATCGTATCTGATGGGATAAAATTTTATATGAACGTGCCTGCTCATATATCACATCATATATGTTCAGATATGGTTTCACGCTACCAACTCGCCTTGGTACCTGACCAGATAAAAATATATATGAGATCTATATAGCGGAGTCAGGTACCGTATTTTATCGGATATGATCTTATACGAACAGATACGTTCACATATACCATCATGTATGTTTAGATACGAATTTACGGTACCAACTCGCCTTGGTACTTAGCCAGATATAAACAGATATGAGTTCATATATGGTCAGGCCAGATACTGTATTTGATCAGGTATGATCTTCTATATTCATATGTGATGTGGAATATGATCAGACCTAATCATATATGATACTGTAAAATGTCAGATATAAATATATCTGATACATATATGACAATATCTGAAACATACATGACAATATCTGAAACGTATATGAACTTTTTTCCCGGGACCCGTTACTGTGGCTTAAGACCTTAATAAAGTACTGAAAAATGATCGGAAGTTTTCCATGAGCGTAATGTAATTGGCTCACAAAATAAGTCGAGATGCCGATTTCTTTTTCTAAAAACGGTAGTATCGATCGTATCCAAACTGCACAGGATGATCAGCAAACAGGTTATAAAGGTCCAAAAAAAAATTTCAAGTCGGTGGTAACGTGTTGACTTAACCCCATACCAACCTTCAAATATTCTTGGAAGTTCACATTATAACAATATGCAAAAAAACGATTTTTTGAAGATTCCAGGGTGGGATATCCCCTTAAGCTAAATAAATATTCCATTCGCAGTTTAATGAATTTCAGTCAATGACACGACCTGTGGGTTCATAGCTTTTCGCGGGAAGCAGCTTGGCCACAGATGCTCCTCCGTTTTATCGCAAATGACGAGGCGTGTATCTCATCGAAAACTTCGCTTTTGTGCGCTCCCATGCGCGTTCGGAGCTCACGAGTATGTGGAGTACGCCCGGACAGTAGTGAAAAATGCAAGAGCACCAAAAATCGGCGGATCCCTCTCATAAATCCGTCCGCTTGCATTATTTAACCACGTGCCCATCGCGTTTTCCCGACTCACGCGCAGTCGTCAAATTGATTAAAAGTGGAACATCAAGGAGGGCGGCATGGAGAGGGGAGTTTGAGTACAAGGATAAAAGAGAATACGAATCGCGCGAGATTTGGAGAAGCGCTAAGATCCTCGTTACTAAATGGATTGCGTGTGCAAAAGAGAACGGAATCGATGTTTCAACATTTTTTTCATTAGGGGAGGGATTGCTCGATGAAACGTGAAAAAAAAAAATATGCAGCATCCTTTTTATTTCAATTCGGTCTTGTTCGAATTTATATGAATTTTTTTTTGTTACGTTGACATCGTTATTTATTAATTCGCTGCATCAATAGATGTTGAAACAGAAGTTTGATTTTTATGGAGAATAATTTTTTCCCATCTCTTGATTTTTATTAGTATCCGAAAAAATATTTTTTTTTCGAGATTTAAATTATAGGTCTTGATTTTTATTAGTATTCGAAATTTTTTTTTTTTTTTGAGATTTAAATTATACATCTTTAAGGGGCTATACACGTTCACCAGTGTGAACGCTGTAAATTTGGGTGATTTTCGGGAATCTTTTGGAAGGAAAGTGCTCAATTAAATGCTTCGGAAAATTAAGAATATATTTGGTTATAATTGGACTTTATCACATAATTTTTTCATAGAAAAATATTGATATCCAA
This sequence comes from Ophion obscuratus, assembly GCA_964007375.1. Lineage (NCBI taxonomy): Eukaryota > Metazoa > Arthropoda > Insecta > Hymenoptera > Ichneumonidae > Ophion > Ophion obscuratus. Next base: position 63,351,667 of record OZ023313.1, on the reverse strand, counting down.
ACGACTTATGCTCTGGATTCGGAAGCGCAAAAAAAAGTTCCTCCACTGCTGACATGATTCCGGCCGATTGAGTAGCTGAAACCGAAAAAGGAAAAAATTTCGTTGAACTGGAAGGTATTTCCTGTACAATGACGCAGGATTTTCGAAAAATATCAAAATCTAACAAAATGGCATAGTTATGAAAAATAAGTCTGTTTTCTTGCCTATAAAATGATCATTTCTTTCAATGCCAAATCGTCAATTTTCATCCAATCAAAAATATTCTACGTCATTGCAGAGTTAATATATTCAAGAGTACTCAGTTAAAATTTCAAGTCAACCGGATAATTGCTGTTTGAGTTACAATGACAGCAAATTTGAAAAATCTCATTTCATATTCTTGAAAGTATAAACTGTCGAAAAGGCAAAAAAAGTCGATTTTTTTAAGTGTCACACTGGTGCAGCCCCTTAATGTGAACCCTCAAAAACGTTTAAGGCAGTCATCCCATGTTACAGGTCCAAAAAAGCGAAAACATTTTTTTACACAAATTGCAAAAAATGTGGGCGTGTTATATTGATCCGTCATAGCAGACTAATGGTGAGCCAACATTTTCTTTGTGTAAATCATACTTGAACCATTAAACCCGTTTTTCTCAAAACTGCATTTTTCAAATTGGCTTCCATGATATCTCATAAACTATTGAACGAATTTCGCTCACCGTTTATGGTATGTCAGCACATCTGTATTTTTCACCCGAACTAGAAATGGTTGAAAAAAATGCGAAATTTGGCACTAATTTTCAAAACCGTGGTGAAAATTTAATTTTCGATATTTTTACGTTACGCTAATTCCGGCGATAGACTCAGATCCACGAATCAAAATGCCGTTTGATTTTTGGATTTCGAATGAGCAAAACCTCCGGAACCTTGGCAGCCGTCAACCAACCATTTTTTACACATGAGTGCCTTCCGAACGATATAAAGTCGATTCAACTCGGTATTTTGTTTGATAAAATTCTGAGGGACTGTAAAAATATTCGGACTACCTCCCCGTCCGGATAGCGGCTCAGTTCACGCCGTAATTCCAGTAGGCGTACATATTATTGTGATTCGTGTCACCTAATATCCAGACGAATAACATATATATAATCGTCCGGATAGAATTCGTTAAATTATCAAACAAACTATCCCGACGAATAACTTACACGTATTCGTTCGAATAAAATCTTTATAATTTTGTTTGGGTTTGTTTGAATCGGGTTGGTTGGGCTTGTTTGGGATTGTTTGTATAGGTTTGTTTGGAATTGCTTGTTTAGGTTGTTTGTTTGGGTTTTTTGTTTGGGTGTGTTGTTTGGATATGTTTGTTCAGGTTTGTTCGTTTGTTTTTGTTTGTTTGAGTTTGTTTGTTTAGGTTTGTTTGTTTAGGTTTATTTGTTTGGGTGTGATTGCTGGGGGCGTTGTACAGCGTGAACTGCGTGAACTGAGCCGCTATCCGGACGAATAACATACGCTTATTCGTCTGATAACCGAACGGCTAGCCGCAACGAAAAATATTAATCAATATGCGGTAAAAATTCAAAGATAGTGTGTTTTAATAATTCATAAAAAAAACATTCCCAAAAAAGCAAAAACAACTGTCATACGGGATGATGGCCCCTTTAAACCTTAGAGGCGTTTTTCTCGAAACACTGTTTATCAAGTCGGTGGACATATCTCGAGAACCACTAGATGGATTGCTTCCAAATTTACAGAAGACACGATGAGAAACATTTAAGGAGGTTGGAGCGCTTCGGTTGAGTCAAATGACGGTTCATTAATTTTTTTTTTCAATGAACCTTAAAAAAATCATACGAGGTACAGATTCATTCTGTATATGCTATTTTTTTAAATATATCATTAAAGGGCAAAATTATGCCTTTTAATATTTTTATCACGTAAAGTATTGGGTTGGTAAGAAAGTCTTGCGACACTTTCCTTTCAATTAAAATATGTTTTCTTCTAACGAAGTTCTACAACATTCGAGAGTAGTATATTCAAAACTAGTCTAGAACCTTCCATGCCGTAGGGTATATAAGCGAGTCAGTTGTTCCGCGCAGACAGTACGAGCGAAGATGGATCATAGTGCACTTCGATCGATTGCATATTACGAATTTTTACAAGGGCGTTCTGCAAGAACCGCAGCCGCTAATATGTGTAGTGTGTTGAAGGCCAACGTAGTTCATCATTCAACGATATCCCGTTGGTACCAGCGTTTCCGTTCTGGCGATACATCTTTTGAAGACAAACCTAGGTCCGGCAGGAAATCAACTGTTGACGATGAAGAACTACGAGCACTTACAAAGGCAAAGCCTAATACGTCGTCACGGGAATTAGCTTACAAACTCGGCTGTAGCCATCCCACGATTCTCCAACATTTACAAAATCTCGGATACAGAAAAGTTGTTTCTTCTCGGATACCACACGATCTCAGCGAATCAAACAAAGCGACACGCATGTCCATCTGTCTTTCACTCCTGCAACGTCCACACAGAAAGGATTTTCTTCAAGAAATAGTTACTGGAGATGAAAGCTGGGTGCTTTATGTTAACTACACACGTAAGCGACAATGACTACCGAAAGGAGAAGAACCAGATCCGACCCCTAAGCTGCCCCGTGAAGTGAAGAGAGTTTTACTCTGTTGTTGGTGGGATTCTGAGGGCATGCTATATTACGAACTGCTCCCATCCAACACCACGATAAATGCAAATACTTACTCTGCACAACTGCAAAAGCTGGCTGAAATTATCAAACAAAAAAGGCGTAAACGTCTCCAAGTTTGGCTTCTCCACGACAATGCTCGACCCCACGTAGCTAAGATGACACAACAATCTATTTCGCAGCTGGGATGGGAAGTTCTACCGCATCCACCGTATTCACCAGACCTAGCACCTACCGACTACCATCTGTTTCGAGCTTTAAACAATTATTTACAGGATAAAAAATTTGATGATGTCGCGGATCTCAAAAATACACTGGTCGACTTTTTCAATTCACGACCCAAAGAATTCTGGGGTGCAGGCGTGCAAAGTCTACCAGAGCGTTGGGCACGAGTTGTAGATACAGAGGGAGCATACATTACTGAATAATTGTTTACTGTTAAAATTAAATGTTTTTATGTTTTACTCATGTTGTGTGTCGCAAGACTTTCTTACCAACCCAATAGAAAAACTTTTGTGTTACTACCAACTTGAAAAAGTATAACATTATCGAGGATTATTATGAAAAAACTACGACAACGAATATTTTATACAATTCACAATGAAATTTTGAGTAATTTATAATTATGCCTGTATATCTACGTCACGAGCTTATTGGCCCATGGTTTACGATGGGCAAGATGAGGATTTTTTTTTCTAAATGTTTACAAAGGTTCAGTTTGCGTTAGTCCGTTGTTAGAAATGGTTTATCTTGGTGCTAAATAACAAAAAAAAATTACATAACCTTTAGTGTGAAAGTCTTGCCCATCTAACCGCACGTTAAATGACATACACTAAACTATTTTTTATCTCTGGTGTTTGATGGTGGAAAGAGTTCAAAAAATTCGTAAAGACTCAGTATAGTCTAAACAATAACATGTATTTTTTTATTAAATTTAACCTTCGATTGTGGCTAACGTTCCAACCTCCTTAAAGGTCGTTAACGATCTCACTTTTTCAAAATCGATCTTCATTTTTTAATAGGTGCGTAAGACGCTCATTTTAGACGCTAAAAAGGCTATTTTCATCATTTTTCATACGTTTATATTATAGATATTGATATAAAAGTAGTCACACGTTCGAAATACATTTAAATTTTTTTTAAAATGAATTTATGTAATCCAAACCAACTTTACACGCGTTTTTCTCGAAAAAACGTTTTTCGACGGCTTGTTGATAAAATCTTCGAAACTACTGAACCGATCCTTATGAAATTTCAACCACATATTCTTTACAACTATAGGTATAGCGCATATAAAGGATTTTTAAAAAATTTTGATATTTACTATTTTTTGCCAAAAACGGTGAACAATAACGGTTTTTTCGAAAAATCTACACTATTTTCTTTTTTGCATATATCAAAAATCGTATGATATGCGCTATAGCCATTAACATTCTGAATCTAAAACCGTTTTATTTTTTTGTTTCGGATCATCCATCTCTGAGATTCCATCAACCGGGCAAACCTACAATTATTTAGGACCTTTTTTAGCTACCATGTTCTTCTATAAATAATGACTTAAATAAATATTTTTTTTAAATGTATTTCGAGAGTGCATTTATTAAGTGTAGCAACTTTTATATCAATACCTACAATATAAACCTATCGCAAAAATTCATGAAAATAGCCTCATTTATTAGCGTCTAAAGTGATAAGACCCCTTAAGGGAGACTTTGTCCCGGATTGAGCAGCGAGAGATGTTAGCGGCTCAACATGAGCAGCTAGAAGAAGAGGAGGGATGCCTCTGTGGACCAGGCATTGCCGATTAGCGGTAATTATAAACACATTTGTGTAAACACATTACAAAACTTTAAAAGCGTTTTTCTCGAAAACACGTTTTTAAAAATGGCTGACATTCTCCTGACCGCTGTAATTAACATATCGACGTGAAATTTGGAGAGCATACTCAGAAAATATGTCTTCACGGAATGACGGATCGTTTTTTCGATAGATACATTTTTGCATTTATTATTTATCTTTTTATGCGAAAAAAGACGCGAAAATTCGATTTTTTTTAAATTGCCGCCATTTTCCGAAAGTTGTACTAAACGAAAAACCCATCCGTCATTCCATGACCAAAGGGTCACCGATTTATAATATGCTTTGAATTTGTGTTTCAGATCAACAAAGAGGGGGCAGTGATGTCAGCCGCTTACCTCCCGCGATTTGAGGACCTGTTTTCGCGGAGCTGCAGCGGCCGCCATTTTGGTTTTTTTTTCAAAAAAAATTGTTTTTAACGTTCTGTATATCATGAATAAAAGCAAGAAAAAACCGCACTCAAAAAGCTTTACTCCCCATGTAGGTTTCGCCAATCGAACCGTAACGGCCAATACTTGGACCAGTGTTGGCGGGACGATGATCGATTAACAATTGTACGCCAATACTCGGCTGAGTATTGACTAGCCAACATCGGCTTGTCGATACGAGGCCGATGTTTGGCGAAGTATAGACTCGCCAATCATTGGTTTGCCGATACGAGGACAATGTTCGGCCAAACGTAGACTCGCTAATCATTGGCTTATCGATACGAGGTCGATGTTTGCCGAAGTATAGACTCGCCAATCATGTTTTTGCCGATACGAGGCCAATCTTCGGCCGAGTAACGCATGATCGAACCGAAATTCGTATATTGACGATTCATTGTTTCGCGTTGAAGTGATTGAGAGACGAGATACTTTTTACGAGGCCATTGGACATTATTCTTAACAAATATACTACCAAATCAATGCACTCATTGTTGGCCGATTCTTGAACGAGCTCTAACGCGATATTCTGCCGATTTTTATGAACCATCCTACACTGACAGAAAAATTCTATTAATATTAACTAACCGTGTCTACTTATTTATTTTTTATTTGAATTAATTAGATTTTTCGTGAAATCAAATTTTTCCTATTGCATTCCATTGTTGGAATTATTCATTTTAAATATATTTATTTATTCAAATTAACCTGAACTAATGAACTAATGGTCTGTCTTTATTGCAACACACATATTAAGGGGTTGTGGGGGTAAAGAAGGTGGAGAGAGAGGAATTTTATATATAGGTTAGGTTTGAAAATTCTATAACATGTCATTCGATAACACTCTCTAATTATCACAATGATATTAACTAATTGATATAGTTTATGTGATACAAATAATGATGAGAATCCATTTGGTATCTTCTACCATATCTGCGATTCAAATGTTACAAGCACTCCGTAGCATAGGGGCAGCGTGTTTGGCTATGAGGAGGGAAGTTCAAGGTTCGAGCCCCATATGGGTGAAATATTTTCTTCGAACGAATCATTTCGAAAGACCAGGTAATGACGAATTACAATACAAAAATAATTAATTTTTTTTTTGGTAGTGCAGGACCAATTTTGGTGATCTATAATGAGTCACAATTATCCGCCAAGGCTCGGTCGATAATCGGGCCAAGCTCGAGTGCCAATGATGGCAATCTTGAGGGGGCTTATTGTTGGCCGATTCTCGAATGAACTCCCACGCGATGCTCGGCCGATTCTCATAAGCTATTCTAGGGCCAATATTGATTGCGAATATCGGGCCACTCTTATCATCCAAGGCTCGGTCGATGATCGGGCCAAGCTCGAGTGCCAATGTTGGCAAGCCTGGCGTCGAGCATCGGCCAATCATTGGCCACTACCGATAACCCTACATGGGTCGTTTCCTTTAAAAAAAATAAAATGTAAACACCTGAAATATGGCACTCCAAGGACAACGTCTCCGTTAAAAATGCACCTCGCACCATTCATATTACGTTTCACCTTGGAATCCATCGACCGCAGGTTCCTGCACCACGGCACGAGTTTAAAAAAAGGGGGATTTAACGCTCTGTAACATTATTCATGAAGATTAAAGAAAAGACCTCCAAGCCTCAACCCAACACTCATAGGACGTAAAACATTCATAAAATACTTCAAAGCCGACCAACCACGAAAAGTAACACTTTTCCACTTTGGTCCTCGAGACGAGCAAATACCATTTGTCTCATCAATTTTCTATTCGATCGCCCACACATTTCCTCTCGTCTCTGGATTCACCTATGACAACGCCCCCCCCCCCCCCTCCCCCGCCGCCTCACCTACGCACCCAACAAATATTTCCATCTGCAAGTCCGCCGTAACTACCGGAATACGAAAAGAAAAGTATAAAAAAGAAGAAAAAAAAGTTATTGCAGCTTCATTCCTGCTGCTACGTCGAGAAAAACGGATCATCAGCTCGAGATCGGTGGTCGCAGTCTCGATCACTTTTTTATTCATCGATTTGTACATCCTCACGATGTAAGGCAGGCACGCAAGGAGCTCACTCTCGTCGCGGTTATGTCTTACCGTTCGATCGGAGAGATCTATTCCTGCAAGTTCATTGGAAAGCTGAGTTTCGTTATAGGGACTAACGCGTAAACGGTTCTCGAGGTTCGCGATGAAAGCAATTCGCGTTATAGTCCACTAAAAGAGACGAAAACCCAGCACTTTTTAGCGTAGAATATGAATTTTTGGCTGAAGGCAAATGGTTGCATACTGAAAGTAACCCTAATTAAATGTTGCACCTCAACTCGCCCCAATCCTAAGAAATAGGGGTTGAAAAGTTCAAAATCGCCGTATCTCGATAATTAATAGCCCGATCAAAAAAGGTTTCGAACAAAAGTTATTTGGAATAAGAAAATTCGTATAAAGTTACCTTAGGAAATTCGGGGTAAAGTTACCTTAGGAAATTCGGGGTTGATGCACTGAGAAAAAAAAACCAATTGAATCAAAAAAATATAATGGTTGATTCAAATAAATGTCTGATCGCGGAATGCCACCGATATATGAGATGGTTACAATACTATGAAATATTGGAAAATGTGATTGATTCAAATAACATATAATTTTAATTGAAAATTTATTCTGTTCTCTGAATATCTACATTATCCTTCAAATAAAATTGTATTCTATTGAAAACATTCTATATACAATCCGTAGATGTATGGATCAAATAATTAAGCGGTTGCTACAACATTTTTTATTTCGTACAAAAATATAATCAATAGAATGGATTATTTCTTTACTGTATCGCAACGAATATGCCATGAGACGTAAGTTTTTCAATTTGTTTTAAATCTTAAATAAAAAGTGAGCATTAGAATGATCATGCACGATAATAATGGAGAGAATATCGGATATCCAATGGAATATCCATGGAGAGAACATCAGATATTTAAGTGGTAAGAACAGATACTACACTCTGATCTTAGCCACAGGCCAAGAAGCGATACTCTTTAGCAGTGTTGCCGGAGTGAGCTATCGTTTGGTACCAGATGGCAGCGCCAAACCGTAAGAAATTTTGAATTTTCGTATTTAAGAAAATATGTACATTGAGATATGTTTAGGAATTTTTTAAAATAAATTCGTTGACTGGAACCGATTCAAATGCGATTATCTCGAAACATCCCATGAAAACCGATGCAACCGACCCAACCTCGAGCCAGCGGCACGCCAATCACATTCTACCATTGGCCGATGAACGGCAGCACTACCGGCTTAGTGTTGCGCCACGGTAGAAGTGATCTCTTCGGCCCAACGCTGGCATGTACGATTGGCCAATAGTAGGCTTACCGGTAATCCTAACAGTTGGCCGGGTATTGGCCCAACATTGGGCCCGTGAAAAACGACGCAACCGACCCAACCTCGAGTCAGCGTCACGCCAATCACATTCTACCATTGGCCGATGAACGGCAGCACTACCGGTTTAGTGTTACGCCACGGTAGGAGTGATCTCTTCGGCCCAACGCTGGGATGTACGGTTGGCCAATAGTAGGCTTACCGGTAATCCTAACAGTTGGCCGGGTATTGGCCCAACATTGAGCTAAAGAGATCACGATCATTGGCTGACGGTTGTCGTGATCACCGGCCCATAGTAGGGCTAAGATCGGCTTCATATTGTTGGCGCAATATTCGGGCTAGTGTTGGCCCAGTGTAGGGCTCTCAAAACAACCCAATGCTTAGGCAACAATCGATCAGATCCACAAATTTCTGTGCTCGATGATTGGTTATCGAAAGAATTATTAGATTCACTAACATCGTTATGCACAATCACTTGTTCGTGGAATGTTTCCAAATTTGTTTCACTGTCTACTTGTCTTTTTGTTTCGTTGCCTCTGATCCTAACCTGCTGTAATTGAATTTGGTTGAATTTTTTCAACCAAATCCGCAAGAAACAAATTTTATTTTCGCGTAATTTTTTAACCAATTCAGACATTTGCTTAATATTTTTCAATCAAAATAAATTATTAATATTTTAACGAATAATGTACTTGAAAATCAATATCGGATATGGTGAAAAAAATAAAATAACATATTTACTCAATAGAAATTTTATCTGAATCAAACGAGCGAAATTCAATTTTTCTTATGAACTCGAATCAACAATATTCATGTTATGAATTATAACGCTTTTTTTGGTCATTGCAGTAAATGCATTTAAATCTATATAATTTGTTCGCGATAATTTTGTAGATAGTTTCAATAATATATTGTTCTAGGCTAACAAAATATCGTTTGAATGAAAAAAACTTTCAATTTCATCACGTTATTAAAGTCAATAGCGTTTTGTTTGGACTAATAAATCCGATTATTTATACCAACAGTTTTACAATTGAATCAACGAAATTTCATTCAATAACACCAATGACGTTAGATCAATGTTTTTTTTTCTCAGTGTGCGTGTGCGATCGGAGTAGACATATCGCTGCGTCCTTGCCTGGGTCAGTGGTGCTTTCGTGGCATCGGGAAGTATCGACGTTTAGTCATAGAGAATTACCGGATCGAGCTGAGAGAAATTGTTATTTGCTGCATTGTTACCGCATAGTTATTGCAGACGAAGTTTCATGATCGTGTTATCTTGCGCCGCGGCCATGTGAATTGGCCACCAAGATCGTGCGATTTAACGCCATATTGGACTTCTGTCTTTAGGTGTGTGTGTGTGTGTGTGTGTGTGTGTGTGTGTGTGTGTGTGTGTGTGTGTGTGTGTGTGTATACGGGGGACGTGATGCTGTCGAAATTCGACTTTGGGGACCGTCCTGATAACCGCCATATATGCTGACAGCCGACGTTACATAGATATGGCAGGTAAATCTGTGCTTTCCTCATGTTTATATAAATATATACATATAAATATAGGTATGTCAGCTGCCATCACTCGCATGCAGAAGCGTCTTCGGTTCCCCGGGGAAAGTCCACTATATATGTCTCTCACTCTGCTGCTTTCTCGATTTACTCCTCTTTTTGCATCCGGGTCATTTCCACAATTTGGTAGCGACACTATTGTACCGCACGCTTGCTTTTTTCTCCCTCCCTCCGTCCCACCCCCGCAATCGCGCGCCTCCGCCCCGCTGCCTCTTTATCTAGCCCGCCGCTCTTTTATATTGTGCGACGCGGTAAAATTTCTGCTTGACACAAGCACACAGTTGCCCCGATATTCTGGATATACGTGTTCCAGCCCGGCGGATAAGAGGGGGAGGACAGCACACTGCGTGGGCCAACATTAAAGATCGATTCTCGCGGTACCGCGGATCCGAATTAACCAACTGGAGAGAAAGAGACAGACGCGGAAGGAGTGCCGAAGAGAGGGGGGGGCAGCATACAGCATTCGAGAGAGAAGAGAGAGAACGATTGAGAGAGAATCAAGGTACCGATGAAACGAACAGAGCACACTGGCTCGATCGATCGAGCCGGTCTATATATTCGTGGTGCACCCCACGTGCGTTGTACATCCAATTCGATACCCCGACGGACATGTCGCTTTTTTGTGTGCTCCATTTCCG
>OZ023313.1:63330852-63340945 GCA_964007375.1 Ophion obscuratus | reverse complement strand
CAGAGAGAGAGAGACAGAGAGAGAGAGACAGAGAGAGAGAGACAGAGAGAGAGAGACAGAGAGAGAGAGACAGAGAGAGAGAGACAGAGAGAGAGAGACAGAGAGAGAGAGAGAGAGAGAGCGAGAGAGAGAGAGCGAGAGAGAGAGCGAGAGAGAGAGAGAGAGAGAGAGAGAGAGAGAGAGAGAGAGAGAGAGAGAGCGAGAGAGCGAGAGAGAGAGAGAGAGAGAGAGAGAGAGAGAGAGAGATGAGAGAGAGAGAGAGAGAGAGAGAGAGAGAGAGAGAGAAGAGAGCGAGAGAGAGAGAGAGAGAGAAGAGAGAGAGAGAGAGATAAGAGAGAAACTAGAGGGCAGTTACAGAACGGAGACGAGAAAAGAGAAGATTGCGAGGCGAAAAGAGAGTGAGGAAGAATGAAACTGCACGCTCGTTTTATGAGTCGAGTACCTCGAGCATGGCCGACTATACGAGATGTCGACGAAACGAATGAACGGAAAAAACCATCGGCAATCTGCTACTCCCTTGAGGAAGCTCGAAACGGGCGGGGTGCAGGAAGTTCTCTCGGACGATCGAGATTTCTTCGGTGACTTTTCTTCAATGGGAAAATAACTCCGGTGTGTCGGTAGTGAAGGACTGTGTACTTTCGAACTTCAGCAAGAAATGTCAGCGGCCAATATATATTACAGGGTGTCCTGTTATGAATGGATAATCCGGCAATTGTCGATAAGTCGGATCATGTACTATATGCTGGAATTTCAGTTTAGTCAAAGCCTCACGGTTTTCGAGATTTTGGCCTTGATGTTATTTTTAAAAAATCATCTGCCTTTGGTTTTTCGCATGCCATTTCTACAAATGATATGAGTCGACAATAACGAAGTAACTTTTCAAAGTAATTGGCACGATATGCGTAGTACGTTTTTTCATACCGCAGGCTATGTTTTGCAGTTGTTCAATTTGTTTCAAATTTTGTTGGCAACATTTTTTTTCATCCCTAGTTTTGGTTGATCATCGATGATTAATCTAATTATTGTATTGCCCTAACATTGAAATGAAGATGATGAAGGCTGCGGGTGGATCAACTAACTATTAATAATATAGTTTAAATTGACTAATAAATACATTTGAAAAACAAAAAGAGTTCAATGGTCTCCCCTAAACTAGAAAAAGAAGGAAAACACAAGATGCTTAGGGGTAAGGCCACTGTAACGGCCCAAAAAAAAGGTTTTTTCACTAATTTTTTGCTCCCGAAATTGAAGGTATTTGAAAAAAACTTTTAATGGTGTTATCGGGCATACATTAAACTTTATTATAAAATTTTTTTACAGTAAAAAAAAACAAAATGGCGGTTCCACAGCTATCTTCCCGGGACATGTTTTGCTTCCAGGGCTCCGCGGCACGCAGCACCACTGGTGCACTTTTGAATCTAGAACAAAAAAAAAACCATTAAACTAGAGGGCTATAGCTAGAGAATGTCGATCGGATTTTAAAAAGTATCAATTTTTGTGGATTCGGCGTGCGTTTGAAAAAAAAATTGATTTTTGACGAAAAAAACGGCAAGTTTTTTGTTAATAAAAAATCAATGAATAAAGTTCTTGAAAATTCCGATCGACATTCTCAAGATAACGAAATGTTCACATCTGGTTAAAATTTCAAGTAAAAAAAATGAAAATTGTTCGAGTTATGCTGCGTGCCATTTTGAAAAACCATGTTTCGAGAAAAACGCGTTTAAAGTTTTGCGAATAGTTTTTTATTGGAAAAAATTTAAAAAAGAAGTTTCGAAGAAACTTAAACTATTTTTTATTTTAAACTTAAACTATTTTTTAAGCCAATAAAAAAAATCGATTTTTCAAAAAATTTACAGTGGCCTTACCCCTTAATGCTTTTGGTCAAGGCGTTATTGAACTTGTACGTTGCCCTGATCAGACGACATTTTCTTTCGATTTTTAAGAGCACACTCGTCATTAATTTTCAAATCTGCCGAAGTGTAATTACTTTATTTTTCCCGATCATCTTTGATTTCAATGACAGTCAGTATTCATTCGTTTGACTATGTATAAGCTCAGAATGTCATTTGATTCGTACGATGTACAAATTTCATTATGTCCGTTTTCTTGAGACGTTACTTTGAAACAAAGATATTTTCATGAAAACATTTTCGTTTCAATGTAATGGCAATAAATTAATTAGATTAATGGTCAACGATCAACCAAAACTAGCAAAGAAAAAAAATGTTGCCAAAAAAAAGTGAAAAAATTTAACAACCCCAAAATAACAAGAAAAAAACTGTTTAGTCCTTACAATAAATATTCTCAACCTCATAGTTTTCACGATACGCTGCACGATGCCGGCTTTACGGAAACCTGCCGTTTTTTTCAAGAAAAACTAATTTTCTCTGCGAAAAAAATTGCCGTTTTTTAAATCAAAACTGAAGCTAATACTTCCCTTTTCGAAGATCATTTCACTAAATAGCGAGATTTCTATTTTTCCAAAGTCCAGCGAACGACTTTGCAAGGTGGAAAAATCGTGAAAAATCGCCATTTTCAAAATGATATACCGTGCACAAAAAAAATCGAAAAAATAAAATAAAAAGGCGAACTGAAGCTGACTTTATTCTCTTCAAAACCCCGTTTGGTAAATCAGTTTGCGATTTTTTTACCGAGATATTCAGTTTTTTGTCCGGAAAGAAGAATTGTCGGGTGCCCCAAACTTTTGGCCATGGGTGTATATTAGATTGGTGAAAAAAAAATCCATTTTTTTTTCGCGTCACTCAACGGAAAATGTTACTAGGTTATGAAAAAGAAATTCATACGAAATTTGAGAGGTTTGAGAGGAAAAAGGTCTAACCATTTTTTTAGGTAGGGCTCAAATCTCTTTTAATTTTTTTCTTCGATTTTTCGTCAATTTTTTCCCCCGCTAATAGACGTCATAATAATATAATTTTCTCAAAACTTTTTATGCTCTGTAGCATTTTCTAACTTAGCATAAACAGGTTGTTTTCGTTTCAAGTGATTTTAATAAAAACATTAATTCCAATCGATGTTTGAAAAAATATGTATTCTGGATCACAGTATGCGATTGTTGAAAAATTTGCGTAATTACTCCGAAGATCGAGCTGAATAATAACTTCCCTTTTCGAAAAAAGGATTGGTTTTTCTGTGCTCGCTCACAATTTGCAACAGATATTGTTTTTGGTCTTCGTTTTTCGTAATCAAACCGTTGAAATATTTCATCAAAGAAACGGCTCGCTCAGCTATGCCGTTCGCAACTTGCATGTTTTTAAAAGTAATCAAGCACGTATTATAATCCTCATTAAGGTCGGCAGGTATACCGGGCCTTTCCCAGGTCCTGCGGGTCTTTCCCAGGTATTCTTTTGTCTCCCTTCACAAAAATCGGCTATTGTTATAAATATAGTTTCGAAAAAAAGCCATAGGTGGCGATAATTGAAAAATGTTCAAGTCGTCAATCGTCAATCGTCGATATTGCAGCTGATATCGCGGTATTATTATTCAATGATGGCCTGAGAAGCCTCATGAAAGTTTTGGAGACATTGGGGATAACTATCGGCCCAAATTGTTTCAATTTTTGCGTTGAAACCGGCGCAGCGCGGATCGAGCTGGCGGAGCGCTCGCTCACAGACGCTGCAAAAGAGGCAAGAAGAGCCTCTACAAGTTCGAGAAAAGATGCTAGGGACAATGATTTGCTTCTTGAAGGCCAGCTATATGGTGCCGGCATCGCTGATTAAAGGTAAACAATTTTTTTTCCAATTTATCGCATAAATTAGCAAACCTAAAACTTTGAACGCGTTTTTCTCAAAACCACTTTTTTGAGTGCGGCACGCAGCAGAACTCGAGCAATTTTTATCCGATCGACTTCAAATTTGGACTGCATCAATAAAATTAGATTATCTAAAGAAGTACATAGAATTTTTTCGATATCTCAATAATAAAAAAAGTTATAGCCTATTTTCGACGAGAAATTTTGCTCGAAAATCGTCCTTTAATTTCAAAAGCATGCCTATTTTTTAAAAATCAATATTTTTTCAAATCCCTATGTACTTCTCTTCAAAATATCATATTATTAACGAAAACACTCGGTATTTTTTTCCAGATCGACTTTGAAGAGAGTTCTGCTGCGTGCCGCGAACCACTGCAGAGGCAACAGTACCTGACGCGGAAGCTTCCCCAACGTCACCATGGGGCGTGAAAAATTTGAAATTTTTTTTTTATGTATCTTTTTTTCGAATATCTCTTTTTTTCCCACAAAAAAAATTCTTGAAAAATGACAAAAAAAACAGGGGGTCACAGTGGTGTTGTCCCTTAAAGTAAAAAAGTGAAGGATTCAAGTCCAAGAAACTACAAGGGAGCTCAAATCGTTCGACGAAACTTTTTTACTTTTTTATTTCCACGTATACTGTAAACTACGTCAATACAGCAACTACTGGAAACAGTCAAATGAATTGGGAAAAGAACTCACGGACAGTCACGGAAACGAAGGTGCAGTAGCGTCACCAGCGCCGCGGTTTGTAACTCTCGAATCTGTATGACTTTGTATTCTTACTTCAAAACAATATATTACTACAAAAAAACACGCATACTTGTTAGACGTTCAGTGGTGCAAACACCGTGTTCTTGTTCATCAAGTGGTTGATATAATTTCCACAACCGAATTACATATATTGATTCTTAATCTGCAAATACAAATTATTTATGGTAAAAAAAATATTAAAATAAAAATTGTGTATTGTTACAGAAAAAATTAAATCAAGACTTACATTGGATCATGCACTAACATTTTCTGCACCGAGATAAAAAAAATTAATACTCCGATAATCATGAAAAAAAAATCGGTTGCCTGTAAAGTCGGTTTACTGACGATAGTTGAACGTGACAACGTCATAAGAAAATACTGATGGAAAGGTTTCATTTTTCAAAAGAAAATTTTAATTTTGTTTGTTTGATAGATATTTTGTATGGATATAGAGAAGGAGGTAAATGGAAATCACAATTTTATTGATCAAGTTACATTTATTTGTACGCATAAATACAATTATGTCAATTTTTATTTATTTTTTTTACAATGTACATATTTTTTACAAGTATGAATGTGTTTGAGCAATTGTTTTACAACTTTTATTTTTTCATAAAATTCTTCGTTCAGAAAATCATTTTAAATTTACAAAATACTTGAATAAAATTTATTGTTTAAATTTCTACTCGACTGTTAAAATTTAATTTTTGATTTTATTATTTTATAATAATAAATTTTGTATTGACATTATTTCTTTCAGCAAGTGAACTGAATAAAAGTTGTTGTTCAATTAGTTACTTAATTATTTTTGCAAATTTAATTGTAATTTGTTGTAAAAGAGTAATAATTTTGAATAATTTATTATAAGAATAAACTGTGATTAAATTATTGTTCATAAATCTTAAATTTAAAATTAAAAAATTGGAAACATCATTAAAATTTTTGTAACTCTAGCTTTTAAAAAGCCCGCCGCAATGTGTTTGATATAGGAGAAAATTGTTCCCTTTGACGGCTGGCTGGTCCAACCTGTCATTTCAGACACGTTGTTATGATATGTGGAAGATTTAACATTTATGTTTTAATTTTTTGAAATCATAGCTACGCTCGATAATTATTTCGATCGAATAGTAAAGCAATTGATTTTTACTCATCGTGAAATAGTTCTGTTAACTTATTGTTATAGTTTTGTCAATTATAGCATAACCTACAATCGTTGCACTAGCGGACCGATGCTATTTATTTTAATGATGAAAGCACGAATATTCGACAATATATCACTGAACATATATTTAATATCGAAAGAATCATTACCTTTATCGCCGCAATTATCGTTGCTATAAACAATTCACACCACATTCACTTTTCACTGCACTTCATACTTGACGAAAACATGTACATGTATTATTGTATAGCAGCTGTCCACGCGGACGCATCGCTCATGGCTTCTGCACACTGCGCGCGATGGGCGACAAGCGATGAGCGATATCCAATGAGAGCTCGAGTATGACGGAAATGCTCTATGAGAGTGACGTTGCCATTGGATATCGCTGATCGCTCGTCGCTCGTCGCTCGCAGTGTACAGAGGCCATCACTCAAGTAGGAGAGAGACAAATGTCGAACGCTGCCGAACGCTGCCGAACGCGGAGGCCGATTGTACCTCTTTGTCGCTCGTTCCGCGCTCTCGCTTACACTTCAAGCCTTAAATGGAACGCCTCAGAGCGAGGTAACGGCGATGAGTCATGCTTTTTCGTGCGTGCAGCCGGCTCCATCGAATTATAAGACGTTATCACGTCAAAAACATGAAAAAGGCGTTTGAGCACTAACTAAAAAATTGTTCAGAACCCTCAAATTTTGCAAAACTTTCTTTTTCTCAACATACGTCAATTTTCCGTTGAGAAAAAAAAATCGATTTTTTTCAACCACCCTGTATATGCATGTAGAGTTTAATTGTTCCGGACATCATTTGCGCTGATGGATCAACGAAGGCGGAAGTAAGACTGAGATTCGCGTAAAATCAAAGAGCAGGAGCATCGGGGCCGTTGCACAGAGATGCCAACAGCCAAGACAAATTGACGACGAGACGAGAAAAAAAGCACTTCTTTTTTTTTCAAGCCGTATCCGCGTCCGTTTGCTGGCTAAGGTATCGCAATGTCTGACAGACGTATTCAGCCGATTGTCCCGTGAGGCCGATGCCGACGAAATGTTTGTCGAGACGTCGCAGGCAGATACGCAACTGGTATTCCAGCAGCAGGCAACGCCAAAGTGTGAAAGTACACGTCACGGGAATTGCATACGTTCATGGCGGAGGTGAGAGACGTATTCCACTTGTAAAGGAGAAACGATGGCAACGGGGAAAGAAATGTTCGCGAAGAAGATTGTGCATGCCCAAAGTGAGCTTCTGTTGGATCTTTTCATCATTTTTCTCTCGCCCCTCAAGCCTTTCTGCTCTCTTTTTTCCTCTCTCTATGTCTCCTCGTGCAATGCTTTTGAACACCTCCGTTTTTCTTCCTTCACTTCAACAACTTACCCGCTTTCTTCGTCTCTGAGTCTCTAGCGATAAACATACACTACCGAGAAAAATTGAGGGAATAAAGAAATTTCCGAAACTTTTAGGTCATTTACAAATTGCTCTATCTCGGCGAAAAATCATCGTAGGAGGAAATTAAAAAATGCATTTCAAAGCTCGTATCTACATTTTGAGCTTTGACCAACAATTTTTTTTTGATCCATTGTTACTAATAAATCACGAGAAAAGTCTCGAAGAATTTGTTTTCTTCTAATTTCCTTGGTTTTACGAAAACGGTCTGCAGACAAGGGATTTTTTTTTCATCAATGACACAATCACTTCCGCCTGCCTTGTTTCTTTCTCTTTCATTTGAGATTCAAAAGAGATCCGTACGATGATCTGTCGTACAGTTATCGGCTGTCGAAGTCAAAAGCGTCATTTTTGCTTTGATAGCCCATAACTCTGCGAAAAATCAACGTACAGATCTCTTTAAAAGCTCAAATCAGAGGAGAAGAAACGAGGAAAAGGAGTCCGATTGCGTTATTGATCCAAAAAAATTCCCGCGTCTGTCTCTTTTGAAAAAAAAAAATACAGAAAGAAATCGAACATTTTTCTTTCCCGAATTTCCATTTAATGTATCAGTAACAAAGGGTCAATGAAATTCGGAAGTGAACGCTCGAAAATGTAGGGATATTAGGCTTTAAAATCCGTTAAGAAAATGTTCCTACGATGATTTTTCGCGAAGATAGAGCAATTTGAAGATACATAAAAAAATGTAGTAAATTGTTTGTTCCCTTAATTTTTGTCAGTAATGTATGTATGTTTATTTCTCTCTCTCTCCCTCTCTCTCTCTCTCTCTCTCTCTCTCTCTCTCTCTCTCTCTCTCTCTCTCTTCTCGTTCCACGTTTCTAGGGTTTCACCGTCCCGCTAGCGTGACAGTCACTTCCGCAACAATATTCCACCTGAACTTGTAAGGTAAAATAAAAATATAATATTTACGATATATATATATATACTGTTGCCAGATCCCATATACGGCCAACGCAGCGGCATTATAAAAACCCGGTGCCGGACAAAGGATTCTTACTTCCGTTATGATGCCAGTTCTTTTTTTGCCACGTCTCCGCGTGTGGCTTTGTAAAAGATAACCCCGAGATTAACAAAAACAAATAGAAAAGCAGAGACAGAGAAAGAAGGACTGAAATTAAAGCCATATAAAATATGATTCAAGATCCCCTGGAATTTTACAGGGATCAAGAATATCGTTTAAGTTTCCATCATTGGAATGCAACGAAATGCATTTTACATTTTTCTTTGGGTATCTCTTTATTTTCATTAGTATCGAAAACATTATTTTCTGATTCAAGTAGTCGACTCCCAAAAAGGATTCCAAAAACGTCCGAGTAATTTTCGTAGCCTGAATCTGTCAGAAAATTCAGGCGTTTCGACCAAAATAAATTGTCGCTGCATTTCAATGATGCAAATTTCAGCATTGTGACTTTGAACTGCCTCACGAATATCGCGATTAATGCACGTCACAATTGTTTCCAAAGAGTTTCGATTAACGTACTTTCCCTTTCCGTTTTTTTTTCTTCTTTTTTTGAGTAGTAAGAATTTTTTAATCTTCAGCTGTCGTGAAAAAGAAATCGACGGCTTAATTTTATCGTGCAAATTCAAATTACGTACCTAAACGTCGCGATTTTTTTTCTTTTTTAAGTAGCAAGTATTTTTTGTTTTAATCGCCACGAAACAAAAATCACGAGTTCAATTTTCTCGTGCAAGTTCGATTTACGTACCTATACTTCGCGATTTCTTTTTCGTCTTTGAAGTCGTGAGTATTTTTTGTTTTAATCATCGCGGAAAAATAATCACGAGCATAATTTTCTCGTGAAAATTCGATTCACGTCCCTACTCTTCGCGATTTTTTTAAAATTGCGGTGTAAAGAGTCACGACCCAACATTTTTCACGAAATCGATACAGCATCCGGTATAGTAGACTGTAGGTCTTTTACACATTTTTCTTTGCCGCTATGAAATTATGTGGAGGTCGGTCGTGGAAAATATCGAAGGTTCATAGATACTGATACTCGGTTTTGAGAAAGGGATGCATGAAGTTTAAACGAAATGCAGAAACTGAAGTGCTTATTTATCTCGAGATCCTGTTAAATCCGGTGCAGAGGTAGAATTTTCATATCTTTGTACGTGTATCACGTACATATTTCTGAATTATATATATATATATATATAGGGTGTCCTGTAATTAATGGATAATCCTGCACCTGTCGATAGGTCAGATCATGTCCTACTATATGCTGGAATTTCAGTTTAGTAAAACTCCCACGGCTTTCCAAATTTTGGGTTTTATGTTATTTTTGAAAAAAAAATCATGTGATGTCGATTTTTCGCATGCCATTCCTACAAATTATATAAATCGACAATAACGAAGCGAGTTTTTAAAATAATTTACACGATATGCATAGTGCATTTTTTTGACACCGCAGGCTATCAAAGTCAGATGTTCGAATTGGTTTCTACAATGAGAAAAAAAACCAATTGAATCAAAAAAATATATTGTTTGATTCCAATAAACGACTAATCGCAGAGTGCCACCGATATATGAGGTTGTTGCAATACTATAAAATATTGGAAAATGTGATTGATTCAAATAACATATTATTTTATTTGAAAATCGCTCCTGTTCTCTGAATATCTACATTATCCTTCAAATAAAATTATATTCTATTGAAATCATTCTATATACAATCCGTAGATGTATGGATGAAATAATTAAGCTGTTGCTACAACATTTTTTATTTCGTACAAAAATATCATCAATAGAAAGAATTATTTCTTTACTGCATCGAAACGAATATGCCATGAGACGTAAGTTTTTCAAATTATTTTAAATCTTAAATGAAAAGTGAGCATCAGAATGTTCATCCGCGATAATAGTGGAAAGAATATCAGATATCCAATACAATATCCATGGAGAGAATATCAGAAATTCATATGAAAAGAGGAGATACTACACTTTGAGCTTAGCCACAAGAAGCGATAGTCTTTAG
>OZ023313.1:63313352-63328352 GCA_964007375.1 Ophion obscuratus | reverse complement strand
AAATAAAAACTGTCAATCCAAAGCTAAAAGATGCCACTATACTGCCTAATACTTTCCGTTTTGCCCAAATGAAATCCTTTTCCAGAGAAAAAGCGTGAAAAAACTACTTTTTTGGCCTTGCAACTGCGTATAAAACCTTAAAGTATTAAGTGTACAAATGAATAAACCAATTTTTTTCATCTACGTTCAAGGTTTTTCTTTTCAAAAAAAGTACATTAATTTTCCCCAATCAAAGTATTCGCCATTGTTTTCTATAACTTTAAGCCGTCTTTCAGTCAGCTGGTGAACTCCATCTCGAAAAAATGTTACGTTTTTGGACACGATAAAGTCGTCAAGCCATTTTCGGATCTTATTCACTGATTGAAAATGCATATCGGACAAGGCGTGATGCATCGACCGGAAGAAGTCGGATGGAGCAATGTCTGGTGAATATGCCGGTTGCTGCAAGACGTCCCAGCCAAGACTCATTATGATGTCTCTTGTATTGGAAGCGATGTGTGACCTGGAGTTGTCATGCAACAATTTCACTGGACGTTCTCCTTTGCCAGTATAGGGGCGTTTTCGTTCCAATTCTTGATTCAAGCAGATTAATTGACGTTGGTAGCAGTCCGCAGTAACTGTTTCACCATCCATGATTCAAAAGCATCGTTGTCGCACTTTCGAGAGCCTCCAGGGCGTTGTTTGCCATTAAGACAGAAATAACCGCTTAAGGGGTTAGGCCACAGCAACGGGTATAAAATCATGTGCGAATTCAACATTTTTTTTCGTATAAAAAAGTGATTCACTCATAAAATTGATTACACATATATTTAGTATGAATATGAAGCTGGTAGAAAATATACATATATATTTTTTTCGATGTACAAAATGGCCGACCACTAATATTTTCTTTTGTTAACTTTTTTTTAGGCGCTCCTCGGCGTGACATTTAGCATCCACAATTTTTTACCTAGAAAAAAAAACAAACATTCTCGTCAATCTGCATTAGAATGCCTAGAGAAGTACGTACGGGATTCAAAAAATACTGTTTTACCCAAAAGTTGTAGGTATTTGAACTTAAGAAATGAATTTTCAGTGAAAAATGTCGTTATAACTGCTCATAAACTGCTCATAAAATGAAAAGTTTTCGATTAATCAGAAATTCCGTACGTACTTCTCTGTGAAATGCAATTAGGAACATCACTTTTAAATTTGAACTAAATCGAGTGAAAATTGTTGAAGTTATTTGTCACGCCAATTGAAAAAAAGCTGTTTCGAGAAGTTTCGAGCAGTCGGCCGAACATCGAAAAAAAAAATTCTAACGGCTTGATATTCATATTAAATAGACGTGTCATTAATTTTATTAATTACACGTCTATTTAGTATAAATATGAAGCTGTTAGAATTTTTTTCGATGTTCGGCCTACTGCTCGCAACTTCCCGAAACAGCTTTATTCAAATTTTTAATTACAAAATTGTTAAATTCGCACATGATTTTATACCCATTACTGTGGCCTGAGGCCGTAACAAAAAAGCAATCAAAGAATTTTAAAAACGAAATCGTTGTACTCCAACAAGGCACACCGTTAAAAATGACCGGCCGTTCCGTCAATGCCTCCGCGTTTTTTTTTTTTGGCCCATTGACCCGGTGAATGTACGGTTGGGGTAGAATATCCATAAGTTGAATTTCCATAACCAAATATCCATAAGTGAATATTCAGAAATCGAATATCCATAACTCCAAATATCCATAAGTGAATATCTATAAGTCGAATATCCATAAGTGAGTATAGAGTAGAAATGAGTGCCAGAAATGGCGGGAGGTAAAGGAAAAAGTGAGTATAGAGAGAATCCAAACAAACCCGAGTAAACCCAATCAAACCCAAACAATCCCAAACAAATACCCAAAAAAACACCCAACAAACTCACTTACGTCTACCTCCCGTCATTTCTGGCACTCATTTATGGATATTCGACTTATGAAATTCGACTTATGGATATTCGACTAAAGGATATTCATACTTATGGATATTCATACTTATGGATGTTCGTATTTATGGATATTCATACTTATGGATATTCGACTTATGGATATTCGTACTTGTGGACATTCGACTGATGGATATTCGACTTACGGATATTCGTACTTATGGATATTCGTACTTACCGATATTCGACTTATGGATATTCATACTTATGGATGTTCGACATATGGATATTCGTACTTATGGATATTCGACTTATGGATATTCATACTTATGGATATTCAACTTATGGATATTCGTACTTATGGATATTCGACTTGTGGATATTCATACTTATGGATATTCGACTTATGGATATTCGTACTTATGGATATTTGTACTCATGGATATTCTTACTTGTGGACATTCGACTTACGGATATTCGTACTTACCGATATTCGTACTTATGGATATTCGTACTTATGGATGTTCGACTTATGGATATTCATACTTATAGATATTCGACTTATGGATATTCGTACTTGTGGACATTCGACTTATGAATATTCGACTTACGGATATTCGTACTTTTGGATATTCGTACTTTTGGATATTCGTACTTATGGATATTCGACTTATGGATATTCATACTTATGGATATTCGACTTATGGATATTTGTACCTATGGATATTCGTACTTATGAATATTCGACTTACGGATATTCGTACTTATGGATATTCGACTTACGGATATTCGTACTTATGGATATTCGACTTACGGATATTCGACAACAGCGGAATGTACGAGGGAAAAAAAAATATTCCGACGATACGGATATGGTAAAGAAAACAAAAAAATAACGGCTCCTCGTACACACATACACACCCACCGGTGCCCACACACCTACCAGCAGACACACACCCACTCACGCACATTCAATAAACTGAATGTATATAGCGTTAATTGAAGCGCCTCCGTGACCGTATGGCATGGCGCGAGACAGCCCGATGATGTGGCCTCACGCCTCGTTTCCCAGTAAACGAATCTCGCTTACTCGGTTTCGTTCATATACAGAAGTCCGTATAGTATAGAAATTAGGCAGCTGCTGCTTTTTTGGCTGCTGCTGCTGCTTCTGCCGAGCGAGCAAATGCCACGCCGGCGTGACGACTCTACACGTACGCGCGTCCCAAAAGGACTGACGAGCAAAAGGGCCTGATCGGGCCTGATGGTCACTCAGGGTGATGGAGATCTCGGACTTTTTGCTTGACAATGCTTGACGCGTGGGTGAGTGTGTGTACACTGGTCAGTTCGAGGGTCAGGGACACCGTCATCGAGGAAGTTTAGAGGGGTCCTCGGGGAGCAGACACGCCGGGGGTCATAGACCAGTGAATTTGATCGACCTTCGTAAACATAGATCTGTCACGCCCTTTGGATACGTTGTATTGGTATCGAGGGAGACTATAAGTCTCGAGCCCGGAAAAAAAAGGTGAACGTCGACAATTTTTTATGGATACCCAGTTGATCGAATGGAAATTCGGCTTGTGGGGTTTATTCTACATCACTATCGTCGAATATCCATAAGTGAATATCGATAAGTCGAATATCCATAAGTCGAATATCCACAAGAACGAATATCCATAAGTCGAATATCCATAAGTACGAATATCCATAAGTACGAATATCCATAAGTATAAATATTCATAAGTCGAATGTCTATAAGTGAGTATGGAGTAGAATTGAGTGCCAGGAATGGCGGGAGGTAGAGATAAGAGAGCCTGTTTGAGTTTGTATGGGTTCCTCTATACTTACTTTTCCTCTACCTCCCGCCATTTCTAATAACCCTTCTAGTAACCCAACCAAACTTTAAACGCGTTTTTCTCGAAACAACGTTTTTCTACAGCTTGTTGACATAATCTTCGAATCTACTGAAACGATCCTTATGAAATTTTAACCACATATTCTTTACAACTACAGCTATACATCTCTTACATTTTGACATCTACTATTTTTTTTGCCAAAAACGGTGAAAAAACACGTTTTTTCTTGTTTTTTCGAAAAATGGCCGCCATTTTGTTATTTTTGCATGTATAAAAAATCGTATGATATGCGCTATAACCATTAACATACTGAATCTAAGACCGTTCGATTTTTTTTTGTTTCGGTTTATCCATCTCCGAGATTTCATCAACAGCGCAGACCTACAATTGTTTTAGGAAATTTTTTTAACTACCATTATCGTCTATAAAGAGTGCCTTAAATAAATAAATAAATTTTAATGTATTTTGAAAGTACATTTATTAAGTGTATCAACTTTTATATCAATATCTATAATATAAACATATCAAAAAAATTCATTCAAGTAGTTAAAGTGAGAAGACCCCTTAACAACATGTTACGTCAAAGTAAGAAGGTGATTTTTGAGTGATTAAAAAATATTTTCGAAAAAAAATCGACGATTTTATTTAACTGATAACAATGTTTTCCAAACATGCCCCATTTCATGCAAAATCAATATTTTTTTAATTACCCACGTACTTCGAAGGCAAATCTTATCTAGAATTCGAATTACTTTGAATTTATGTTCCACGTAAAAAATTGGAGGAAAATCCTTACCGGCCGTTAGGGTCTATCAAAGAAAGGTGACTCGCTTCCTATCCTTTACAAGTTTACATCCTATGCCTTTATATAAATTTACCTATCCTTCTGAGCTCCAGACTGGTAGTCTCCTTTAGAATTATATTGAAGTTTGCATCGTTGGATTACAACAATTCATCTTTTTGAATCATCAAGTCATAATTTAAAAAAAATCTGTGTCACTTTTCGGCCGCTAGTATGACTCGAGCGTTTGATTTTTACGATTATTTATAAGTTTTACGAAAAAATTTGGAAACTAATATTTTCGGTGATAAAAAAAAATCAAAAAAAGGTTTTTAGTAGCGTTTCAACGATGCAAACTTCAAGACTCTTCCTTCAAATATATCCAACGTCTTTCCGCCTCCCAATCGTTTTATCTCAATTCAACGACACTGGAAAGGGACAAGACGTAAGACTACATGTGAGTGTGTGTGTGTGTGTGTGTGTGTGTGTGTGTGTGTGTGTGTGTGTGTGTGTGTGTGTGTGTGTGTGTGTGTGTGTGTGTGTGTGTGTGTGTGTGTGTGTGTGTGTGTGTGTGTGTGTGTGTGTGTGTGTGTGTGTGTGTTTGAATAAGACGTGAAGCAAAGTGAGAAAAAGTGTAAAAAAATTAGAGGAAAGGCCAGCCGATGGGAAGCGATAAGGATCGCTGAAAACTCAACGGGACACGGGTCTTCCTTCCCCTATAGGTATGGCGAGTTGGAAAATGCGGGTACGTTCCACCATCATTCGTCTCTAACTACACGTTGAACGATTTTTTTTTAAATCCCGTGCCCGTTTTGTGAATCTACATTTAAGGGGTTACGTGAGTTTCGAGTCTGCCTATTTTCTCTATTATATTAAATGCCTATTTTAATATAATAGAGAATAGTATAATAGAGAAAATAGGCATATTAAATGCCTATTTTCTCTATTAAAAATATATATACGAGGGTGGGGTGAAAAGTTTCCGGCCTGACCAAGAAAAACGATGTTTTAAAATTTTTTTTTGCTTTATTTTTCAACATAATCTCCATTAACACTGATACATTTCTCATAACGGTGTTCTAATTTAGTTATACCAGTTTTAAACGTAGATTCGTCAAGCTCCTCAAAATACTGATTTACAGCTTCGATAACTTCTTCGTTGCTCTTAAATCTTTTTCCGCCAAGCCATTTTTTGAGGTTAGGAAACAGGTAATAGTCGCTGGGGGCTAAGTCTGGAGAGTAGGGAGGATGCGGCATCAATTCAAACTTCAATTCGTGGATTTTGGACATGGCACCAATCGACGAATGCGCTGGTGCGTTATCGTGATGAAACAAAACTTTTTTCTTCGCCAAATGAGGTCGTTTAATTTGCACCTCGTGCTTCAAACGTTGCAATAACTCTGCGTAGTATTGACCAGTGATAGTCTTACCCTTTTCAAGGTAATCAATGTATATAATTCCTCTCGCATCCCAAAAAACAGTAGCCATAACCTTGTTTGCCGATAAAATTGTTTTTGCCTTCTTCGGGGTTGGTTCCCCTTTTCCAACCCACTGTTTTGACTGTTCTTTATTTTCAGGAGTGTAGTGGTGGACCCATGTCTCATCAACAGTTATGAATCGACGCAAAAATTCGTTTGGATTACGCCTATACAGCGCCAAATTGTCGGTAGAAATGGTTTTTCGAAGCAGTTTTTGGTCGAGCGTTAGCAAACGCGGCACCCACCTTGCACACAGCTTTTCCATGTTCAAATGGTTGTGCAAAATATTTCGCACATGTTCAGCTGACATCCTACAGGTCTCAGCTATCTCATGCACTTTCAACCTGCGGTCTTCCAACACTATTTTATGGATTTTTTCAATCATCTCTGAAGTTGTGACTTCAACGGGCCGTCCTGAGCGAGGCTCGTCAGAGGTGCTCACACGACCCATTTTAAATTCAGAAACCCACTGCTTAATAGTTGAATATGATGGGGAGGAGTCTCCTAGTGCTGAATCCATCTCTTCTTTTATTTGTTTTCGTGTAAAACCGTTCAAATGGAAGTATTTGATGACAGCACGTTTTTCCAATTTTTCCATTTGTACGAAAACAACGGAAGCATCTCGCGCAATGTGCTCTCAAACGCAAACTAACGTAGCGATTGGGCTGAAACTGTACACACAAGCTCGGTAGGAATGGTACTGTAGGACGCCGCTCCAAAACTAGACCTAGTGGCAACATCTCTTGGTCAGGCCGGAAACTTTTCACCCCACCCTGGTATAATATATGAATTAATTAGTTCAAAATGTTAAGCACATAAAAGAGCAACATTTAAAAACCAATTATTTTCTGTTAGTAGATAAGTATAGCTCGTGTTTGAACTAAGGATTTTCAACAAAAAAAAATTTGAATTTTTGGCAGACTTCTACGCAAAATAGTTAAATTTTTGGTACAATTTACACTACCTATAGTCTTGTAAAATTATTTATATTTTGAAGAAGTGTGCAAAATTTCAATATGTTCGGTGCATTCGTTTTTGAGAAATCGTGTCTTTCCCAACGAGGGGAATTTCCAAAGGCTCTCTCTCTCCTAGACGTTTACTCCGATTGACTTAAAACTTTCGAAGCATATTCTAGACATACTGTACTATTAGATAATAAATTTTGGTTAATGGATTTTTTGTGATCTTAAAACCCACGTCACCCCTTAATTTCACTAATCCTTATCCGCGCCCTTCTCTCTTTCGCCCATTCAGTTGGGCAGCCCTCGTGTTCCGGACAAGGCATCACGGATGATTTATAAACGCCATGTTCCTCAAGCATCTCAATGAGGCTGAATCGCAGAATAGAAATGCGTTTTTACCCCTCTCATACATGTATAGGGTTTTAAAAAGCAGCGGATAAACAATCTGCTCGTTTGTTCGCTACGCGATCGGGAAATTTCATTTCCGCTTTTCTCCAACAGCGGAAACAACGAGTCGACGAATCGGACGAAAAAGAAAACTCCTTTAGATAGCTTCCTCCCATACGTCCTGACAAATTTCCAGTCTTCACAGATTCACTCCACTGGAAATATGACGTTGAAGTTTGTATCGTTGGAGAGCAACCATTTTTTTCGTTCTTCATTTCTATATATTTATTATTACCGAAAGTCTGTTTACAAATTAAGGTCGCAAACCTCCAATAAGTCAAGGGTGTCTCAAAATGACCTGGGATTTTAAATTGCCCGTAATTTTTTTGTAGCGAATATAGAGTACTGATCTTTGAAAACTGGCATCAGGAAGCATTGAGGTTAAAAGGTTAGGCCATAATAACGGGTGTAAAATTAAGTGCGAATTTAACATTTTTTTCTTATGAAAAAGTGATTCACTCATGAAATTAACTACACATCTATTTAGTATGAATATCAAGCTGTTAGAATTTTTTTTTTTTTTTCGATGTACAAAATAACCGACTACTAATATTTTTTTGCTATCTTTTTTAGGCACTCCGCGGCGTGACATTTAACATCGACAATTTTTTACCTAGAACAAAGAACAAAAATTCTCGTTAATCTACATTAGATTACCTAGAAAAGTACGTAAGGAATTTAAAAAATATTGTTTTATTCAAAAGTTGTAGGTATTTGAACTTAAGAAATGAATTTTCAGTGAAAAATTTCGTTATAACTGCTCATAATCTGCTCATAAAATGGAAAGTTTTTGATCAATCAGAAATTCCGTACGTACTTCTCTGCGAAATGCAATTAAGAACATAAATTCAAAATTTGAAGTAAATCGAGTGAATATTGTTGAAGTGATTTGTCACGCCAATTGGAAAAAAAACTGTTTCGAGAAGTTTCGAGTAGTCGGCCATTTTGTACATCGAAAAAAAAAAGAAATATATTTTATAACAGCTTGATATTCATACTAAACAGATGTGTAATTAATTTTATAAGTGAATCACTGTTTCATACGAAAAAAAATTGTTAAATTCGCACATGATTTTATACCCGTTCACAAGATCGTGTAAAATATGTACCAAAACTTTGAAGGTGTTTATCTCCAAACTACATATCTTGACACGGCGAAATTGATATCTTGAGTAACTGTCACACTATTGACTTGAATTTGCACCGTTAGCGTTCAAACAGTAGTCATTTTCGGTTCACGATCGCATTTTTCAATTGGATGAACCATTCTTTAATAACAATGACTTCAGCATGTTGTTTTTCAAGAGAAAAATGAGGATTTCTTTGGAGAACCTGTCATTTTTCGTATCTTTCGAAATTTCGAAAAGTGGATCGTCAATCCATAGCCAGTTGGATATCTTTGAAGATTTTTTGTTTGTTTTCGGTTCAGATTACATTTGAGTCTGGTAGAGATCCTGCCGTTTCGAGTCTCGCCGCTGGAAGACTGTAACGCCAACTGCAGCACCACGAACACTTTGAAAGATTTTCTTCCGAAAAAATTACATTGTAACCACAAGCATGTGTACCACATGCTGGGAAAAAATGAATTTATTCCAGCCAATGCGTTACTAGAAAAAAAAATCATCATTCTGACCCTCCAAATTGGGCTTCCAGAGAGTGATACCCCGTTAATGAAATGAATCCGTAATTATGCCAAAATGTTATTGAAAATTTCGTCAAGAAAGTGACCGTTTGCAAACAGGGACGCAGTGGCCATTTATCGGATATTATGTTCCACACATAACCTCCATGTTTGCACGTTATATTATAATAAAATTATTCGTACTTTTCAAATAAATAATACGTTTTATTAATTAATAAAAATGTCAGGTCATTTTGAGACTCCCTATATATTGTGACAACGTTTGCATTTTTATCCTAGTCCAAATCGGCCAAAGAAAAATTTGAGTAATAAAAAAGAATGAATTTTCATTGCATTCCAATGATGCAAACTTCAACATCATCTGAAAGTCATCACCAAATTCACGATAGACGTTACCATCCCCTAATCCAGTGACACTCTTGCGCCCTGGAAGCTCCAGCAATTTTCCGCAAACTACCGGAAGAGCCACCTTTCCATCTTTTTTCTGGCCTCCAACCGAAGAATCATTCTTCTTATCTCCCAAAGGGAATTATGAGATTGACGTTACGTCGGAATTTTCGTCATATTGGCGGAACACTTCTAGTTAGCTGACCTTCACTTCCTCCCTCTCGCCGCACTCAGCCCCTTACCCTGACCCTTCCACCCGTTCCATCAACAGTTACACACACACACACACACACACACACACACACACACACACACACACACACACACACACACACACACACACACACACACACACACACACGCACGCACGCACGCACGCACGCACGCACGCACGCACGCACGCACGCACGCACGCACGCACGCACACACACACACACACACACACACACACACACACACACACACACACACACACACACACATATGTATGCGCATATATGGCGTTTAGGTCCGGGCACAATCTGCGTGTAGTGGTCCTAAACGCGCAGGCGCTCTCTAATCCCGGAGAGTTTCCCCATCACACGAAACTTCCCCGGTTAGCTCCGGCTAGCCCGCTCGCTGCAGCGGCACTATACCACTTAAGCGCCTTCACGTGTGCACCCATACGTGAGTGCGAATACGTCGGAGGCCCGTACTTTTTTGCGGACGTATATATATATATATATATATATATATATATATATATATATATATATCTTAATACAGGGTGTCCCTCTTATCTCTGCCACCCAAAATAGCTCGGTAATTATCGACATGACAAAAAAATGTTCCAGACAAAAGTTGTACGGTGTGAAGGGGCCCATCAAATGCGAACAATTTTTTTTTAATTTCGTTGAAGGTGCCGACGCACAGTGAAGGTCACCTCCACTTTTTAGAATGGAATGGTACATTTTTTTTCAATCATCTTGTGGAGCACCTCAAGCCGCACAAAAGACATAAGGGGGTCAAAGTCGTTTAAGGTCATTCAAGGTCAGTATCGATGATAAAAATCGAAAAATCGATATTTAGATTTGTATTTCATTTTAATAGGTGACCTTGAATGACCTTGAACGATTTTGACCCGTTAATGTTTTTTATGCGGCTTGAGGTGCTCCACAACATGGTTGAAAACAAAATGTACCATTCCATTTTAAAAAGTGGAGGTGACCTTCATTGTGCATCAGCACCTCCAAGGAAATAAAAAAAATTGGTCGCATTTGATGGCCTTCCCTTCACACCGTATCCCTTCACCGTATCCCTTCACACCGTACAACTTTTGTCTGAAAGATTTTTTTGTGACGTCGATAATTACCGAATTATTTCGGGTGGCAGTGATAAGAGGGACACCCTGTAAATATGAGGTATTCCGGCTCTACTCACAATCAGACAACTATTTCCCTCGCCATCGTTGATTATCGATTTCAATACTGAAAAACCTCACACCTGGTGTCAAAAAAACTAAAAAATATTTTTCCTCATTTTCACCCCACCACTTCCCCTTCTGCGACTGAAAAAAAGAAAAATCCTCGCGGGCCGTTTTCTGAATTCTGAACAAATTCAAATACGTTTTAGACCTCTTTTGTGCATTTTTCACCAAAGCTGAACGTGTACTTCCGATATTTACTAATTTTTTGGTGAAATTTCGATTTTGAGGATGCTTACTCGACAGTTTAGAGGTCAGAAGGATAGTGTTTTGGTTTTGCGAGAAAAAAAACTTTACAGATGTAGTTCCAGATGAAATTCAATTCGGGTAGGCTGTATATGTAGACCGGAAAAGTATTCATCTGACTTGCAACATATCGAATAGTCATCCCCGAAATCGAAATTCTAGCAACAATAGTGAATATCAGAAGCACAAGTTGAGCTTTTGTGAAAAATGTACAAAACAGGTCCAAAGCTTATCTAAATTTGTTCAGCATTTTAAAATCGGCCCGAATGGACTTTTCGATTTTTTGCAGCCGCAAAAAGGGAAGGGGTGAGGGAATAAATAGATGTTTTTTTGACACCAGGAGTGAGGCTTTCCACTATGGAAATATTTGGTCGACGATGATGAGGGAAATAGTTGTCTGAGTCGAGCTGGATCCCTGGATATATATATATATATATATATATATATATATAAGTGTGAGTGAGAGAGAGGGGGTACCAGTGCATGCATGTATGCTCGTATATACTTCATACCTTTTCGTGTACGCGTATATATATGTATATATATATATATATCGAGAAATAGTGATTTTTAAGACATACAACTTCCTTGCCCTTCCTCACAGTAGCCTGTTGTCTCCATATCCAACATCACGTAAACCCCAATCTCTTCTAAATCACCTTCAGGTAAGCATATTAAAATAAATGTTATTTAAAGACCGTCTATATACATCTATAACAAATATAACATCAAAGCCCGTCTATGACAAAATCAACAATTTTTTTTTTAAATGTACTGACCGTCCTCAGAACAGCCAAATGCGACGGTAGCCAACATTACATAGATATAACAACGGGTTCAATCTATTATTTCGCCATATATATATATGTGTATGTGTGTGTGTGTGTGTGTGTGTGTGTGTGTGTGTGTGTGTGTGTGTGTGTGTGTGTGTGTGTAGTATATATATATTAAAATAAATAGATTTTTTTGTTAAAAAAAATCTATTTATTTTACTTCATCCACCTATAGCTGAGAAAGAGTTGAATTTTCGGGCTTGGCTTATAAGATTTTTTGTAGAAAATTACTTTCTCTACAAAGTTCTCATCTGAATTTTTTTTTCGATATATCTAATAGCTTAGGCGTTACAATCGTTTGAATAGATATTTTGCACAATATTCACTTGAAATAACGATGCCGCTGAAACGGTTGAATTTACGGCCATGGCTCAATGAACTTTATTGTGGAGTATCATATTTCCTACGAGAACCCACTTGGAAAATATCGCGATATCAAAATTCACGGAATGGTAACATAAGTGACAGAATAATGAGAAAAACATTTTTTTCAATGTTAATCAAATGGGAAACCTTCAATTTTAATTCGCGACCTCTAAATATTTTTTGACAACACCCCCCTTTCACGAAACTTCGTTTTTGGGTACCAACTAAAGGTTTTCGGGCACGATGAGTCAAAAAAAAGTTGCCCTGAAACGAATCACCCTAATATATATATATATGGCAATACAGTATAGTGGGTATTAGGAAGGTCGATGCAAAGCCTTAAGGGAGTGATGGGTCACCTCGTTAGGAGCATATCTAACGTAGGTTACCTCAGTCCAAAGTCTAAGGATTTCGAGTTATCACGGTAAGTATGATTTTTGGAAAATTTCCCAATATTAGGTACTAACTCGTTTACCTCTTAGGTAAATGCTATTTTTAAAAAATAGCATTAACGTAAGAGGTGTTTTTATTTTTTGACAAGTTTTAAATTATTCAACACGTCTCATTAAGTTAGTTGTTCGGATACAGATGATTCTATTGGTGTTTTTCGATTGCATAACATTAAGCTGAGACGCAAATAAGTTTTTGGTTACCAATTCTTGTCTGTTTGAACATTATCAACGAGTTATTACCTAATTTTGGAAAATTTTCGTAAAATCATACTTACCATGATATCTCTAAATCCTTAGACTTTGGACTACGGACACTTTCAAAAACTTGATTTTTTTTTTCCTTTTTCAACAGTTTTTACTTTCAAGAATATGAGATGAGATTTGTATACTTTCAAGAATATGAAATGACATTTTTTTAATTTGCTGACATTTTAACTTAAAGAGCAATTATCCGATAGACTTGAAATTTGAACTCAGTACTCTTGAATATAATTACTCTACAATGACGTAGGATATTTTTGATTGGATGAACATTGACGATTTGGCATTGAAGAAAAACACCATTTTATAGGCAAGAAAACAGACTTTTTTCTTAACTACGCCATTTTGTTAAATTTTGATATTTTTCGAAAATCCTACGTCATTGTACAAGAAATACCTTCCAGTTTAACGACATTTTTTCCTTTTTCGGTTTCAGCTACTCAATCGGCCGGAATCATGTCAGCAGTGAAGGAAATCTTTTTTGCGCTTCCGAATCCAGCGCATAAGTCGTTTGGTTATCAATATTTTTCTATGAAAAAATTATGTCATAAAGGTCAAATATAGCCAAATATATTCTTAATTTCCCGAAACATTTAATTGAGCACTTTCCTTCCAAAAAATTCCCGAAAATCACCCAAATTTTCAGCGTTCACACGGGTATAACCTCTTAAGGCTTTGCATCGACTTTCCTAACATCCTCTATATATATAAAAATATGTATAAAAAATACATACATATGGATAATGTCTACGGTTATGCATATTTATTTAAATGCACCATATGTATGTACATATATGTGTACGTATCGAAAAAAAAATTATTTATGCATATGTATGTATATATATATATATATATATATATATATATATATATATATATATATATATATATATATATATATATATATATATATATATATATATATATATATATATATATATATATATATATATATATATATATATATATATATATGCACCCTCCACGTACACCCTTGGTCGGTGCGGGTGTACATGCGGGGATAGTGCGGAAGGAGTGGCGCCATTTGCTCGTTCTCCGGGTGGCATCGAAACACACACACACACAGTCGATGGCAAGGCAAAAGCAGAGCCGGACGAGAAGCCGCGCGAGCAAAAGCATAGTTGAAACGAGCCGAGAGGGCCAGTAGTCGAACGGCGCCGGTGCGCGCCTCTCCGCACATACTACACGCAATACGAGCAAGACGATACAAAAATAAATGTTGAAATTTCAAAAATCCTCCGAATTGTGTCAGTGTTCACGGTGATGCGAAAAAGTGCAAGCGTCGAACGAACAAACATTTGTTTTTTTTATTCGTGCCTGTGAGAGAAGATAAAAAGAGCGCGTAGGGTGAATTTGTCGTTGCGGTAGTCGCGGGACTCTACACGAGGGGTGAACAACAGTCGTATGATGAACTTGTTCGAAGGATGCCGTGATATAACGAAGGAGCGACGACGAGACGACTCGAGAAACAAACGGATTGAAATTTAATCGAGTCGAGAAACGCATTTATCATTATCGAATCAATTGATTAATCATTAAGGCAGGAAGAGAGAGAGAGAGAGGGAGAGAGAGAGAGAGAGAGAGAGAGAGAGAGAGAAGGCGAAGGAATAAAAACGCAGAGCCCTCTCCTATAAATTCATTATTCGACATTGTGCTAACGAGACTTCTTTTTTCTACTCCCTCGAAGGCAACAAACGAGCGTCGAGTGACTTCTCCATCGAAGCCAACGAAAAAAAAAAACGTCAGAGACAGATAGAGAGCGACGGAAAAAAGACAATCGCAATGGAGAAATAAAAAAGACGACAATCTCGGTTTTTTCAATTGAAAAAATACAAAAACGCAGTCTTAAAAAAATACACAGTAAAAAAAATACAAAAAAATAACAAAGAGAAAAAGTTGTC
>OZ023313.1:63306382-63313152 GCA_964007375.1 Ophion obscuratus | reverse complement strand
CTTAGGCTTGCTCCTGCTCCTCGCGATCACCGGTAAGGAAATCAAATCTAGTAGCTAAGGTCGGGGATAGTCAGACATTGGGATAGTGATAATGACGGTGGAGGAAGTGGGTGCCTCGGGGATCTCGCGACATTTTTAGGGGTAGTTTGTTGTACGTTGGTGTTCTACCGAGAGGCCTGAAAACAAATGGCCAAGTTTCGAACTTTTTGGTGGTAAGGGTTGGTGAAAAAGAAACGCATTTTTTTTCAAGACTAAGGTACGCATGTTGAGAGGTTTGAAAAAATCGAAAAAGTAGAGAAAAACAATTAAAACATGGCTGCTGGCAGATGGTGAACATTTTTTCGCGACGCTTGGCCGTGGACATTGTCCAGCTTAAACCGTCCAGCCGAAATCTAAAAACCAAACGGGGTCTTCGAGTCAACAATAAATACGAGTCGTTGACGATCGGTGATTTTTTTAAATCATTTTTTTTTAACTGCGTGGCGACGGATTGGAACTCGAGCATAAACAATGTATGGAAAAAATCGTCGTTTTTAGGTAACTATTAAAAAATTAGGATCGATTTTGGAAATGTGAGATCGTCAATAACCTTTGAATGTCTCTTGTCGTATCTCCTGTAAATTTGGAAATAATCCATCGAGTGGTTCTCGAGATATCACGTCCACCGACTTTGAAAACAGTGTTGCGAGATAGGCGCGTTTAAAGATCGGAGTATGGCGCTGCTACCGCTCGCCCGGACGACTGTTAGAAGCTCTAACTCATTCGATTTTAAGAATATTCCAATAAGATTTTCACGGAATATAGGTCAAAGGTGATACTATCGAATGCAAATATTTTGGGAAAATGCAATTTTTTGACCCACCTGGGGAGATGTAGCTCTTTAAGGCCTGCTTAGTGTCCTGTTTTATTAGGCCCAAACGAAGCTTTTATCGAGATTTTTTTAGAAAGAAAAAAATGAGAGAGCCCAGTGAATTTTGCGCTATATTTTAATATGTATTTGAAAAGTATGAAAAAAATTTGTTCCACGTGAAATAATAAATAACTGCAAATTATCAGCCTATTCCATAAGCGACTTGCTACAGCAGTCTCCAATTGGCGGGAAAGATGCAGCTCGTAATTCTTGCCTGAAACAAAAAACCCCAAAAAAATACAATTGTCATATACTTTTCTTCTGGGTGAACTAAGAAAAAGTTGAAAAAAATCCTGAAATTATAACTTTTTGTAAGTTTGAAAGAAAAAGTGTTAACATTTTTTTTCAAACCACTTTAACGTGCTATAAAAGTTATTTAAAAAGTCTTTTTAATCATCCTTTTAGTTCACACAGAAGAAAATTTAATAATGAAGAGAAAAAATGTTGGTTCGATTGCATAGGTCGTTTGTTTTTTTTGCTATCACGCCCGCCAATTTAGAAAAATCGTAAAAATGAAAACTGGAGAAGACGCACTTCAAAATTTTCGATAGGAGAAAATATAAATTTTCGGTTACTTACACTAATGATCTGCTAATCAGCTATTCCTGGTCCATATAGTAGACCTTCTGATTCCTTAAAGAACGACACTACTACGAACTCTTCTGCCTTCAGCTTTGTATATTCGAAAATACTTCGAATTGGCGTCCGTAACTTTGAAAATGTATTATTGGATAATTTATCTGTTGATTTAGGCAATAAAAAAACGTTTTTTTTCGGACCTTCTAAAAACCTTCTAAATCCCTTCTAAAAACCAATTAAAAAAAACGATTTTTCGGACCTTCTAAGACAGGGCACGGCCTTAAGTGGAAACGTAAGGAGAGGACGAGCAAAGGGGCGTCCGAGTGGACGGGTGGGAAGATTGCCAACCCTTTTGGCAATCGGTGTTATTTTTTTTGTGAGGAGAGAGGTGAGGATTGTTTTCGAAGAGTAGCTGGCGCAATTTGGTGGAGGAGCAAAGTGTGTGGTCACTTGCTGAGGTGATCCGACTATGAGAGGATCGAGCCAAGCACGAGGGAGAAAAATTTAACGAGAGTGCAGCGAAGTGCATATCTGCGACTTGCCAAAACCGCGGCCTCTTAAGGGGTTACGTGGGTTTCGAAGCCCCAAAAAAAAACATATTTTCTCTATTAAAAAAAATATAATATATAAATTATTTTATTCAAAAAGGTACACTGTAAAAAAATTCTGTATAAAAATTAATACAGAAGTGTAGGAAGTTCTTATGCGGATACCGCTTATAAAATTTCAGATAAGATTTTGAAAATCCAAAACAGGTTATTTTAAAAATGAAAGTGCAGCTCCGTAATATTAATATACTTGTGCGTGTTAAAAATAATGCACGTGTAAAGAAATAATCACATCCAAGAATATTAAAATCAAGAACCATTTACTGGTATCAAAATACGAGTGTATATTAAATTCAAGAACCATTTGCTAATATCAGCATACGGGTGTGTATTAATTTCACGGAAACAAAGCATTACCTTTAATGTACACTGTAAAAAGCTTCTGTGTAAAAATTAATACACAAGTGTGTGGTGTTTTTATGCGAACGCGGTTTATGAAATTTCAGATAATATTCTGAAAATCCAAAGCAGGTTATTTTAAATAATAAAAGTGTAGCTCCGTAATATTAATATACTTGTGCGTTTGAAAAATAATACACGTGTAAAAAAATGTTCACATCCATGTATATTGAAATCAAGAAACATTTGCTGATATCAATATACGAGTGTATATTGAATTCGTTTGTATACTAAGTTCGTAAAATTCAATTCTTTTGTGCCTTAAATATAGTAAAAATTTAATATATTCTTCACATTGTTTCATGTGATTTTCATCAGCGTTTATGAATTTTTTTTTCTATTCCAGTTTCGCACTTTTAAATAAATCTGTTGTGATCATGTATTGTACGTATCGTAAAATTCAGATTCACATATATTATATTTGTCAGGCTGCTGTAAATAAATTTCAAACTTGTTTTGTATTTTCAATGCTCTGTTTTTCATAGTTGATTTATTATACATCTGTAGTAATTTTCAGTTGAAGAGACGGGTTAATGCAATACATTTTCCACCAATTTACAAACTTGTCTTTGAAATTCCATGTTGCATCTATTAAATTCTATGTCCACGTTAGATTTTCATGTTCCTGTTTTTAATTTACGGTACAAGTGTTTCAAATTTAATTCCATCTACCGAGTTCGTAAAATTCAATTCCTTTGTATCTTAAATGTATTGTAAACTTCATATCATTTTTTACAGTGTAAGCACATAAAAGATCAACATTTCAACTATATTTTTTAAATATCCTCGTGGTGGTCAGGATAACTCATGAAAGCTTTATCTGAAATTAAAAAACCAAATTTTTTCTGTTAGTAGACAAGTATAGCGCGTGATTGAACGAAGGATTTTTTTTTTTATTGACATTTGATTTTTTTTGCAGATTTGTATGCAAAATAGTTTAATTTTTAGTACAGTTTACACTACGTATAGCCTTGTAAAGTTAGTTGTAATCGAAAA
Source organism: Ophion obscuratus (assembly GCA_964007375.1). NCBI lineage: Eukaryota > Metazoa > Arthropoda > Insecta > Hymenoptera > Ichneumonidae > Ophion > Ophion obscuratus. The sequence continues at coordinate 63,309,660 of OZ023313.1, read as the reverse complement.
AAACCCTTGCTCAACCACTAGTCAATGCTATTTTGAAAAAGTGTGCAAAATTTCATTAAGTTCGGTGCATTAGTTTTTGAGAAATCGTGTCTACCGACTTAAAAAATAGTGTTTTGAGAAAAATGCGATTATCTGCGTCGCTCCCGGCCGGTCTTTCCCAACAGGGGGAATTCCCAAACGCTCTCTCTCCTAGACTTTTACTCCGATTGACTTAAAACTTTGGGAGAATATTCTAGATATACTGTACTATTAGATAATAAAATGTAAAAATATGGATTTTTTTACATTTTCAAACCCACGTCACCCCTTAAAAAAAAGCTCTTCCCTATGTACGGACTGCGGGATTTTGGGGTAGTTTTTTCGGTACGATGTTAGAGTGATGATGAAAATAAAGGAATTAATGAATCGTCAACAAAGAACGTTGTACTTCGTTGGGGAATGTAAATGGGAATTTGGAGGGATTGTTCCTCATTGAGAGGTGACCGGACTCGAAATGTCGAGTCATCGGGTTGCGAACAGGAGATACTTCATCCGAGTCAGGACAATTCGGCTCATGCTCGTTCACCAAGTATTCACGAGGGTTGTGAATTTTTATGACCTCCTTTGCGAGCTTATTGTCGCTACTAGCATATTCCGATGACGTTGGATTCCTCCGTGGGACACGACGAAAATTAGTTTCCCTAAATTGCCCAAATGTTGCTTCCCCATATTCAACCTACGCAAAGGACACAAACGTACTTTGGGATGTCAATAATGAACGATATAAAAAATATAAGAATCAGGGAATCTAGAACACGAAACTCGTTGCACCCCAACGAAGCAAACAGTTAAGGGGTTAGGCCACAGTAACGGGTATAAAAACATGTTCGAATTTAACAATTTTTTTTTTCGTATTAAAAAGTGATTCGCTCATAAAATTAATTACACATCCAGTAAGTATGAATATCGAGCTGTTAGAAAATATACCTTGTCGTGCAAACGTTTCGGGCCACCCTATTTTTCGCGGATATTCCATAGGAATACGATGGTACGAGAAATACAAACGAATGATGACACTTATAGTTCGCGTCGAGAGGCTTGATATTTAAAATAATGTGGTATAAACAGAAATATCACTCTTCAACAATTAATTATCCAACAGTTTTTATTTAATGACTGTGCAAAAGTATTGGCCGATATACTATTGCGTATGAAAACAAAAAACAAAACATTATAAAAATAACAAAACATGGTTTAGTTTTCTCTCTAGAGTCAATACTTCGTTGCCATGCCCTTAGCAGCGATTACAGCAGCACATCGTCGGGGTATAGACGCAATTAATTGCGAAATGCGATCTTGTGGCATCCTTTCCCACTCATATTGCAAATGATCCCATAATTCCGTCTTGTTGGAGTGATTCTTCGTTCCAACGCGAACCTTGAGCTCTTGCCACAAATGTTCAATCGGATTTAAATCCGGTGACTGCGAGGGCCAGTCGAGAAGGCGCACTTTTCGGCTTTCAAGGAAATTCTTCACAAGACGCGAAGCACGTTTGGGATCATTGTCGTGTTGAAATATCCACCCATTCGGCATATTTTTCTTTGCAAATGGGATCATATGGTCTTGCAATATATTTCGATACATTATAGCGTCCATATTGCCTTGGATTTTTATTAGCGGACCAATACCGTTATCAGAAAATGCTCCCCAAACTTTAACATTTTCGCCACCGTGTTTTACAGTTGGAATTTGATATCGTACATCGTATCTGGTACCTGCTGGACGTCTTACGTACTTGCGACCATCACTTCCGAACAATTGAAATTTGGATTCGTCGGAAAAAAGAACTTTCCGCCAATTCGATACTGTCCAATGTTGATATTTTTTAGCAAAATTCGATCTAGCCTTCTTATTCTTTGTGCTAATGAGTGGTTTCTTTACACCGACGAGCCCAATCAATCCCACAGCCTTCAGACGTCGGGATAGCGTACTCCGACTGATATCAGCAAGATTTTCACTGCGTCATTCTCGCGAAATTATTGCTGCAATTTTTCGCGGATCTATGACGCACTTTCTTTTAACGGCGGGGTAAAGTTAATTCGGCGAAAAAAAGGCATGTTTTTAAGATTTTTTTTTGGCGTAACAAATAGTGTTCGTTTATTGAAAAATTTACATATAATAAAGTAACATTTGAACAACATTCTCCTAAATATGCATTGCAAAATATTCAAAATTGAGCGAGTGAAAATTAAACCCAGGAGGCGCCTAGAAAAAAAGTTGGTTTGCGGTGTGCACCATAACTCGCAACAGAATCATTTGAAACAAAAAAATCAAAATGCATTTGTTAAAGGAGATGTTTCTCGAGGTAATGACGGGAGGATTTTTTTTTCGATTTTTCGATTTTTCGTAGCACTTGGGAGCCAAAAACCCGATTTTCGCTAAAAAATCGGCTAATTTGTTGTTGAAAAATTAGTAATTATTAAAAAAAAAACAAAAAAGCTCTCGACAATACCTGGTGAATTATGTGAAGAAGTACTGTGCAAAATTTCAAAGCGATTGGTCCAGTAGATTTTGAGTTATCGTGCACACGGACTTCGAATATGACAAGTCTCAGAAAAACGGTTTGAAAAACGCAGAAGAAAAGAGAACGGCATGGAGCAATAGACGCTCAAATACTCATAACTTCGTCAATTTTACTCCGATCGACTTGAAATTTTAACACAATATTCTTGATATATTATGCATTCATATAAAAAAAAAAAATTTAAATGAAAAAAAATTTAAATACTTTACCCCGCCCTTAATGATTTTGTCCACGCGTTTTGAAGTTTTTCGTGCTCTACCGCTTCGACTTTTGTCACACAACGAATTTGTTGATTTATATTTCGCAATAATACGGTTTACTGTGCTTTTCCCAATAGATAGAGCATTTGTAATATCACGAGAACTCGTTCCTTTTTCAAATAGTTTTAACACAACTTCGCGGACCTCAATTTTTGTGTGTTTCGCCATTGCGGCAGAAATAGAACTGATTTTCTCATGGTTCTTTGTGTTTCGAACTAACGCGACAGAAAGCGCGTAAGAAAACGTAAACAAACCGTGTGGCTGCAGAAGGTGAGACAGCGGCCCAATATTTTTGCACACTGACCGAACGCGTTCGACGCTGTACACAAACCATACAGTATGCGAACAAAATAATATACTACGCTGTTATGCATATCATAGCTCCCTCAAATATTTGAAATGATGGAGAGGTTCAGGCATTAAAATCGAATAACTGAGAAAAAAGGCTGGCCCGA
>OZ023313.1:63263882-63301382 GCA_964007375.1 Ophion obscuratus | reverse complement strand
GGTTAGTTAATATTAATAAATTTTTCTGTCAGTGTAGGATGGTTCATGAAAATCGGCAAAATATCGCGTATGAGCTCGTTCGAGAATCGGCCAACAATGAGTGCATTGATTTGGTAGTATATTTGTTAAGAATAATATCCAATGGACTCGTGAAAAGTATTTATCTCGTCTCTCAATGACTTCAACGCGAAACAATGAATCGTCAATATACGAATTGCGGTTCGATCATGCGTTACTCGGCCGAACATTGGCCTCGTATCGGCAAAAACATGATTGGCGAGTCTATACTCCGCCAAACATCGACCTCGTATCGATAAGCCAATGATTAGAAAGCCTATATTTGGCCGAACATTGTCCTCGTATCGGCAAACCAATGATTGGCGAGTCTATACTTCGCCAAACATCGGCCTCATATCGATAAACCAATAATGAACAAGTCTATACTTGGCCGAACATTGGCCTCGTATTGGCAAACCAATAATTGGCCGGTCCATACTTCGCCAAACATCGGTCTCGTATCGACAAGCCAATGATTAGCGAGTCTACGTTTGGCCGAACATTGGCCGCGTATCGGCCAACCAATGATTGGCGAGTCTATACTTCGCCAAACATCGGCCTCGTATCGACGAGCCAATGATTAGGGAGTCTATATTTGGCCGAACATTGGCCTCGTATCAGCAAACCAATGATGGCTAGTCAATACTCAGCCGAGCATTGGCGTACAATTGGTTAATCGATCATCGTCCCGCCAACATTGGTCCAAGTATTGGCCGTTACGGTTCGATTGGCGAAACCTACATGGGCAATGGCTGGAATAGATCTAGCAAGCCGTTCATCCGCCTACGCTACCCCAATGCTGATCGCCATATTATTGGTGAGATGGAATTGGCCCACCAATGACTGGCATAGATCTGGCAAGCCGTTCATCCGCGTACATCACCCCAATGCTGATCGACGAATTATTGGCCGATTATCAGCAAACCGTTTAATATCTGAATGCTGGCATTTTTGTTACGACAGGCGACCCTACATGGGCTTCGGTATCATTAACAGAGTTTTTTTACAATTTTCAGTTTTCTGAGAGACTAGAAACATAATTAATGAATGATTTTGTGAAGTTTGAGTTTTTAGTAAATTAAAAAATATTGATAAGCAATGAAGTTATCATTATTTAAACAAAGTGCCGCGAAGGCTGCATGGCCGATCGGTGTAGGTGGTTCTGGATGGTATTGATATTTGAGTTGTTGGGATGCAACGAAAGTTCTTTCTTACTTCTTCATTTCTTTATTCTTATTATTATCCAACCTCTTTTTTTCGCGGATTTAGGTTATAGATCTGTAAAAAGGATCCTGGAAAACGCTTCAACGATTTTGGAGCCGGAAAGTGTCGAAAAATGTGCACAATAAGAAAAAGAAATGTTTGCATTCCAACGATGCAAACTTCAACACCATGGTTCTGGCAACTAGGATAATATGAAATAAAGAATAAAAAGTATACTTTTAGTGTAATAATAAAACTCTCGTCCAGCCGGATACTTTTTTGGAATTTCTAAAATTACGCAAATGACAAGCTGTAGAAAAAATGTTCGATCTTCGACAAAAAAGAACAACTTTAATAATTTGTTATTAACAAATAGATAAACGTATTAAAAATTCATCGGATCTCACGGTAGAAAATATAATGAACGTCCATCCGAATATGAAGTGGCCGACCAAATTTTGGGATACGACTAACACCGTTTAATAAAAAATTATTTCCGAAAAACTCGAAAGAAAAAGAGTAAGACACAGGGGAGCGGTTTGTCGTAGCGACTCTACAAAAACCCCCATAACTCAGTCGATTTTTGAAACTATTCCAAAATCTTTGTTGTTAGTTGAAGTTAAAATCCTAGGCTAAGAAACTCCAGAACAAAAAACCCGCATTTTCAAAATTCCAAGTTTAAGCAGTCCCCTCAAACTCGGCACCCTTCATAAGGAGGAGGATAAGTACGTTTTGGCGTGGCCGTTTTGGCACGAGACATTCGGGCGCGAAGACGTTTAGGCGCGGAGACGTTTTGGCTCTGCCGTTCTGGCGCCAGGACGTTTGGGCGCGAGGACGTTTTTACGCAAGGACGTTTTGGTGCGAGGACGTTTTGGCGCGAGGACGTTTAGGTGCAAGGACGTTTTGGCGTGGGGACGTTTGTCGCGGAGACGTTTTGATGTCAGGGTGTTGCGGCACCAGCTTTAATTGGTTTAGCATCATGAATCGTGTGTCGATGATAAACCATATGTCATAGGTTTGAGTCTTATGTCTTGAGCTGTTTGAGGGACACATTTGAAAAAAAAAGTATGAATCTCCTTTTAATCAATACAAAATGTATAAAAATATCAGCCAAACAAAAAAAATATTTTTTGTTTGTTTGGTGTTGCTGTTTTCTTTTGTTCGGGCTTCGCGCCAAACGTCTTCGCGCCAAAACATCCCTGCGCCTAAACGTCCTCGTGCCTAAACGTCCTCACGCCAAAACGGCAGCGCCAAAACCTCCCCACGACAAAACGCCCCCGCGCTAAAACATTCCTGCGCCTAAACGTCCTCCTAACAAAACGTTCCTGCACCAAAACGGCAGCGCCAAAACGTCTCGTGCCAAAACAGCTACCGTTTTGGAGCGACCGTTTTGGCGCAGCTGTTCTGGCACGAGACGTTTTGGCGCGGGGACGTTTTGACGCTGCCGTTTTAGCGCGAAGATGTTTTATTGGGGGGACGTTTTGGCGCGAGGACGTTTTGTTGAGATAACGTTTTGGCGCGCGGACGTTTAGGCACAGGGATGTTTTGGCGCAAGGACGTTTTGACGCGGGGACGTTTTGGCGTGGGGACGATTTTGCAGGAATCTACTGGTGCACAAGCAAATCCGAATAAAATCATATAAACCATAACAATACACAATAACGTACCCCTTCATACCCACACGCAAGCTCATATTTTCTCCACTTCCCGAAGTAGCAACTCGGTCTTCGCGATACCCCGCAAGAATAGCGCCTTCTACTCTTTGCAAGTCTCCGTTGTACGAAAATCCACCATTCCGAGTTAACGGGGTATCCCTCTCTGGAAGCCCAATTTGAAGGGTCAACATAATGTATTTTTTTCTATTAACACATTGGCTGGAATAAATTAATTTTTTCCCAGCATGTTGTACACAAGTTTGTGGTTACAATGTAATTTTTTCAGAAGAAAATCTTTCTAAGTATTCGTGGTGCTGCAGTTGGCGTTGCAGTTCTCCAGCGGCGAGGCCCGAAACGGCGGGATCTCTACCAGGCTCAAATGTAATCTGAAACAAAAACAAACAAAACAATTCTTCAAATATATCCAACTGGCTATGGGTTCACGATCCACTTTTCGAAATTTCGAAAAATACGAAAAATGCCAGCTTCTCAAAAACAGCATGCTGAAGGCATTGTTTATGTTATGTTTATGTTATTAACAAATGGTTTATCCAATTGAAAATTGCGATCGTGAACCGAAAATGACTACTGTTTGAACACTAATTGTGCAAATTCAAGTCAATAGTGTGGAAGTTACTCAATATATCAATCCCGCCCTGTCAATATATGTAGTTTCGAGATAATCGCGTTCAAAGTTTTGGTGCATATTTCACACGATCTTGTGAAATATTGTCGTCTCTCCGCTAGTCGGCGATTCTGGCAGCATATGAGTGTCCTTCCTCATCGTCGAGATCGCGTTGCACACCTAATCTATGCAATTCGCGGGCAGTTGGGGCCTCTCTTGAGCGTTCTTGTGCTTTGATGTCCGCTTTTGTTACCCGCGAATCATCGCAATCCGTTCCACTAAAATAGATGTAACTTCATCAATTTTTAGAACCTCCGTGCCCGGTTGGTCTTAAAATATCCTTAAAAGTTCACACCATAACAATATGCAAAAAAAAACGATTTTTTAAAGTTTCCAGAGAGGGATAGCCCCATAACATCCGATTTATCGGAGGCCAGAGGTCAGTGGGTGGATAGTTACAGAGCGGGAGGGCCAGGCGAGCACCTCTTGACGCAGACTAGGTTCGCTCACCATGAGCCGTACTTTACGACGTATTTATAGAGGTTCGTAAAAATACAGTGAGAAGAATCGGAAATGTGACCTTACATAAATTTATCCAGACTTATTGACGTACGATATGCCCTATCGTCGATATGTCGTCAACGCATCCATATGTATAGATACTTACACACATACTCGCCAACGTGTCCATGTATTCGAATTTTCCGTATTTCCATCCCCTGTTCGTTACAACGTATGCACCTTCGTTCGAATCTCCGGCAGGATATAGGTACGTGAGTAGCCACGATCAGGTGCACACGAGTACGAGAGACGGAAACGAGATATAGTCGAAGGTGAAGGAGGGTGACTGGATGTAATATAGACGACCCCCGTTGAGGAGGCCGATGAGCCCACCGCTGTCGGAACAAGGGGGAGAAAAAAATTACGACGAAAGTTTACGACGTGGCGTGCACACATATTTATTTATATACGTATATACATGTATGTGGGGGTGGGGGGTCATTTCGACCCCGTTGGGTCTGTCGAAGGTTGGCTATCAGCACGTCTTTGAGGACAGTCCTCGAAATCAACCGTCTTTCCCATATATTCCAAACACCTTTCACCATATATATATATATATATATATATATATATATATATATATGTACATGCGGGTAGCAGGAGGAAAAAATCGCTTTATTGATCGACATTTTGCTGCTAGTACTTTTCGCTGCCCAGAAGTAACTTTGCACCACATAAGCTTCCATATTTCATGTTGTGGTAAATGCAAATACATATATATGTACGTATGTATATGCAGGTATATGTGTATGTGTGGGTGACGTAGAGCACAGAAAGGCTGAGATTTTAGCATCGTAAACCTCGTGTATGGAGAATATCGGATATCGCTCGCTGGCGGAAGAGAGACTCGTTCAATCTGTTTTTTTTTCTCAACTGTCAGGTACGTTTGAAACATAAGGGAACCGCTGCCAAGAATTAATCGGCCGGACGGTGGAGCGCGCTGTGATCGGGAAATGGAACCTGTATGGCGTCCGATCAAATTGAATAGACGTGACGATAGCACCAGACAACGACTTCGTGAAAATGTACCCCTCGGTTTGTGGGGTGTTTTTCTTGTACCTGTGAGACGACTGATAAATTGAACAAAGAGAATTTGAGAGTGAATAAATTTTTGTAATAAAATTGCAGATAATTTTTTAAAAAGTACGAAGGGAGTGGTGCTGGGGGTGGTATACGAGAGATAAGCGAGAAGCACTTTGGGAATTATTTACGTGAGTCGAGAATAAGCGAGAATTAAAAATTTGTTTCGTGACAATATTCAGGGGTACGCGTGTGTTCGGGTTTTGTCACGATTCAAACGCGAGTACGTGTACAGGGTAGTTGACGAGGGAATTCGCAACCCCTTTTGCGAACGCCGCGAGACTTTATTGCGATGAGGTCGGAAACGTGCGTGAGTGGTTGCGCGTGAAGAGAGACCAGGAGAGGGGAAAGAGTAAGGGAGAGAGAGAGAGAGAGAGAGAGAGAGACAAAAAAGCGAAGAGCCACAAGAGAGACATAGGGAATGAGACAGAGAAGAAGGGAGACATAGACAGACAAAAAACCGAAGGGCCACAAAAGTGAGAAGAGAGAGAGAGGGGGGAGGGTCAGATGAACTCACATCAGAGAAAGAGTGAGTGAGCGAGCCGGCGAGGACAGCGCGTGCTTCTCCCAACACGAGAGATGAGAGAGATTGCTCACACGCTCACAAGGGTGAGAGGGGGTACTCGAGTGAAAAATTAGCGTAGAACACCCGAACGTGTGTACATCACCGGCAGAAACGACACCGCGCGAATTGTTCTCGGCACAAACGTTAGTGAAGGATCACGTCGAGTGAAAAATTAACCGGCTGATATACAGAGAGGGCCGTATCACCCGACACACACGCACAGACTCCGTCGAATGAGGTAACGAACGGAAAACGAAAAAAAAGACGGGATAAAAAACGCACACAAGATGGAAAGAGAGAGGACGAAGGCGAATAAAAATGTATACGCTTTATTATCATCGAGCATGGGGAATAATCAGATTTCCTATACGAAGAGACCATCGTGTTGTATGTAGAAATACATCGAATCGGTACATAATCATGTGGATAAATAAGATACGATATGTATATATATGTAGAGCCGAGAAACCTTTCCGTTCCAATTCTGACGCAAATCATTTCATTCATTTGTGCCCTATCCGCAATTTCGTCATATGCATAGCTAAAACAGATATGTTGCCAAATTGTGGATACAGCACAAATCAACGGAGTAATTCGTGCTACAATTGGAACGGAAAAGTTTCTTTTTGGCTGATGACGCAGCTAATGACACATTTTCAGCTGATGACATCAGGCAAAATTACTCAGACAACGATAACTTCCGAAGAAATAACTTTTATCGGAACAACTTCTGAAAGAGAACCCAAAACTGCTGGAAATCCAAACAAACTCATACCAACGGTTTCGCTGGAAGTCCTGTGAAAGTCATTTCGCCACAGTTACTTTTGGTGCAGCCATTGAGACCTGCTACCAGCTAATTGGCAATCTTCCGAAAACATCGTTTTCCAATAAGCAACGAATCAATTTGCTAGCTCTGCTGAAAATTATCCATGTTGCCATTTAAGTCGAATGACGTGCTGACCTAACACTCAAAGATGTCTATTTAGGCACGTTCGTTTGGGTTTGTTTTATAAAAACAACCCGCAACAACATGAAATCCGTACAAACTCAAATCAGCTTTGTTGTTGCAAATTTAGTAAAAGCCACTCAGCTGCAGTTACTTTGTTGCAGCTATTTAGACATGCCACCAACACATTGGACATCTTCCTAGAATATCGCTTCCCAATAGGCAACAGATCAATTCGCAAACTTTGCCGAAAGTAATCCATGTTGCCATTTAACATTGCAATCTCGTGCTGACCTAACACGCAAGGATGTCTATTTAGGCGCGTTCGTTGGGATTTGATCTGAAAAAAAACAACCTAAGACTGCAAGAGACCCGTACAAACCCAAATCAACGTGTTCGCTGGAAGTTTTGCAAAAATCACTTAGCCGCAGTGAGTTGTGGTGCAGCTATTGAGACCTGCTACCAGCTAGTTGGCGATCTTCCGAAAATTTCATTTTCCAATAAGCAACGAATTGATTCCCAAGCTATGCCGAAAATGATCCATGTTGCCATTTAACATTGAAATCACGTGCTGACCTAACACTCAAGGATGTCTATTTAGGCGCGTTCGTTTGGGTTTGTTCTATGAAAACAACCCGCAACTGCAAGAACCCCGTACAAACTCAAATCAACTTTTTCGTTGGAAACTTTTCAAGAGTAATCAGTTACTTTATTGCAGCTATTTAGACATACCACCAACTAATTGGCGACCTTCCTAGAATATCGTTTTCCAATAAGCAACGGATCGATTCGCAACCTTCGCCGAAAGTAACCCATGTTGCCATTCAACATTGCAATCACGTACTGACCTAATACTCAAGGAAATCTATTTAGACGCGTTCGTTTAGGTTTGTTCGGATGCGAAGCGGACTTGATCACTTTCTTGAAGGGACGATGAATAATCCCATGGCGCTAGGTGTGCTGAAGGGTACCCGTGACGCTCGTCACGATGTCACGCGACTGTCATGATAAGGGGTCATAAAAGAAGCAGAAGGGAATCGACGAGACTGTCCAACTCGGGGGATCTTCCCCAACGATCTAGTCTTCTTCAGCAAGCTTCTCTTCCCTCAAGCTGACCTTTCCGGTCGCACATTACCGAGAGCCAATTGCTCGAATGAAACTGGAGGGGCAAGTGGCAAGATGTTATCGTGGGACGCATTCCTTTTTTGGGGTAGGACACCGCTCTCTTGCAGCTCTTACAACGCTATGGGGGAACAGAGATGGTGGAAGATGGTGACGTGGGGTAGCGGAGCGACAAGGAAAAATAATGTCTGGGCCTCGTTGACTTTGCACATTATTGGATTAATTTGCTGGGCGAGTACAAAGTCGATGGAAGATCCAACGCTGATGGAATGCAATGTAGAGCATAGTAGCGAGGGCGGAAAAGTGATCGAAATTTGTCTATATACACCAGCTTTTGCGCCTACCCGCAATTCTATAGAAAAAACGTTTTTTGTACGGTTGCAAAACCCCCTTTTCTATATCTGAAACTAATACATTGGAGGGCTGTCATGCTGCAAACTTAACTTTTCCTGGCGATTCACCCACTCCGGTCTCTTGTCGTGTACCAGGTGTGTAAGTATGAAACCGGAATTTGCCCATAGGTGGCGCTAGATGTCGATGCAGTTACCGACACATCACGTCAGCGGTGTCTTGTTATTGTATTGATATCCGACAAAGATTTCCAACTCACAATAACACGAGATTCATTCAGTAGCATTAGTTTATTAGAGATAAACATGCCGAGTTTTGTGCCAACAAATTACGATTTGCCGACAGCACTACTTTTCTGTTTTCATCTGAAGAAAACCGCAGCCGAATCGCATCGAATGCTTGTGGAGGCGTTTGGTGAGCATGCTCTCGGTAAAACACGGTGTTTCGAGTGGTTCAAACGGTTCAAAAGTGGCGATTTTGACGTGAGGAACGAAGAACGTGGAAGACCACCGAAAAAGTTTGAAGACGCTGACCTGCAAGCCTTGTTGGACGAAAACGACGCTCAAACACAACAACAACTGGCGGATGTACCTACGGTAATGATATGATACTTTGTATCATATCATTACAATAAACGTGTTTTTTCTGTACAAAAATTCCGGTTTCATACTTACACACCTGGTAGAGCTCGCTTCAAACGCATCAGCTGCTGTCGATAACCATCCGTAGTGATGGTTCCGACAGTTTCAGCAGCTCGCCATAGACGACGTCCCTCTTTTGGCTGCTTTCCGTTGAACTCAGTGGAACATATTCAGCATACCCGAGTCGAAATTTTCAGCCTATTTTAAAGGCCTTTGATCCTATGTCAGCCTCACTTGAGGCTAGAATAGATAGAAGCCCTACTATAGGCTCCTAACATGCTCTTCCTTTGCTACTTACCTCCTGCATGTGCCCTTTTACTCCTACCTAACCTAGCTGAAGTCGTTGCAGCTCCTCTTTTGCTGCTAGAAGTCCTACTATGGGTCCTAACATGCTCTTCCTTTGCTGCTTACCTCCTGCATATGCCCTTTTACTCCTACCTAACCTAGCTGAAGTCGTTGCAGCTCTTCTTTTGATTACGTTTGGACCTATCGTGCATTTGGCTGTTTCGACGAAACGAGGGTGGGGATGGTCGCATTCGAAAGAGCGAGTTTGATAGTTTTCAGTAATCGTCATGCGTTGGACTAGGTAGGACCGCGCGTTCGCCGTAGAGGCCTACTTTTCCAATGTCCTTTCCATTATCTCCACCCCGCGAACCTTTGGCATTCGCTTCAAACTTGCCCCTGCAGCTCCAGCAACTCTCCAAAGTGGAAGAAATGGATCTTGGGCAAACAGTTACAATATTTTTTGTAGGATTTGCCCTCATCTATGCATGTATACGCGGATCCCTACAGCAGACACTCATCCATACGCATAGGTACTAGTATACGTGTACTGGTGTATGTTTAGGCATGTATGTGCGCGGGCATGTCCGTGTATCTACGCATGCGCGTATTCAGGCATATGTATTTGTAACAGAGTGTATGCGTGTACCATTCGACGTCCTCCTTAGAGGCTGCAAGTAGAGAAAAGGGAAATTTGTTCCCGTTCTAGGCGTTAAGGAGGAGCTCGTTTTATGTTGAATGCGAAGCTACTTTACTGCCTTTATCTCCTACCACTGTGAGGATCTGGAGGGGCAAAATAAGCTGAAAATTTCGACTCGGGATTTCCCGTAAATGTTACTTGCTTGGAATAAAACTTGCCATTGTAAAGACAATTAAGATGACTGACGTTCACGCGCTGCACAGATGTCGACTATGGCATTTCAGCGGGACTCTATGGGCCTACCATCAGTTGTATCGCCCACTTTTAGTTCGAGAAATAACTGTGACTGACGCCATCTATTACCAGCGGGCAGTTTGACATGGGACTACCTAATATATTTGCGGAAAAATGTTTGTTAAAGCCATTCGTCTTTGAGGTTTTCAAAAACAGCTTTGGATAGATGTAAGAATACATGAAGGTCGTTGCAAAGAACACCCTATCCCCAGAACCAACGATTCGTTCGAAAACAAATCAAGGACCGTCCTCGAAACAACCAGTCGTACTGATAGTCAACGTTGCATAGTATAATGGATTCCTCGTGGCCTTTCCCCATATATGCTCTGTTGGAAGAAGAGCTAGAGACGGAGAGATTGGCGAACTTGCGGTAAGTATATGTATATACCCGTTGTGTCTACATGTATATATAAACGCTTTTAGCAGGCTAAACCGGCACCGACAGTGGGTTTGCCATATAGCTCGGGGTAAGCACCCCTACAAATTTACCCGGGCCGTCATGCGGTCACGTAGCCCCCGTGAAAGAGCAAGAGGGCGAGAGGGGGGAGAAAGCTCGCGAGCTTCGTGTACCCCGCGGTAAACGTAAACGGAACAGGCAAACGTCGTAAACCAACGAGTCGAAAGAGCAAACACAGGTCGAGTATACCGACAGCGGATGGTACTGGTTTCCTGCTCCTATACGTATGCATACCTTCTAGTACGTATTACCCACAGATGGACGTTTTAATAACGTCCATCCATAATACGTAGCCACGTGCCCTTTAACGCCGTGCACCGCTATGTACGGTACATTATGCGCATATAGACGTCGAACCGCAATCGTCGAAATAACACACTCCCAATTCCGGATCGATCGTCACGAGTCGATAGCACAAGCTTCGACTTTTTATCTCGAAGCGAGCATCGTATAGAAAGGGGAAGAAAATAATTTTTGCCCATTTTTCTAGGGTGCTCTTTTTGGGTTGTCCGTTTTTCGAGGTTACCAATTTTTCTTAGGTCGTCAATTTCCTGTTTGCCATTTTTCTTGGGTTGCCCGTTTTCGAGGTTGCCGATCTTTTTAGTTTGTCAACTTTTCTAGGTTGCCAATTTTCCTTAGGTTTCCAATTTTCTTAAATTGTCAATTTGTTCAGTTTGCCTTTTTTTAAGGTTGCTCTTTTTTTAGGGCGCCGATCTTTTTATGTTGTCAATTTCTTTAGTTTTTTATTTTTATTGGGTTCCCTTTTTTCGCGGTTGTCAATTTTTCGAGGTTGGCAATTTTATGCAGGTCGTCAATTTCTTGGGTTTGCCATTTTTTGAGTGTTCCGATCTTTTTAAGGTGTCAATTTTTCTAGGTTTCCAATTTTCCTGAGGTTGCCAATTTCTATAGTTGCCATTTGAATTAGGTTGTCCATTTTTTAGGTTGTCCTTTTTTTTAAGGTTTGTCATTTTTTTAGGTTGATCTTCCTTGAGGCAAACAAAACTAAAGAGGCCGATCTTTTTACGTTGTCAATTTTTCTAGGTTGGCAATTTTTGTTAGGTCGTAAATTTCTTCAGTTTGCCATTTTTGGAGTTTGCCTATCTGCTTAAGTTATCAATTTTTCTAGGTTTCCAATGTCTTTAAGCTGTCAATTTCATTAGTTTGCCTTTTTAATTAGGTTATTCCTTCTTTGTGTTGCTCTTTCTTGAGGTTGCCGATGTTTTTAGGTTGTCAATTTCTTTGGTTTGCCATTTTTATTGGGTTGCCCTTTTTCGTGGTTACCGATCTTTTAAGGTTGTCAATTTTTGTAGGTTGGCAAATTTCGTTAGATCAAGAATATCTTCAGTTTGCCATTTTTTGAGATTGGCGATCTTTTTAAGTTGCCAATTTTTCGAGGTTTCCAGTTTCTCTTAGGTTGCCAATTTCTTTTTAGATCACTCCTTCTTAAGGGTGCGAATTCATTAAGGTTGCCAATTTTTTAGGAGGTTGCCGATTTTTCTAAGTTGCCAATTTTTTATGAGGTTGCCAATTTTTCTAAGATGTCAATTTCTCATAGGCTGCTGACTTTTGGTTACGTGGCCAATTCTTCGAAGATTGCCGTTTTGTTTTAGGTTGCCAATTTTTTTAGACTGCCGTTGTGTTTTAAGTTGCCAATTCTTTTTTACGTTTCCAATTTTCTATGTTGCACTTCCTTCAAGTTTCCATGCGTTCAAACACTAAAACGCAGAATCGCTGAAACTGTCAGCAGCTGTCAGTCAAAAGAAGGACGAGGCCCAAGGAGTAGCGATTTTACAAGCGTTGCGCTGAGGGATTTCCCTGTGGGGGGTGCAA
Source organism: Ophion obscuratus (assembly GCA_964007375.1). Lineage (NCBI taxonomy): Eukaryota > Metazoa > Arthropoda > Insecta > Hymenoptera > Ichneumonidae > Ophion > Ophion obscuratus. The sequence continues at coordinate 63,289,073 of OZ023313.1, read as the reverse complement.
TACAAACGCAATTACGAAAATAGACCGAAGCAATTAAAGGCTCATACTGCAGAAGGGATGGTTAACGGGTCTACCCTTGCTGTCTAATATGCGTGCGCTACACCCCCCACCCCCACACGCACACACACACACACACAGAGGAAGACAAACCGACACGCGTACCCTTACAGACCCACACACAGACGCGAGCCGTAAAATGCAGCTATAACAGTACAATTCTCATACAACTAATTGCACGAGAATAACCTGGGATCCAGATGTAATCGTCAGAGTACGGTGGCGGGCGTAATGGAGGAAAGTCTCTCTCCCTGGAACACTGCGATCTCCCCAGAGCACCCCGTTCGAATTCAGCTACGAGGAGAATGTGGGTCAGATGTATACGGTAGGACACCACATCGAGCGAGAGAGAGAGAAAGAGAGAGAGAGAGAGAGAGAGAGAGGGCGGGAGAGAAGATGGAGCTTTTTCTCGCTCTTTCCCGTTCATTTTCTCACTCCCTTTTTTCTCTTTCAGTTCCACTGGAGTCTTGCACTATCCTCTCTTTCCCTCGCTCTCCCACCCGCCCGTTCTTCTTTCTGTACCTCTCACTTTCGCTTTATCCCGCTGATAAAGCTGCTTCGAGCTATAACGTGTCGTATATACTAAAAAAATAAAACCATCCTCCCGCGGCTTCGAGCACAGGAGACTATTCGTCGACGTCGTCGACGTGCGTATATACATACAGATATTCTAGCTTCAGTATATCCTACTAGTATGGGGAGTATTCGCGACCAGCAGGATGGGTTATCCAGGGAGCTTTCTCGCGCCTGCACACACACACACACATATATATATACGAGGGTGGGGTGAAAAGTTTCCGGCCTGACCAAGAGATGGTGCCACTAGGTCTAGTTTTGGAGCGGCGTCCTACAGTACCATTCCTATCGAGCTTGTATGTACAGTTTCAGCCCAATCGCTACGTTAGTCTGCGTTTGAGAGCACATTGCGCGAGACGCTTCCGTTGTTTTCGTAAAAATGGGAAAAACGTGCTGTCATCAAATACTTCCATTTGAAAGGTTTTACACCAAAACAAATAGAAGAAGAGATGGATTCAGCACTAGGAGACTCCTCCCCATCATATTCAACTATTAAGCAGTGGGTTTCTGAATTTAAAATGGGTCGTGTGAGCACCTCTGACGAGCCTCGCTCAGGACGGCCCGTTGAAGTCACAACTTCAGAGATGATTGAAAAAATCCATAAAATAGTGTTGGAAGACCGCAGGTTGAAAGTGCATGAGATAGCTGAGACCTGTAGGATGTCAGCTGGACGTGTGCGAAATATTTTGCACAACCATTTGAACATGGAAAAGCTGTGTGCAAGGTGGGTGCCGCGTTTGCTAACGCTCGACCAAAAACTGCTTCGAAAAACCATTTCTACCGACAATTTGGCGCTGTATAGGCGTAATCCAAACGAATTTTTGCGTCGATTCATAACTGTTGATGAGACATGGGTCCACCACTACACTCCTGAAAATAAAGAACAGTCAAAACAGTGGGTTGGAAAAGGGGAACCAACCCCAAAGAAGGCAAAAACAATTTTATCGGCAAACAAGGTTATTGCTACTGTTTTTTGGGATGCGAGAGGAATTATATACATTGATTACCTTGAAAAGGGTAAGACTATCACTGGTCAATACTACGCAGAATTATTGCAACGTTTGAAGCACGAGGTGCAAATTAAACGACCTCATTTGCCGAAGAAAAAAGTTTTGTTTCATCACGATAACGCACCAGCGCATTCGTCGATTGTTGCCATGTCCAAAATCCACGAATTGAAGTTTGAATTGATGCCGCATCCTCCCTACTCTCCAGACTTAGCCCCCAGCGACTATTACCTGTTTCCTAACCTCAAAAAATGGCTTGGCGAAAAAAGATTTAAGAGCAACGAAGAAGTTATCGAAGCTGTAAATCAGTATTTTGAGGAGCTTGACGAATCTACGTTTAAAACTGGTATAACTAAATTAGAACACCGTTATGAGAAATGTATCAGTGTTGATGGAGATTATGTTGAAAAATAAAGCAAACAAAAATTTTAAAACATCGTTTTTCTTGGTCAGGCCGGAAACTTTTCACCCCACCCTCGTATACCTATTAATATAATACACATATATATCAGGGTGTACCTAATATATATGTGTATTAGGGTGTACCTAATATATATACACATATATATTAGGGCGGCCCTTGATATGGGTCAAAAAAAAATTGATCCCGCCGCCCTCCATAACGGTTCGAAATAATTTTTAAAAAATCTACGAGAAGCCCCAGCTATGTCCGTTAAGAGGAAGGCGTGCCTGTCAGCATGAACTTAAATTTAAATATCAATATTTCTTCATGATTGGAGAAATTTCGATTTTTTAAATCTAGTTTATTTGTCAATTTTTCAACACGATATTTCTGTGGTTTAAATAAATAAATTCGTACTGAACGAACTATTATCGATATCTTATGTGTACATTTTTTAAATATTATGTTTTTTCCGACCAATTGGATGACTTGTGCGAATAAATCATTTCTTTGTTTTCAATAAAACGAACAAGCTCGCCAAGTTTAAAATCCTGCCAAGTTTAAAATATCCCTATGCACTTTTGCGAAAGTAATTTTCAAATACATTTTTTATCCACAGCACTGAAAGTCTGATCTCAGTGAAATATTAATATGTTTGTATCTCAGCACGCAAGGAATATTTCTAACAAAATTTTAAAAAAAACAATTCTGGCCAATCCGGAAGTTCGATGTGAATGGTTTATCGTGAATTTATATCCTTCGTACTTAATAGATTTTTCTGACCAGATGCAAATTTAAAGTTTGATTTTGATGTGATTAAAAGGGTTCGACAGCAGCTAAATCGAACTATTGTTCCAAAATAATAGGATGGTAAAACTGAACGCTCATCAAATCTAGTATGGAGGACCTTATTGTTTGATCTGTATACTGAATACCAATATACAATAGCTTCGGAAAGTAAAAAAAAATTGACAAATAAACTAGATTTCAAAAATCGAAATTTCTCCAATCATGAAGAAAAATTGATATTTAAATTTAAGTTCATGCTTACAGGCACGCCTTCCCCTTAACGGACATGGCTGGGGCTTCGCGTAGATTTTTTTTATTATTTGGAACCGTCTTGAAGGGCGGCGCGATCAATTTTTTTTACCCATATCAAGGGCCACCCTAACATACATATATATATATATATATATATATATATATATATATATATATATATATATATATATATACACATGCGTGTGTGTGTGTGTGTGGTTATATAATATATAACGATAATTTTAAAGACATTCTCCTCAAGGTAGCGTACTGTCTGCCTACTCAACATTATATAAATCCCAGTGTCTTCAAAATCATTCGGGGATACATATATTTATATATAGGTTATTTCATGGACCACCCCGTGAACCAATCCGTCATTAAAATCAACGATTTGTTTGAACACACTTTAAGGACCCGTTTAAAACCAGGTGTCCTGATAGCCAGCATGACATAGATAAAAAGGGTTCAAAATAATTTTTTTTTTCATATATATACATGGGGTGTTCTAGCTCAACTAAGACAACTATTTTCCTCGTCATCGTTGATTATAGATTTCCAGAGTGAAAAACCTCACTCTTGGAGTCAAAAAAACAAGTAATATCGAAACACACCTTAAATCTCCCCCCCCCCTCCCCTAACCCCTGCCTTTCTGGGGCTACAAAAAGCGAAGAATTCAGTCGGGCTGTTTTTTAAATTCTGAATAATCTAGATACGTTTAAGACCTATTTTGTGCATTTCTTACAAAAGCTCAACTTGTGCTTACGATATTTACTTTTTCGGGGGGGGGGGGGGGGGGGATTTCCATTTTGGTGATGATTATTCGCCAGTTCGAAAGCCAGAAAAATAACTTTCCGGTCTAAATAAACGTCCCACCCGAAGTGAATCTCGTCTGAAACAATATTTCGAAGTTCTCCTTTTACTCGCAAGACCACAAAGTACTCTTCCGACTTCCAAACTGTCGAATAATCATCCCCAAAATCGAAATTTCAGCGAAAAAAGTAAATATCGCAAGCTTGAGTCAAGCGTTGGTGAAAAATGCACAAAACAGGTCTAAAACGTATCAGAATTTATCGGAATTTCAAAAACGGCCCGAGTGGACTTTGAATTTTTTACAGCCGCGGACGGGCAAGGGAGGGGGTTGAAAAAAATTGTTTTCCACCTGGAGTGAGGTTTTTGACTATGGGAATTTATCATCAACGATGGTGAGACAAGTAGTAGTCTGAGTTGAGTTGGAATAGACCATATTCATACACTTATTGACGACCTAGCTTTAGCTTCCTGCCCCCTCCCCCCCCCCCCTGTAACGCGAGGGTTTTCGTTCAGCCCATAAAAGTGTACTTCCGCATATTACATCGTTATAATACGGGGCAGAAAATTTTTACGATCCACCAGTGGTCCTCTCACTGGGTAAAGCGAAATATATGAAGTATACAGGGCAAAAAACCTAGTAAGCTTTTCATATATGTTCAAATATAGCCCGGCACTTGACGCTGGGCAGTCGGAGTTCGGCTCCGGCGATACATCGAGTTAAGTAGCATTGCGCATGGCCGATACTGGGAGCGGTGACCGCTGAGCGGTATACCGGCTGTTTGACGTCGTGTGGACAAATCCGGTTTTGTTCGCCTGCTCCTCATATTAAATAAATAAATATATATACATATTTATTTATTTAATTATATTATACATTGAAATTAATTAATTATAATATATATTTATATAATAAATTATATATCTTATATGTATATAAATTAATTAGATTATATATAGTATAAATATATACTATATACATAAATAAAACCGCGGGAAAAAAAGTTCATATCTGAATATATCTGAATCATATCTGTAGAATAAGATATGATCAGACAAGAAAATTGGCAATATCTGTTCATGTAGTGTCATGACAGATCGTGTATGCTTATATCTGAGCATGTATGATCATATCAGAGCCATTTTGATAATTCTGAGTGCAGACCCGTCCATATCGCAGCAGGTCTGACCAGATCCAATCCCCAGGCAAGATCTGATCTTGTTGGACCAGATCTGATTTTATTGGGCCAGATCTGATCATCTCAGGTAGATCTGATTTTATTGGGCCAGATCTGATCATGTCAGGCAAATATAATCTTATTGGACCAGATCTGTCTGTCCGTATAAGAATAAAATACCGTGGATCCCAGTAGACCTGGACATCTATGAACAATAGACCTGCCCATATGATAGAATCATAGTTTATCTGAACCATCAGACTAGGTATGATTCCGAGTATATCAAAGCAAATCTTACCCTGTTGAGACAGATCAAATCTTGTTAGTGCAGTCATGAAGATATTAAAATGTTTACATATATAGAGCGGGGTTATTAACACGTCATCACTTGACGTGTTAATAATTAATAATATTATAGTAACTCACATGATCACATATAATACAATCAGGTGAGATGCCATATCTGATCGGATATCATCTCATATTATCATATATCGTTTCGTATATTCAGATGTTTTCATGTGTGAACAACTGAACTGCATATACGACACGGTATGAGTGTATAAGACTTCGTATATTTTCCAGGTCTGGTATCGTATCTGATGGGATAAAATTTTATATAAACGTGCCTGCTCATATATCACACCATATATGTTAAGATATTGGTTTCACGTTGCCAACTCGCCTTGGTACCTGAACAGATAAAAACATATATTAGATCTATCCGGTGCAGAAATTTTGACCGGGATACCCTATGTCCGATCAAATCCCGATCAGGATTTGTCATGGATTCCCCAAAACCGGATCCCGGTTAGAATCCAACTTGCATGAGTATCGGCATATGTACGACGACGATGGCATCATTTTGAAAATTTTGGCGTCACGTGTATTTTCCGTATTACTATGGAATTCCTATCTATAGAGAGGAATTTCTGTCTATAGATTCCTATCTATAAAATTCCTATCTATAGATAGGAATTACATAGTAATACCGAAAATACACGTGATGCCAAAATTTTCAAAATTATGCCATCGTCGTCGTACATATTCCGATACTGATGCAAGTTGGATTCTAACCGGGATACCGGTTTTGGGGAATAAGTCTCTGTTTATACCCACCGACATGTCGGTGGGTATAAACATGTATTTAAGACAAATTAAAATCAAATTCACAATGATTAGATTAAAATGTACACCAACCGTGAGTTCTTACGTATTTCGAAAGAAAACATTTCGTCGAGGCAAACAAATTTTTGCAAAAAAAGTTGTGAGTTTTAAATATTACATTATAAATATGAAAAAAAATCACAAAATGAGTTGTGAATTTCCTCAAGTTGAAGAAAATAAAAATCGAATTCACGACAGTTATATTAAAATTTACACCACAAGTGTAAACGTATTTTGAGAGAAAACATTGTGTTGAGGCAAAGAAATGTTCGCACAAAAAGTTATGTGCAAAAATTTCTTTGCCTCGAGGCAATGTTTTCTCTCAAAATACGTACGAACTCACTTTTGGCGCAAATTTTAATCTAATCATTTTGAATTTGATTTTAATTTGTCTTAAATACGACGAATTCACAACTAATTTTGTGAATTTTTTTGTATACAAATTTGCAGTAACCGTTTTTCTTAGAGAGCCACTGCGGCCGAAGTAGTGGCCCTAGCTCAATAAAAAAGTGGCATTTTAAACTAGAGGCTCTGCCAATGTAAACAATTTAAAAAAGCTAACGGATACGTGTATGCATTATAAAGTTATTGGCACTCAAACATGGCAACCTACGAGCCGAATTCTCAGCATTTGCGGGAGGTTATGATTTACTTCTTCAACATCAATAAATCTGCGGCTGAGGCCCACCGTTTGCTTGTAGATGCTTACGGGGAGGATTCTATTAGTGAGAAACGTGTCGGCGGTGGTTTCAACGCTTCAAAAGTGGAGATTTTGAGGTCGAGAACCAGCATGGTGGCGGAAGGCAGAAAGTTTTTGAAGACGCCGAACTGGAGACCTTGCTGGACCAGGATTCGTGCCAAACTCAAGAGGAACTCGCCGAGACGTTAGGAGTAACCCAGCAAGCAGTTTCAAAACGTCTCCGGGATATGGGTATGATCCAAAAGCAAGGAAACTGGGTCCCGCATGAGTTGAAGCCGAGAGACATCGAGCGCCGATTTTTCACCTGTGAACAACTGCTCCAAAGACAACAAAGGAAGGGATTTTTGCACCGGATTGTGACTGGAGATGAAAAGTGGGTTTACTACGATAATCCTAAACGCCGAAAATCATGGGGACTGCCTGGTCATATTCCGTCATCGACGCCCAAACCGAATATTCACGGATCCAAAGTGATGCTGTGTATCTGGTGGGACCAGCTGGGCGTTGTGTAGTATGAGCTGCTCAAACCATCCGAAACCATCACAGGGGAACTCTACCGACGTCAGTTGATGCGCATGAGTAAGGCACTCAAAGAGAAACGGCCACAATTCAACGAAAGTCATGACAAGGTGATACTGCAGCATGACAATGCCCGACCCCATGTTGCAAATGTCGTGAAAAAGTACTTGGAAACGCTGAAATGGGAGTTTTTATCCCACCCGCCGTACTCTCCAGACATTGCCCCTTCCGACTATTACTTGTTCCGGTCAATGGCACACGATTTGGCTCACCAGCACTTCGGTACTTACGAAGAAGTCAAAAATTGGGTCGATTCCTGGATTGCCTCCAAGGACCAAGACTTTTATCGACGCGGGATTCGAATGCTACCTGAAAGATGGGCCGAGTTCGTAGCTAGCGACGGGCAGTACTTTGATTAAAAAATATGTAGCCACTTTTTTTATAATAAAGCCTTAAACTTTTGAAAAAAACGGTCACTGCAAAGTTGTACTCCTAATATTTATAATTTCTTGTCAATACATTTGCATTCACAGATATTGATGTGAATTTTTTTTAATTCACATCAAAATCTCGTGATGAGCGCGATCTGCCATTTGAATCTTTGGACAAATTTTTTTTTATTGATAGCTTAATGCATCAAAACTTTATAAATGTTATTTATTTTTATATATTTTTTTATATATATTTAACATGTCATCATTCCATTTTTGACATTGTATTTCAGCCTGTATTCACCCGTGATCCTTCCCAGATTCCTCAATGGTTCCATGGGGAATATATTTAGAGTCATTAAAGGATCCGGTTCTGGATCCCTAATGGAATCCAGTTTACGGATCTTACATTTAGACTTCGAATCTGATCCGATATCGGACTAGATCCCGACTGGGAGCCCGGGATACAAGTCAGAATCCAGCTGTATCTCTGCCAAAATTTCTGCACGGGATATAGCCGAGTCTGGTACCGTATTCGATCGAATATGATCTTATACGAACAGATACGTTCACATATTACATCATGTATGTTCAGATACGAATTTACGGTACCGACTCGCCTTGATACTTAGCCACATATAAACAGATATGAGTTCATATATGGTCAGGCCAGATACTGTATTTGTTCAGATATGATCTATATGCATATGTAATGTGGAATATGATCAGGCCTAATCATATATGATACTGTAAAATGTCAGATATAAATATATCTGATACGTGTATGACAATATCTGAAACATATATGAACATATCCACTTAGACATGAACTGTTTTTCCCGGGACAACTCACTAGACTGTTCATGTACATGAGTATATATTTCCATGCACTCATACTTACCAAGGTAGAACTGCATGAGCCATTTAACAAAGTTACGTGCACAAATATGCGCCACGTGTGTTGATACACGCGCCCATATAATACGGGCCTGAATATTATAGATATGTATGTATATATACGTCTATACGTATAATTATCCCGCCTGGCTTTGCTCTGTTCCCTCAGGCTGGCTTTTTCGTTTGGCTTTTTATTTATTTTTTATTCGTGCCCTCGCGCAAGCAGGTCAAATATTTAACGAACAAAATAAAGTTATCCAGCTGCATTCCCACTACCGTACTACGTATGTGCGGGGCTGCGTTAAGCCGTTCGCCATAAACTTCCCTGTGGCGCATTCGCCGCGAGCTTAAGGGGTCTTCTCACTTTAGACGCTAAAAAAGGGTATTTTTATGAATATTTTTGATAGGTTATATTATAGATATTGATATAAAAGATGTTACACTTAATAAATACACTTTCGAAAGGCATTAAAAAAAATTGATGGATTTATATACCCCAAACAAACTTTAAAAGCGTTTTTCTCGAAACAACACTTTTCGTCGGCTTATTGATAAAATCGTTGAAACTACTGAACCGATCCTTATGAAATTTTAACCACATATTCTTTACAACTATAGCTATAGCGCATATCAAGAATTTTGTAAATTTTGATATTTACGTTTTGCCAAAAACGGTGAAAAAAACACGTTTTTTTTTGTTTTTTCGAAAAATGACCGCCATTTTGTTATTTTTGCATATATGAAAAATCGTATTATATGCGTTATAGCCATTTATACTATATCTAAAACCGCTTGTTTTTTTTTGTTTCGGATGAACAATCTCCGATATTTGTCCAACAATCCAGACCTATAATTTTTTTAGGACATTTTTTTTAAGGGGCCAGTTTGAAATTCCAAACATTGAATTATCAGAACGTTTAAAACTCCGAAAGAATACTAGCCCGAAAGATCAAAACTGCGAAAGAATTTTACACGAAAGACCAAAACTCCGAAAGAATTTTACACGAAAGACCAAAACTCCGAAATACTGAACACCGTCAAAATAATTCGGCTATGGAAGTTTTAAAAGTTTCAAAAGCTTCAATAAATCGACGAATTATTTCGAGAATTTTTTGTTTGTTGAGAAGTGATGTTACGTTAATTTTGAAATTTGTCTACACAAAGATTTTCGGAGTTTTGGTCTTTCGTGTAAAATTCTTTCAGAGTTTCGATCTTTCGGGGTACTATTCTTTCGGAGTTTTGAGCGTTCTGACCATTGAAAGTTCGGAATTTCAACCCGGCCCCTTTTTTAACTACCATTTTCGTCTATAAATAGTGACTTAAATAAATAACAATTTTTTAAAAATGTATTTCGGAAATGTACTCATTAAGTGGTGTAACGACTTTTATATCGATATCTATAATATGAACCTATCAAAAAATTCATGAAAATAACCTTTTTCAGCGTCTATAGTGAGAAACCCTCTTAAAATCGCATGGCGAGCTAAAACGTGGCTCGCTTTGCTCCGCATTTACGTGCGGAACCTTGTCGCAGGGGAGCGGGCAACAAAGTAGGTACGTTTGTACGTGGGGAACGGATACTTCGAAGCCCTTATATCGGCCGGAGGAATTCCGAGGTATTTTTTTTTTGTTTTTACAGTTCAGAGGCTATTTCCAGGCGTTCGGAGATAAGGTGGCATGTTATTGTAGTGGAAATATCGCGGTGTAATATCGCATCGCTGGTTGCTTCGGATATGAAATTTCGCGCGGATTTTCCAATAACGAGAACGAGAGGAGAAGGTATGAGAAATTTTTGCGCAAAGCTTGCAGCAATAATCCGCGATATCAAATTTTCCGGATTGAAAGAAAATATAATGGAACATCTTCAATCACCCGTTCAAAGTGCGGTGAATAATTCGTATATACTGCTGCGAACTTTATTCATCCGTCTCGGATGAAGAATTTAATCATCCGGAAAATACATAATTCCTAAGGTAGCTTGCAATTCCTATTCACGTTTAGCAGTGATAAAACCACTTGCTTTTATAGTCAGTGAGTAAAATTATTAAATTAAGGCGAGACACTACTGTGATGGGTAAAAAAAATTATTTATTTTTTTCATTTTCTCTGAGTATATATATTCAAGAATATGTGAAAAAATGTTCAGGTTGAAATATTGAAAATTGACCTTGTTACAAACGATTGACAAGGAAAGGTTGCGAGGTCGATCTCTCCGGGTACCGAATATATTTTTAAAAAAATACGTGTCGCCAATTATTACCCATTCTAGAAGCATGCCAAAGGCCATAGCCGGGTAAGTAGGGAAAAATTGCCCCCGCATTTTCTCCAGCGAAATTAGGAGTATATTCTGAGGTATAAAAAAAAACAAATTTTCTGAAAATTTCATCCCCGTCAACGCAATGGATTTGGAAAAATGATTTTTTTTTAAATAAAAAAAAAATATTCCGAAAACGCTTCAGTGGATCGATTCAATTTTTTTGGTACTTGTTACGATCAAACGTGTTACGAAATAAAATTATAGAACATCTTGCGAATGATTAAGGTTTAAAAAAAAGAATGTTCCTTTTTTTATTTTTTTTACTATAATCCACTTGGGGTACAATAAGGACATTTTTTCATATAATCTTTGGGCACCTTATTAGATTATATAATTTTTTCAAAATGATCGGTTTGGTACGCCACAGTGAAAAAAAAAGAAACAGACTTTATTGATATATTTTAGTTATATATCTATATAACTAAAATATATCAGTAAAGTGTGTTTCTTTTTTTTTCACTGTGGCGTACCGAACCGATCATTTTGAAAAAATGATATAATCTAATAAGGTGCCCAAAGATTATATGAACAAATTTTCGCTATTGTACCCCAAGTGGATTATAGTAAAAAATAATAAAACAAGGAACATTATTTTTTTTTTCAAACCTCAATCTTTCGCAAGATGTTCTATAATTTTATTTCGTAACACGTTTGATCGGAACAAGTACCAAAAAAAATCAAATCGATCCACTTTACCGTTTCCGGAATTTTTTTTTGATATTTAAAAAAAAATCATTTTTCTAAAACCATTGCGTTGACGGGCATGAAATTTTCAGAATATTTGTTTTTTTTTATACCTCAGAATATACTCCAAATTTCGCTGGAAAAAATACGGAGGCAATTTTTGCCTACTTACCCGGCTATGGCCTTTCATGGAAATCAGCGCAACGATTTACGTATACTTACTAAAACTTTCAATCGTGTTTTTCGAGAAACGACTTTTTGTACCTGGCCGGAATTTTCAATTGAAAAAAAAAACTAAATCGTCCGTAATTGCAGTACCTGTCGTACGTAGCCGTTTGTTGCATAAAGTTCCGACCCCCCCCCCCCCCCCACCCATCGAGCTGAAATTTTGCACAAACCTTCCTTTTAATATTTTAAGACAACCCCTAAAGGGATTTTTGGTGACTCACAATGGTTTTCGAGATATTGAATTTCTAAGTTTTTTTTAGGGTATCATTCTAGAACCTCCCCGCCGATCGATCTGAAATTAACCTAAACACACACAAGCAAACCCAAAAACTATTGCACGTCGACAAAAATCCCATTACGGGTTATCTTAAAATATTGCAAGGACGATGTGTGTAAACTTTCAACTCGATCGGAGGGGGCGGTTTGGAACCTTACCCCGTTTTTTTTATTTTGTATTTTTTGCCCCTGAATATAAGTAAAAATTTCGCGAAAATTAAATTTTTTTAATGGCCGCCATTTCGTGATTTTATTTTTCGTAAAACGGCTACGTGCAACGAGAGCTATATTTATATAGATTATAAAACTTGTTTATTTTTATTTTTCAGACTAAACATTATCAAGTTATCGATCCGCTCGTTGGACCACATTTTTTATACAGCAGCAGTTAATTTTTTATTTGCTCTCTCATAAAAATGTACACGAAATAAGTTCAATGCATGCTCAATGACATACCTTCCTTCCATAACCCAAATAAACAATCAAGGAGACAAAAAAAATCGGAAAAATATTAAAATATAAAGAACCAAGTGGAAGAAGAAAGCAGCCGCGCAAAAGTTAATAAAATTTGTCGTCGGCGAAAAAAAAAAATTCTCAGATGGGGAAAAATTCGCGAGGATGACTCGAACTTCTATTTCGCGTATCAACATTCTTTGATAAAATTTACGAAAAAAAATGAAAGTCCCGAATTATTGCAGATGGACTGTTGTCCGAACGTTCGATTATCTTATATCATTTCAATTTTTTATTCAGATATTGATTGGTCATATCCATTTTTATTGCCCGTAAAATGCTTCTATGTGCCAACAGCGAACACTGTGACAGAATTTCTTTATTCTATGGAGTAAACGATATACATTTTTTTTCAAAAGGCCAATGCATCATTCGGAAATTGTATATTGAAAAGTATGCATTTAATGATGCAAATTTACAACGCTTTAATAATAAATTATAATTAGCTTCCGGAAAAATTAAGTTCATTTTTGTTAAAAAAAAGGAAGAAGAGCTTTGAAAATAAGGATTCCCGCGTAAAAACTAAAACCTCGAAACCTCTTTGACTCCGCCAGTCGAAAAAATACCGAGGCCACCGAAATGTGGATCGTGCCAAGCCCTTCAAATTTTCCCCTCGATTTTTCCGTAAAAAATCAACATTAAGGGGTTTAAAGTCATTTCGCTATAAAAAAGCATTTTTACGATAATTTTTTTAATAACACAGTTAATATATATATATATATATATATATATATATATATATATGTATATATATATAGATTTATGTAATTAGTATACAATGAAAGGACATTTGAAGAATATTCTGTAAAATTTTCACTAATAATTATGCAGAAATTAGCCATTCACAGCAAATCTTCGCAGACGTCTAAAAAAAGTTACATGGCGGTGAACCGTACATCTCATCACTGGATCATATGAAATAAAAAAAACCAAAAAGATTCCATTAGTTGATAAGTTCCTTAGGGCAACGCTGTCGGGTTTTTTTTAACTGATTTTTCAATTTTTGGTCACACTTAGAAGTCAAAATACCGATTTTACATTTAAAACATCGGGAATTTTTTTTATTCTAAAATAAATTAAAATTATCAAAAATAAATGAAAAAAAAACTCGACAGCGTTACCTCGTAATTTAGGTTCAGAAACAGTGTGTAAAATTTGAAAAGGATCGGTGTATTACATTTTGAGCTAGAAAATTTACCGACTTTGAATATGCCAAGTATGAGAAAAACGCGTTTAAAAGTTTCAAAGATTTCTACACTAGAAAATAAAAAACTAAACATCAATAAACGAGTGTTTTTTTTTTAAATGTACTTACACAGAATCATCGATGCCAAGCCCATAAAGCCCATAAAATGGGCCCATATTTTTATGGGCCTTATGGGCCCATACAAATATAACAGATAAAAAACGCAAAAAATACCTCCCCCCCCCCTTATTAAGAGTCTTCGAGTGTCCAATTTCCGTCGACTCGTTAGGCACGTCCCCGTACACAAAATAATGAAATAAAAAATTCTCAAGCACTTCCACTTCCGTGTCAATTACTTAGAAAATAATATATTCGAGATTACCCAATGCGAGCAGAATTTTCGCAGATTCATTTTCAAGCAATCCTGGGCCGGCCCCTCTTGATATATCCTCAACAAAATAATATTCCGAAGCATATAGGCGAATCGTATATTCGGAATACATTCGGTATATATTCGGACCACATACACATCAACACTCCGGTATTAAATTCGATGGCCAGATTACAATCTATGGCCTCGAACGCGATCGAAGTTCCGAAGGCCCTTGACGAACGAGTACTTTTTTGTACGACTAATTTTAGCTCAATTTTTTGGCGTATCAGCAAACGTATAGCGGTTTCGCGGCCTCTTCTCGAGGGTTTTTATAATTTGGCGAGTTTGCCGTAAATTGGTTACTCGCAAGAGTTTCGTGCCTCGAAATTCTCTATGGCCACGTTCGTGAACAAGAGTCTCGAGAGACGAGATTAATCAGCGCAGAAGAAAAATCGCGCATTCAATTCACGAGGGACCCGGCCTGGCTCTTGACGATTATACGTATATAGATGTACTCGCACATGCATATATATATATATATATATATATATATATATATATAACTAAATTTATATATTTTATAAGGTAAATTTGAAAAATCTGATTCTAAGGAAAAAAGAATTAAGCGATTTTTTTTGAGATCTATTTTTTTCCTTTTTCTCACCATCCAATTATCTTCTTTAAAAAAAAAATATTCGCTCAAGAGCTTTGAAATTTCCAATGTTCGCCAATTTTTTTTACTCTCCACCCTCATAAATATGACGCTTTGTAAAATTTTGAAAACGATTTATTCATTTTTCCTTAGACTCAGATATTTCAAATTTACCTCAAACTTCTAACCCAAGAATTATAATCTGTGTTTTCATAAAATAATTCTTTAAAGCTCTTGTCCGTAAACAAAATAATAGGTCGTTTTATTCGCAAAACTGAAATGGCAGCTGTTTTCCGCGCATCGTAATGCATCCCACAGTTGGTCTCGTTAGTGACACTGCGGAGCAATCGTAGCTGTACTCTGTGACGAGCGACGCCATAATGCAATAATACTTGATAATGCATAATAACACATATCGTCTAATTGGCGTTTGTTACAAGTTATTATAATAAATTATTCAGAAAATGCAACACCGCTGTTTTTTTTTGTTTCTCTGATACACGGAATTATAGTGCAAGCGAGATTTATTTTTAGGCGGAAATTGTAAATTTCGAAAACCCGAGCGACCACTGAATATTCATTGGATGGCTAGAGCTTACGCGAGGTTAATTTAAAAATTATAAAGTATAACATTTATGGGTGAGAAGTGGACGAAAAAGAGACGATATTTTCATGAAAATTTGAATTTTTGGTAGACTTGAGCGATCTCAAAATACTTTTTGACCGCTTGCAGCTCCGGCGACAGTTTTTGTTTTTCTTTAAAGAAGGTAATTGGATGGTAAGAAAAAGGAAAAAAATAGAGCTTAGATTTGTGCCAACATAATATATATATATATATATATATATAGGGTGTCCTATTATGAATGGATAAACCTGCAACTGTCGATAGGTCAGATCATGTCCTATACGCTGGAATTTTAGTTTAGTAAAAGTCCCACGGTTTTCAAGATGAAAATCATCTGCTTTCAGTTTATTTGCATGCCATTTCTACAAATGATAACTTTTTTTAACCGGGTTTTTTTTAATACTCTTCGTTATTTGTTTTATCTAGAAAAGTCTTCTTTTTAACCTTAAATGTTAAGGAAACTTTATGAAAAAAGATCTTATGCAGAATTTTCATGCAAACCAATTCGACCATCTGACTTTGATAGCCTGCGGTGTAAAAAAAATGTACGACGCATATCGTACCAATTACTTTGAAAAACTGCTTAGTTATTGTCGATTCATATCATTTGTAGAAATGGTATGCGAAAGACCGAAAGCAGATAATTTTTTTTTACAATAACATATAGCCCAAAACTTCGAAAACTATGGGAATTTTATTTAAGGCGTGATATACATTTAGACAGGAAGAAAATAAGAAATATTGAGGGATTTTTTTTAACTAAGAAATAATGATTCTACTATTATCAAACTTTAGGTATACTTTAATAGTATATTTAAGTATAGGAAACAATTTTTTTCAATTAATTCATCATCGAACGGTAATTAAAATGAAGAAAATGCAAATTTGAGAAAATGGCACGCATTTGCAAAAAAAATCAACATTTCTGTAAAATGTGGATTAAAAAAGTAGTTTTTTTCTAATTTTTCAAAAACAATTTTCGTCTAGTATAGGCTATTAATATTATTAACATTTCTACCAAATTTCTTGTATTAGGCTTATTATTTTTTGCAGCCGGTAAACATGAAAAATGAAAATACTGTGGAAGTTTATCAAGAGAGTAACGGGATTGTACCTGAAGTCCAGTTGAGAGACAAAGGTAGATTCTGTCGGACAAGAATTAGAAAATGAAAAGATGATATTGCGATTGCAAATAAAAAACGTCGCGTTGAGGGTAACCTCAATGTCCAATCTGTCCGAAGTCAAAACATATTTCATCGATTGTTACGTTATTTTTCCCATTCCCATTTTTTACAATATTTGCAGATATAAAAAGGAACGTTCATTTTATACGACGGTCCTTGCATGCTGAATTTATATACAGATGCGTTGTATACACGTTGTCAAAAAAAATTGAGATGCTTTAGCTAAACATAAAAAAACTTTCAGTAAATATCGACGAAAGGCCCTTTATAATTCATTAAAAAATGTACGACTTCGCACAATAATATTCTTAATTAACGTTGAAAATATCCGATAGACGAATCAAATTTTCGCGGATATCCGGCGTTGCCACACCTCGAGCAAGATGGCCCCTGTTGCGTCACGAGAAGTCTCGATCTCCGAAACCTTCGATTTTTCGCGACATTATTTCGAAATTTATTGCTTATTTCTACGGTGAGCTTTCAAATTCAAGGTGCCTTATTGATCATAAAGATTCAACGAACGCAACCGTCAATTTTTTTAAGTGCCTTGGCTCTAAGTAGTACAAAAATTCGATATATGAGAGGACAGGCACATTTTGTCGTCTACGTGTGACCAATTCACCAACTTTAACAATTAATAACTCGGAAATTGTAAAGTGAATCTCGTGGAAACTCCGCATACGCATGAACGAAATTCTCGACAATCCTACAAAAAAAAATCAGCCTTTTATTTTGGACTCGCTCCAATCACCAAACCTCCTTAAGGGGAGGTATACACCTAGGAGCCGAAAAAAGGTCATTTTTGTGCATTTTTTCAAGGAAAACTATTTGAAATTTCGGATTCGGGTTTTAATTATCTAAAAGTATATACATTCAACAATATGTTTAATTTTCTTTACTTAAAAATATCAAAAATATACAAGGATATTGTATGATCCTTGGAGCGTCGTAAAATAATCTGCCTATACCCAATGGCGTTTCTTCAAAAATCATCTGAAAAAAAAAACTAAAAAGATTATTAAATTAGATACTATAATCTAGTACTTGTCATAGCCGATTTTGAAAATATCGATTTGTGACAAAATGGCGGACGTTTGAACATAAATAGTGATTTTCGGGCCAAACATTAGTTATTATTTTGCCTATAAAACAAAAACTAAGTAACGGAAAAAAAATCCTATGACAAGTACTAGATAATGGTGTATAGAATAAACACAAGAAACTTCAAAACAATCGGTTCATTGGTTTTCGAGAAATTTTGGGTACCGATTTGAAAAACGTGGTTTTGAGAAAAACGCGTTTGGTAATTTGGGAATGAATAAATCATGAAATTTGTCAACTTACATGGAATCATCGATACCAGGCCGATAGTGTAGGTCTTCTACGGTCGACGGAATGTTCATAGCTTCTAAATCGATTTTTTCTACCATCTAGGTGTATATCTCCCCTTAAGGCGGTCCTCTAGTTTCTCGGCTGTTTTTTTACGGCTTTTTCAATAATTTTTTACGGGCAAAGCATCGAAATAATCAATCTCATTGTTTTTGCATAATCTTTATTAACATTTAAATAAGCTTTACAAATTTTTTGAAGTCAAAATATATAATAGAATAAAAGTTATAGTGGCCGACAGGAAGACATCAAGTAAAAGAGGTGCTTGACGGTGACCAAGATTGCCGCTGTTCTGGTTATCGGAAATCAAAAAACCAAACGGCATTTTAATCTTCATATTTAAGACTAGCGATTGAACTAGAATGAATTCTTAATTACAAAAATTGACTTTTGTTATACACTTTTGAAAATTACATTCTATTTTTTACTCATTTGTTCTTAAGTTTTTCGCTCGTACAAAAAAAACTATCGATGCAATCATGATAATCCTAGTTCAATCGCTGGCTTATAACATATTAAAGATGCTTTGTAAATTTGAACAAGATCGGTGCAGTAGTTTCTGAAATATCGTGGTCACCGTTTCGAAAAATGGTGTTTCGAGAAAAACGCGTTTGAAAGTTCGCGCATGTGATTTATACTAAAAATTTCATCTCACCGTCAATCTGCTATGCCTGGACCATACAATAGGCCTTCCTCTTCTTCTTGGAAGTCACGCAGAGCTGCTCCGTCTTCCCTTTTCGCGATTCGGGCCTGTTTTACAACATCACTCGTGCGCCTTTCTGAACGGTCGATCCGAGAGCTATCACGCTGTTGAACATATCCTTTAGCTTGTGGGCCGATTTTCACTCCCATGGTTTCCAAGGTCTTCAGGATAGATTTGAATCCTTCGTTGAAGATTATGACAGCGAGAAACGTGGCGATTTCAACCACTTTTGGCCGAGAATGGAGGTACTGCGGAGCAAAAGTCCAGATTAACGAATTGAGCGACTCGTTATTATTTTGAGTTTCCGCTCCCAGGCATCTGCTTAACAATTCTTCTTTGGATAAATCCTCATAAATTGGCTTTATAACTTTTTGAACTGCTTCAGAAAGAGGCGGTTTATTGTGTTTGAATTTGAAGATTTGGGGATATCAATACAATGGTCAGCGCCGCTCGGCTTTCGGAGCAGCCCGGCGCGCGCTCCGTATACCTGCTCCGTTCCAGGGCCGTAACTTGTGAACCACTTCGAATATCGAAAAATCCTTTGGCACACATTTTCTACACATGTTGTAGATGTGATTTATGAAGAAAAAAAATCGATTTTTTCGATCCGAGAACCTGGAGGACCGCCTTAACTGAAATTCCAGTATATAGTAGAACATGATTTGACCTATCGAGAGTTGCAAGATTATTCGTTCATAAAGGACACCCTGTATGTGTATGTGTGTGTGTGTGTGTGTGTGTACGTGCGTGTGCGTGTGTGTGTGTGTGTGTGTGTGTGTGTGTGTGTGTGTGTGTGTGTGTGTGTGTGTGTGTGTGTGTGTGTGTGTGTGTGTGTGTGTGTGGGGTGTGTGTGTGTGGGTGTGTGTGGGTGTGTGTGTGGGGGTGTGGGTGTGGGTGTGTGTGTGTGTGTGTGTGTGTGTGTGTGTGTGTGTGTGTGTGTGTGTGTGTGTGTGTGTGTGTGTGTGTGTGTGTGTGTGTGTGTGTAGGCGTGGGTGTGTGTGTGTGTGTGTGTGTGTGTGTGTGTGTGTGTGTGTGTGTGTGTGTGTGCGTGCGTGCGTGCGTGCGTGTGTGTCTGTGTGTGTGTGTGTGTGTGTGTGTATTCGTAAATTGACTCGTTTTTCAATTAACGATTGTTCAGCGATAAAACGCTGGCCGAGCCGCCGGCACGCGTCCGTTTGTTGCCTCTCGTGTCCATCCCTGCCTCTCTCTCTCTCTCTCTCTCTCTTTGATGCTCTCTTTCTCTCTACGTGGCTCCGTTACTCTCCGCTGCAAGCATTTCTCCCTCACGCTCTCTTGTGACGAGAACCATCTGGCACTCTTGCCCGTATTATAATAAAGATATAAATATATGCAGGGGTACTCGATCCACTCCACACGACTGTGTCGTCTCTAAAACACGCGTAAAAAAAGACGAGAGAGTTGAGAGTCGGAAAAAAAATGTGCACGAGCGGGGTGGCTGCACGAGGTGGGTGCATAAACAGTCAAATTTCGTGCGTGGTGCATCCCGAGACAGAACTCGCCCCGTGACTGACGCAAATTCACGTATTAAACTCGACGTTGTATTCGTAATAATTATCTACGCGGAGAGAAAATTTCAGTAGCGTCCGAGCAACGTCACGCGTACATTTCTTCATCGCGCAAATTAAAATTCACATCTCGTGTATGAACTCGGCGCGGCTGCGAATCTGGATGTGAGTGAATTAAAAAGTTGAGGGAGGACGGCTCCTTGATCCCGTCACGCGACGCGTCAAATTGACCTAGGCGATTATTTTTTAGAACACGTCGCACGAACGCTGCTGCGCATTGGGATGGGTTGAAAAAATTGTGGAATGCACTTTTGAACGCTGTGGAATTTCGGGGAACCGGAAATCATGAAGATATCGAATTGAGCGGAGTAGGAAGAAAAGAGCGTCGTAAGTTTAGGGAAAATGGTTTTTTTTGGGGTTGAGAAATTGTAGCTTTTGAATATTTGTGACAGGTAGGATTTTTTAGGAATCTTACGAGATGCTTTAGGTGGACAAAAAAGCCTATTTTTTTTTAAAGAAATATTTACTACTTTTGGCTATTACATGGTATTTTTTCTTCCCTTTTTTCATTTTTCATCTATACCTAAAATTTTTATTAATACAATAAAAATTTTGAATTTTAGTTGATTTAATATTTAATTTTGATGTATTATTTTAATTTCATCTAAAAAAATGCCTATTTTCATTGTTTTTTAAGAAAGATTTACTACTTTTGGTTGTTACATGATATTTTTTTCCATTAATCTTTAAAAATGGTGGAGATATGGCACGGTCAGAAAAACGTGCCATACCTCGTTTAGAAAAACGGGTTGCGGCGGATGTTGTCAGACGGCGTGACACGTAGCGTCGACGGGATTAATCTGAAAAAAAACCAACGCAAATTTTTCTTTCATTTACACTCATACGCAAAATATAAACCGAGAAAAAGTGAGAAATGTTGAAAATCGATTAAACGGTACGCTTTGAAACAAATAGATTGAATTTACCGGAAAAAATGGCTATGTAAAATAAAATAATAATAAAATGGCCAATAAACAAATACTTTAAAATTTTATTTTCAAAAATATTTAGGTTCATATTTGAGACAATCAGGATAGAAAGATTCATACCAAATTTAATCAGAATCGGTCGATTAGTTTGCCAGCTATACGTCACGTCAGTTTACGAAATGAAGTTTCGAAGACCGTGCCTACCTCCGGCATTTTCGAAGATTAATTTTTTTTAAATACCATATAACAGCCAAAAGTAGTAACAAAACAAACCGTAAGTCTCAAAACTGGTGAAGAAATTTTTCCTTTTAAAAATAATCATGAAAATCAACTAATTTTTTCCTCGCCTAAAGGTTTTTCCCCCCTTAAGGACAAAATAAGTCTTTAACAATGTTGGGGAAAGTGAATTTGTTTGGCTTAATTTTTTTACTTACCCCGCCTTTTTTTATCCGGATTGTTATTTATCGAAGAACCGAACAAATAAATAGGCATCGAATGCTATGGTAGTCAAGAAACAATAGCGGAGTCGTAAATGCCATGAAAAATTAGTTTCTTTCTTCTTTTCGAAGAAAATATAATTATTTCCTCAGTTGACGAGTTTTTTTTTTGGCAAAATTAACGAGCGATACTCACGAGATATGGCACTTTCAGAAGACGAATAGTTCCATAATACAGTATATTTATTATTATTAGTTTCATTATTATCGTCATAACTGTCGTTAGCGAAAACAAAATTTGAAGAGAGAAAAAAATGCAACGTCACATAAAGTTTTGGATTACTCGCGCATCCATACAAAAAATCCAAAACTTCTGTAACATTTCTTTCAGTACACTCTGTACCATTTTTTAATAACATTGAAGTTTGCGTCGTTGCAATGCAACAAAATTCTTCTCGACATTAGCATTTTCTATTATAATTATTATACCTTTGAGATTGTAGCCTTCCAAGTAAAATCCTAAAAAATGTTTCAGTAATTTTTGTAGAAAATTAAATAAATTTGAGAAAAATCATTGCATTGGAATGATGCGATCTGCAAACTCATATTTTTTCGTACGTACACAAAAAATTTTAAAGTTTACTTACCATTTTGTACGCTCTTCATCATCATATCTGACAGCAAAAAAAGGTCTCATAAAAACGCGTGCGAAGCCACTGCAAATTAAAAGAGCCGAAAAAGGTCGGTTTTTCCAACAAAAAAATCGTCTACTAGATTATTTATTTGGGATTTAGAAAAGAGGTATGTTATTAAGCATCCATTGGAATTATTTCCTGCAGAACTTCATTTTTAAAAAATGAAAATTATTAACAACGTTATACAGTACGTGGCCGTTTTACGAAAAAAAAAAACATTTCACAAAAATCATTGTTTTTTTTTCAATTGAAAATCAAAAAATTATAGCTAGAGTTATGATTCCGGCCAGGCCGAGAAAATTCGTTTCGAGAAAACGGTGATTGAAAGTCTTGGTATACGTGAATCGTTGCACACCTGCTCTCACTAAACTGTCTGTAACTTGGTCAATTTTCAATATTCCAACTTGAACATTTTTTTTCACATTCTCTTGAACATGTATACTTCGATTTTTTTTAAAGTCGGTTTTTTACCAGGTCACCGTAATGTCCGGCGATACTTCTTTTTCAGAATACGCTAAATCGACCCCAAATTTCCCGTACAGACTTAGACCAAACGAATCACCGATGCCTCCAATTTCGATTCCCAAGCTACTATTTCCACAAGGCCCCCAACTACCCTTAAGGGGGAATGACACCTCATCGCGGTCGGTATGGTAAAACAATTATAGATTCCCAAAAATCTCTGAAACGGCTTTTCAGATCCCGACGAGACTTTGCCAAACGACGTCAAATAGATGGACAAATAGCTGTCTGCCCCTCAAATTTTCTGAATTTGAGAAAAAAAATGTAGATTGGTTTATCATAAGCCAATCTAGTTTTTTTTTCTAGAGCAGTAAGCTAGTTTTCTAGGGCAGTAACTAGAATGCATAGCGAGCCAACCATTGATTAGTTCGTACGAGCTCAATTGGGTTTGTTTGCGTTACTAGGTCGTATCTCACTGGGAAAGGGTGCGCGGTCGATCTCTCCTATTTCGATTAAATTTGGCATGTTTGTAGAATGGGTAAATAATAGGAGACACGTATTTATTTATAACTACGGAACCGGATTTCTAAGGGTTGAAACGCACCCTCGTACATAGGGGTGTTTTCGTCGATAACGTTTTAACGGTACGAGATATGAAAACATTTTAAATTGCAGCAATGTTTATTTTTTCGTGTATTATACATTGGAGATGAGAATGATAACGTTATCGACGACAAACACCCCTATTTTCGGGGGTGCGTTTCACCCCTTGCTAGCACAATTTCTACTCGCGCCGATTCATTCAATTTTCGGAATACTTAGATGAAATTTTCAGGGAATATAGCTCAAAGGTAATAGTATTAAAAAATCCCCAACTGGAAACATGCCCCGCCATTTCCCTCTTCCTGAGGATGAATTTTTCCCCAACAATAAAAAGCCCGATGCACGAGCTCGAGTTCATAAACGAGCCGGGCCATTATTATTTGAGTGCCGAGGGTCGTTCGAGTGGTCGCGTGCATATGGGAAATGAACAGGAGCCAGTTCGACACGTAAGGGTATGCGCGCCCTCGAAGAGTGTCAAACGGAAGTCATCCGAGATGGCTCTCGCGAGATTCGTTTCCTATAGTATGTACACATATATACCGCAAATACGTGTATAGCTTTCGTGTTTATTGAGTAAACGAGAGCAGTCAGGGAGAACGATAAAACGAGGGATAGAGAGGCCGAGGGGAGCGGGTAGGAACGAGAGGTAGTAGAACAGCAAAGAGACGATGTCGTTCTTCAGCGGCGAGTTCCCGAGGAAAAGCTCTCTCTATCTCTACCTCTCGACCTCTCTTTCCGCTTGTGCACTGTAGTGTATGTGCCTTGAAGGAATCGCGACGTTTCCCGCTTCACCTAAGCTAGATGAAGCTCTTTTCCTTCGCTTCGCTCCCGTTGCCTTTTCCACCCTTTCGGTAGCGCCCTCTCTCTCTCTCTCTCTCTCTCTCCCTCTCTCTCTCTCTCCCTCTCCCTCTCTCCCTCTGTCTCCCTCTCTCCCTCTCTCTCTCCCTCTCTCCCTCTCTCTCTCCCTCTCTCCCTCTCTCTCTCCCTCTCCCTCTCCCTCTCTCCCCCTCTCTCTCTCCCCCTCTCTCTCTCGCCCCCCTCTCTCCCCCTCTCTCTCTCGCCCCCCTCTCCCCCTCTCGCCCCCCTCCCCCTCTCTCTCTCTCGCTCTCGCTCTCTCTCGCTCTCTCTCTCCCCCCCCTCTCTCTCTCTCTCTCTCTCTCTCTCTCGCTCTCTCTCTCTCTCTCTCTCTCTCTCTCTCTCTCTCTCTCCTCTCATCTCTCTCTCTCTCTCTCTCTCTCTCTCTCTCTCTCTCTCTCTCTCTCTCCTCTCCTCTCTCTCTCTCTCTCTCTCTCTCTTCTCTCTCTCTCTCTCTCTCTCTCTCTCTCTCTCTCTCCCCCCCCCCCCTCTCTCTCTCTCTCTCTCTCTCTCCCCCCCCCCCCTCTCTCTCTCTCTCTCTCTCTCTCCTCTCCCTCTCTCTCTCTCTCTCTCTCTCTCTCTCTCTCTCTCTCTCTCTCTCTCTCTCTCTCTCTCTCTCTCTCTCTCTCTCTCTCTCTCTCTCTCTCTCTCTCTCTCTCTCTCTCTCTCTCTCTCTCTCTCTCTCTCTCTCTCTCTCTCTCTCTCTCT
>OZ023313.1:63205331-63263682 GCA_964007375.1 Ophion obscuratus | reverse complement strand
TGTCGATTGCCAATATTTTTGGAGGATGAAAAATACGGTTATCGGTCAAACGTTTTTGAGATTCTTGTTAGAGATCCACTGGCTAAATCGATCGAAAATGACTTTGGATAATAATGAAAATGGAGAAAAAAAGGAGATGAAAAGATTTTGCGTTGCACTCCAACGATACAGCATGCAATCGTTGGAGTCGTTGGAATCGATTCCCTCGTCGTTGGAATAAAACGAAAATTCATTTTTTTCGTACCGTCAAGGGGTTATGCCACTCTAGAGGCCGAAAAAAATACGCTGTGCGGGGGATTTTTTTCAGAAAAACTACAAAATAACTGAAGATTACAAAAAAGAGTGTTTATCATACATAACAGTGACTGTATACAATAATTTTTTTGAAGAGATTAATTTCAAAATGGCGGCTGTGCAGCGTTTATCTCAAAACTGCATTTTTTAATTTGGCCGGAAACATAACTCAGACAATTTCCAACCGATTCACTTGAAATGTTGAATATATCTCGAAAAATACATTATCTATGTACGAAGGATTTTTTTTTACATTGCATAGTTTATTTGTTATTAACAATTATCTGACGATTTTTTACGCAAATTTTTCACTTTCCACTTTAAAAGTGCGCCATTTGGCCAAAAATCAGCATATCAAAAAAATCCTACGTACTTCTATAGCAGTTATAATATAATCGAAAAAAATTCATTGGCTCAATATAATTAAAAAATTACAGGATCTGTTTGTCCAGCCGTGGACCCTGGAAAAACAGAAAAGTCATCGCAAAAACGCTGCACAGCCGCCATTTTGAAATTAATCGCTTCGAAATAAATATTATATACAGTCACTGACATGTATGTAAAACACCCTTTTTGTAATGTCGATTTATTTTGTAATTTTCTGAAAAAAATCCCAAAAAGCCTATTTTTCGGCCTCTAAAGTGGCCTAAGCCCTCAAAGAGGGAGTTTTGCAATAAAAAAATACTTTTAAAAAAAATTTCAAACAGTTAGGATTATGTTCTTGACATTAAGGTTAGGAAGATTGATCCCACATCTCATCAGAATCGGTTAATTAGTTTTTTAGCTATGGGTCACGCTAGTTTTGAACTAGAAAAATCTCTTTTTGCAGATTTATAGTGCAGATCGCTGAATGAGGATCTTAAAAAATGACTTCGGAACTTTCGTAGGCAAAATATGCCAAAAGATAAAAAAGAAATTCCGAAATATTCATTTTCATTGCGTTCCAACGATGCAAACTTCAACTTTATGTTAAACGTATCGCACGTATCGCAAATATATCTGTGAAATTCATCCAATTCACTTTTATTGACATTTTCGTGGCAAATCGTGTGGAATGTGCCCTTTTGTTCCTTCGCTGTCGATTTATGCAGCATGTAATATTTTCCCTTCACTATCGCGTCTTTTCGTTTTCCCATTTCCATCGACCAACCCCGGGCTCTTATTCGATGAGAAACCATCGGAGGGACCTTTTTCTTCGGGGTCGCACACGAGGAACGAGCTTTTCGTTGGCTTACATAGGTATACGTGAGCTTTTCCGCACGTTCACGCTCCACCATTTCACGAAACACTTTTTATGAAGCAAATATCAAAACCTACGTCGATGAGGAACGTTGATATAGATATGGCAACAACGAAATAGTTTCCTCGTTTTCTTGTAAATATTCATATATATATATATATATATATATATATTGTGTGTGTGTTTATTTGTCTTCTTGAGGAATATAAGAACGTCCCCTCGCCTTTGTCCTTTCCTGTCACGCTCACAATTTTTTTACTACGCCGCTGTACAGGGTGACTCAAAATGAACGGCATCCTTCTTGAAAATCGAGGCACTCACAACTTTCCCCAACGTCTAAAACGGTCTCTTTTTATTTTAATGAATTTAAACTTTTTTTTTATTTCAATTATTTTATTTATTAATTTCCCAAACTTTAGAAACGTCAAATATCAACACAGGGTTCGACCAAGAGCCGAACATTTGCGTGGATACAGTAGGTAAAAAAAGGTGTTAAAAAATATCGCCTTTTAGAAATTCTTAAAAAAAAAAGAAAAATATCTTTGCAGATGACTTTATTCGGTTGCTCATTTTAGATATAAATTCGGTATGTTAATGTTAACGTAAATAATGCTCGTTGAGGAGAATTTCCGAGAGCGGAGGAACAGCAAGGTTGTCATATATTTTTTCGGCGCCAGGATTTTTTTTTGGAAACGGTGGGAACGTTTGCATCATTGGAATATTTTTTAAAATTTTCTGTATATGGCCTGGCGTCCAAATTTTAAGCAGATTCATTCCTTCGCCCTTAGACACGAAATTTAATGACGTTGAAGTTTGCGTCGTTGGAATACAGGGATTTTTGTGTTAATTTTGTATTTCTTTATTTTTATGTTTATCGAAAGCATTTTTTTGCACATTCAGGTCGCAAATTCCTGATAAGAGTAAGTAAAAACATTTGGGGGATTTTCACAGTAGAATAAAAATTGGTATATTAAAAAGAGTGGATTTTTGTTGCATTCCAACGATGCAAACTTCAACATCATCGAATTTTGTTTGTTTCGGCATCTTTTGTATCAGCCTGTACAGACGTTGCTTATTATATGGCAATGTTATACGGAACAATCAGCGAACCTCGCCGCAGTCATTTATTATCGCGGTGGAAAAGAAAGAACGAACAAAGCAATCGGATATAGAAGATAAAGCGACGAATAAATACATAAATGAATGTAGTAATGCAAATTCATTATTTATATGGGAGATACTCCTCTGATGCTCGCATTAAAACTTTCGTGCAACTTTGGCATTACTCTCGGCAGAGCCCGAATTCTTTGTCGAGGGAGCGATACGTTTTTCGTCCGTGAAATTCAATCCGCAAAATTCAGTTTAGCGAGTAAAAAACCACCGGTGCAAAATTCATCGAAAATTATTATTATCGTCGAATATTTGAATATTTATCATTCTTTATATATTCAGGATGTCCTGTTATGAATGAATAATCCTGCATCTGCCGATAGGTCCAGATCATGTCCTACTATATGCTGGAATTTCAGTTTAGTAAAAGTCCCGCGGTTTTTAAATGATAACTTTTTTCGACCCGGTAACAAAAATACTCTTGGTTATTTGGTTTATCTAGAAAAATCTTCTTTTTAACCTCAAACGTTAAGGAAACTTTATGAAAAAAGTGTACTACGCATATCGTGCCAATTACTTTAAAAAGTTGCTTAGTTATTGTCGATTCACATTATTTGCAGAAATGGCACGCGAAAAACCAAAAGCAAATTATTTTTTTCAAAAAATAACATAAAGCCAAAAATCTCGAAAACCATGGGACTTTTACTAAACTGAAATTCCAGCGGGCAGGGTGTCAGCTCTGCACAGTGCAACTCGACACCGAGTCAGCCCGCCTGTTCAACTCTCGACTGTTCAACTCGACGAAGCGGGCAACTCGACACAAAGCCAAGTCGACGGCCGTAGCAGCTCGACGTTTCCCCGACGCTCGCATATCCCCACTCTTCAGATTCGGGCCGGGTGATTCGCTGCCCTGTGTCAGCTCGACACCGAGTCCTCCCTACACAGCGTAGCGTGCTCAACTTACATTTCCTAGCGGCTGTACTTTTTTCGAATCACCCATACCCGGGAACGAGAAATATACGAGCAAAATGTTTTCGCATGTACCGACTACCCGCTCTGTCAGTTCTCTAGTTTATCGACTGATTTTGAATGGAATTTTCACGAGCGGCATTTTATTATAACTTTATTCTTTAATAATGCCACGAACATATATTTAGTCTCTTAAAATTTTAATTCTTCCATAATTCGGGAAAAAGCGTCATTTTTGAGTACTTGAGAATAACGATAAGCAATACTAAGAGAACTGAACACTTATATAATAATCGTGTGAAAGAAAAACTGGTGGCCTCGTACAGTTGGACAGTTTTTCGTTGCCGTTGAATATAGGATAATGTTCTTCAAGAGGATGTTTAATTTTGTTCTGAATTTCGTTTCTTGTGGCTCTTGGTTTATTTGCAAAAATCATCGTGCAAAGTCTAAATTTTATAATCAACTTTTTAATCATCAAAAATATCGCTGAAAAAAGCATATGCAGTTACAAGAAATTAATATCATGAAACGATTGGAAATAATATTGTTGTCAATATTCCTCATATATGTTCCTTTCATTAGAGATTGAAACGTCTACATTATTATTATCCATGTTGTTCAAATACTTAATGCCAAAGAACAGTGCATGTCGGATATATTTATTTTTCATTAATGTGTGACATGTCGTCTACCATATATGAAAAAATTGAATCATCGTATAACATGAACACGCTGTGTTGAAAAGCGCAGAATCATTAAGGGAGGGGGGGGTGGAAGGTTAATTTGCTATAAAAAAGCATATTTTCGATATTTATTGCTGACGTACTGTTTATATATATTTATTTATATAATTAGTATAAAATAAAAGGACATTTGAAGAATATTCTGTGAAATTTTCGTTGATAATTGTGCAGAAATGAGCCAGTGACAGGAAATCTTCTCAGAGGCCACAAAAAAAGTTACATTCCGGTGAACTGCATAACTCACCACTGGATCGCCCGAAAAAAAATTCAACAAGATCGTATTATTTAATAAGTTTCTTGAGGTAACGCTCGTGAAAATTCCATTCAAAATCAGTCGATAAACTAGAGAACTGACAGAGCGGGTAGTCGGTACATGCGAAAAAATTTTGCTCGTATACTTCTCGTTCCCGGGTATGGGTGATTCGAAAAAAGTACAGCCGCTAGGAAATGTAAGTTGAGCTCGCTACGCTGTGTAGGGAGGACTCGGTGTCGAGCTGACACAGGGCAGCGAATCGCCCGGCCCGAATCTGAAGAGTGGGGATACGCGAGCGTCGGGGAAACGTCGAGCTGCTACGGCCGTCGACTTGGCTTTGTGTCGAGTTGCCCGCTTCGTCGAGTTGAACAGTCGAGAGTTGAACAGGCGGGCTGACTTGGTGTCGAGTTGCACTGTGCAGAGCTGACACCCTGCCTTCCAGCGTATAGTAGGAGATGATCAGACCTATCGACAGTTGCAGGACCATCCATTCATAACAGGACACCCGGTATATTTTTTTATTACATATGATTATTTTTACGTATTTAAAAAATATTTATTATTATTTTTATACGTATTTTTTAAAATATTTATAATTTTCAGAATCCGCAAAATCTGAAAAAAAAACTGGACGACATTAAAATTGAAGTATTGAAGAGAAAAACTCTCCTTGACGGCCAATGACGAAAACTCCAGCAGACGATCAAGTATTTCCAATATTAAATTCCATATCGTTAGCCGCAAACGCCGCCGTGATAATTTTTCTTTTTTTCAACGTTTATCACGATAGGAAGCCTACCTTTTAACAAATGAAATTCACCGCACCATTTTTAATCCATTTATCGCTTTATCGCACCGAGCGAAGCTTGCGATGAGAATGCGTTTTTTTTTCACCGCGAGACAGCGCGACGCGTAGAAATGAATTGTTCGATGGAACGATGGGCATTCAAAGAGAATTGATAAAAATTTATGGCAACTTTAATGGCTGACCTCCTTTCAAAGTTGCCAATAACTGTAGCAAAATTTGCATCATTCACACTCGTTTATGGCCACGAGAAATTATTACAGTGCGCGTACACGAACGTTTCGCGTGAACGATGAAAATCTCCCTTTGTCTTGCCTTCTCCCTCTCTCTTTCTCTCTCTCTCTCTCTCTCTCTCTCTCTCTCTCTCTCTCTCTCTCTCTCTCTCTCTCTCTCTCTCTCTCTCTCTCTCTTGCTCTCATTTTACTGCTCACACTTTCCGGACTCGCTCGCGTGTTGCCGCCGATTTACGGTGGAGCGAGCAAGATGCGAAGAAAAAAGCTCGCATTATTTTTTTCTTACGACCATTATGAGAATAATTTTCGGCACTCGTTCAATAAAATCTGCTGGGTGCTCTTCGAGGCTGGGAAAAAAAAGAAAGAAAAATTGTGGAGAGAGAGAGAGAGAGAGAGAGAGAGAGAGAGAGAGAGAGAGAAGTGGTAGTGACAAATAACAAATCAAACATCATCGACTGCAAATCCAAAAAAAAGATAAATTCAAATTGAAACAAAATAAGAAAAAGAGCCAAACAGTGGGAGTAAGAGAGAAGACCCTCATGGAAATTTATGTATGTAAAATATATGCAGACAATATATGCTACATATATAGTATATATATATATATATATATATATATATATATATATATATATATATATATATATATATATATATATATGGGTCGCATATATAGCGACGAAAATTAGAATAATACGTATATATTCACTATATATGCACCAAATATATGACGCATATATGACCCATATATTTTCGATATATTTTTCTGACCAAAAAAATATATGCTACGTATAAACACTATATATGATGCACATATGAGGCATATACGAGTCATATATTTTCTATATATTTTCAATCCATTTTTTTGTCAGAAAAATATATCAAAAATGCATGCGTCATATACGACTCATATGTATGTCATTTATGCGTCATATATGACGCATACATTTTCGATACATATTCCTGACAAGAAATATACGCTGTGTATAAACACTATTACAGTTAAACTTAATAAAACGTAAAACTTAAACTAAAAAAACTCAACTTACAGTTAAAGCACTCTATTACATATAAACACTATATATGTAATATATGATATGCTACGCATATCTGTATATATGTGGCATATATGTACCATTTATGCAGTATATATGTGGTATGTATGCAGTGTGTATGCAACATATATGCTAAATATATGTGGTATATATGCAGGGTAAATGCTACATATATCATTGATATATAATACATTCGCGACGAATACATTGATACAAAAACGTCGCGAAAATTAGAATTTGGCACATATATGCAACATATATTTTCAATATATGGCATACATTTCACATATATTATAATTATTGATAAAATAAATTTGCAGTATATTTTTGCGTATATAAATTTCCATGGGGGGAGGGGAAGATTCAAATTGATTATTGTCGCACCTTTGATATTTGCATCAAGCGAGTGAAATAATTATAAACAATAAGAAAGTAACCCATATATCATGCATAAAAACGAAATTGATAGAATTAACAATTAATTTTATCTACACAAATTAACGATGAAAAATAAATGAACTCAATGAAGACGATAAAATTAAATTAAAAAAAAAATTAAAGGATATGAAAAGTTAATTAAGGGCTTAGGCCACTCTAGATGCCGAAAAATAGGCTTTTTGGGGATTTTTTTCCGAAAAACTGCAAAATAAATGGAGATTTAAAAAAAAGCGTTTATCATACATATCAGTGACTGTATACAATAATTTTTTTGATTATTTTGATTAGTTGTTATCATTTTTTGTTGTAATCATTTTTTTGATTAGTTGTTGACGATTTTTTAGGCAAATTTTTGGAAAGTGAAAAATTTGCCTTAAAAATCGTCAGATAATTTTTAATAACAAATGAACCATGCAATATAAAAAAATCCTACGTACTTCCATAGACAATGTATTTTTCGAGATATATTCAACATTTCAAGTGAATCGGTTGAAAATTGTCTGAGTTATGTTGCCGGGCAACTTAAAAAATGCAGTTTTAAGATAAACGCTGCACAGCCGCCATTTTGAAATTAATTGCTTAAACAAAATTATTGTATACTGTCACTGATATGTATGACAAACACCCTTTTTCGTAATATCGATTTATTTTGCAGTTTTTCTGAAAAAAAAATAATCCCCAAAAAGTCTATTTTTTCGGCCTCTAGAATGGCCTAACCCCTTAACCCAGTAAGGACGATAAAAATTGAATAAACGAACTAAAGAAAGTAAATAATTAATGAACAAACCCAAGAAACTAAAAATTTGACAAACAAATCAAAGCAAATAGAAAATAAATAAGTCGAGGGAAGACAATAAAAATTCGATTAGCAAGTGAAAAGACTGAAAACCAAGTCAGCCAAAAATTCGATTAACAAGTAAAAGGACTGAAACCCAAGTCAATTAACTCAGTAAGGACGATAAAAATTGAGTAAACAAACCAAAGAAAAAAAATTAAATAAACAAACGAATGAAAATAAAAATGAAATAAACAAATCGAAGAAAATAGAAAATAAACAAGTCGAGGGAAGACAATAAAAATTCGATTAACAAGTGAAAAGACTGAAAACCAAGCCAGCCAGGACAATGACTGAGAGAGTGGAACACTACACGTCCCACAAATATATAGTTTCTAAAGTTTCCGGCCTATGCGGTGCTTAATTTTGGATCTCCAACGCACCTTCCTCCTCTCCACCCTCTCCGAATCCAATTTATGGTTGAAGGCCCGTGTCTGCGGAACAGCCTCGGGGAAGGATGCGAATTACGAGCGGCAGGGAAAATTCAAACCTTCACGGACCTTCCGGGTTCACTTCTGGCCCTCCCATATATTAAACCCCAATATACGTGTACCCACACGACGCGCACACACACCCACACATTTGCTTGCCCGTATACGCATATGTACGTGAATATCTCTATGCAATAATTTCTCCAACGCTCTGCAACCTACGGGATAGTGGAAAGCGTCACGAAGCTCAAGCCCTGCTGCCCCATCGCCAACGGAATTTTTTTCTTCTCGGGGCTTTTTCACTAAGATAAATTTGAGACAACGTGCTGCGTAGGCAGACCTCGGCTCTCACGTACCAGCCTCAATCAACGACGAGCGTTCAAGCTCCGACGAAGTCTCGAGAGGAAGAAAAAAAAGCCATCACGTAACGCTCACCTTTACTCATTTCCATCCATCGACGGTTTCCCATTCGTACGATTTGATAGTTTCAATTTCTTATTTTTTCCTTGCAGGATTTTCTTTGTATGCATCGACAGGGTGACCCAAAAAGTGACAGCCAAAAGGAAAGGCTCGATGCCTCTAAGATATTTTTGATTTTCGAGAAAAAGCTTTTTTTGTTTTTCCCTTTTGTGTACGTACTTTCCTAACGATTTTTTTAAACTTGTGATAACGTTACGAAGTGCACTATTGAGCGATAAACAAATTACCAACTTAACACTAACGTCCTTTAGATTTTGATCAAAAGTTTAAGGGGAGATATACACCGAGGAGCCGGAAAAAAGGTCATTTTTGTGAATTTTTTCAAGGAAAATTATTTGAAAATTCGGATTGGGGTTTTAATTATCTAAAATTATATACATTCAAAAATATATTTAATTTTCTTTATTTAAAAATATCAAAAATATACAAGGATAATGTATGATGCTTGGAGCGTCGTAAAAAAATTTGCGTATACGGTAACCACTGGCGTTTCTTCAAAAATCATTTGAAAAAAAAAAAAACCAAAAAGATTATTAAGGACGGGGTAAAGTATTTAAATTTTTTTTTTCATTTTTTAAAATTTTTTAAATGAATGCATAATATATCAAGGATATTGTGTTAAAATTTCAAGTCGATCGGAGTAAAATTGACGAAGTTATGAGTATTTGAGCGTCTATTGCTCCATGCCGTTCTCTTCTCTTCTGCGTTTTTCAAACCGTTTTTTTTTAGACTTGTCATATTTGAAGCCCGTGTGCACGATAACTCAAAATCTACTGGACCAATCGCTTTGAAATTTTGCCCAGTACTTCTTCACATAATTCACCAGGTATTGTCGAGAGCTTTTTTTTTTTTTTTTTTTAATAATTACTAATTTTTCAACAACAAATTAGCCGATTTTTTTTAGCGACAATCGGGTTTTTGGCTCCCAAGTGCTACGAAAAATCGATAAAACGAAAAAAAAAATTCTCCCGTCATTACCTCGAGAAACATCTCCTTTAACAAATGCATTTTGATTTTTTTGTTTCAAATGATTCTGTTGCGAGTTATGGTGCACACCGCAAACCAACTGTTTTTCGAGGCGCCTCCGGGGTTTAATTTTCACTCGCTCAATTTTGAATATTTTGCAATGCAAATTTAGGAGAATGTTGTTCAAATGTTACTTTATCATATGTAAATTTTTCAATAAACGAACACTATTCGTTACGCCAAAAAAAATCTTAAAAACATGCCTTTTGTTCGCCGAATTAACTTTACCCCGCCGTTAAATGAGATACTATAATCTAGTACTTGTCATAGCCAATTTTGAAAATATCGATTTATGACAAAATGGCGGACGTTTGAACATAAATAGTGATCTTTGGGCCAAAAATTAGTTATTATTTTGCCTATAAAACAAAAACTGAGTAACGGAAAAAAAAATTCTATGACAAGTAATATAATGGTATATAGACATATAATGGTGTATAGAATAACCACAAAAAACTTCAAGGCAATCGGTTCATTGGTTTTCGATCAATTTTGGGTACCGATTTGAAAAACGTGGTTTTGAAAAAAACGCGTTTGAAAGTTTGGGATGATAAATCATGAAATTTGTCAACTTACATGGAATCATCGATACCAGGCCCATAGTGTAGGTCTTCTACGGTCGACGGAATGTTCATAACTTCTAAATCCTCGACCTCGACCATATAGGTGTATATCTCCCCTTAAGCACTGTTCTTGAGAGGATCGGTCACTAAAGATGACGTTGAAATTAGCATCTTTGGTACGCAACGATTTTTTTTTTCATTTTCTATTTCTTTGTTTCAATTAACATCATAGACCTTTTTTGCAAATGGTGGTCGTAAATCTCTAATGAGAATACGTAAAAGTATTCCAGAGACATTGTCGTCGAATATCCATAAGTGAATATCCATACGTTGAATATCCATAAGTACGAATATCCATAAGTCGAATATCCATAAGTGAGTATAGAGTAGAAATGCGTGCCAGAAATGGCGGGAAGTAGACAAATATGGTGAGTCTGTTTGGGTTTGTTTGTTTGTTTGGATATGGATATTCGACTTATGGATATTCACTTATGGATATTGGCACTTATGGATATTCGACTAATGGATATTCGACTTATGGATATTCTACCCCAATCTTCCAGAGATGTTCATCGCCTGAACTAGCCAAAAAGGAATTTGATGAATTGAACAGAATTCATTTTCGTTGCGTTCCGAAGGTGCGAATATTAAGATCATCACTAAAGTACAGGTGACGGAAAAAAATTCTTTCAATAGCCTGAATGATTCCCAATGGCTTTTAAAAACTTCTAACAAGGAACATCACTTTGATGTCCTCCTCCGATTGTGTTGAAACTTTTTTTATGTGAAAGAGTGTCAAAAACTAAGAGACACGTATTTTTTTTTTTTTTTTGATCGGCGTAAAAACGGTTTTAAGGGGTGAAACGCACTCTCGAAAATAGGGATGTTTTTCGTTTTTCGTCGATAACGTTAGCGTTCTCATCTCCAATGTTGAGTACACAAAAAAATAAACATTGTTGCAATTTGAATTTTTTTTTATATCTCGTACCGTTAAAACGTATCGACGAAAAACGGGAAAAAACATCCCCATTTTTGAGGGTGCGTTTCACCGCTTAAAACCGTTTTTCCGTCGATTAAAAAAAAAATACGTGTCTCTTAGCTTTTATACTATTCCACATAAAAAAGTTTCAACAAAATCGGGAACACCAAAGTGACGTTCCTTGTAAGAGTCTTCATACACAAAAGAGAAAAAAATCAAAACCTAAGCTGAAGGAAAACATGAAAAAAATGCTCCTTTTTAGAAAACTCAAAAAGATCGTAGAACATACATGGGAGTGATTCGTATAGGTATACTAACAAGGCATCTAGATTTTCCTTTTGGACTTCACTTTTCGGGCCACTCTGGCGACCCATACACCCGTACCTACTCCACGTTCAATTTAGCAGTTTCGTTGCATTCTAACGATGCAAACTTCAAGATCATCAGTAAAGTTCAGATGATAAAAAAAAATACTTAAGGTGAATGTCCCAATTATTGAACACTATCTTGTATTTTCATTATTTCTCATTCACCTGCATGCATGTACTTATTTATAAAAAATTAATTACATATATGGAACTTTTAGCTATCGAAATGTTACCTTACTTGTGCAAAAAAAACTTTAATTAATAGAGAGAAACAAATTATGTAATTAGCAACGGTGTCCCGATTTGACGTCTCGTGGTAACTGTTTATCGTTTTTGCTAAGACGCGCCGCTTCATGCGTAAGGGCATAACAAATTCAAAAACTGTCGCATCTCAAAAAGTAAAGGCGTTTCGGGTTCCTCAGAAAATTTCTTACCAATAACAATTTTAAAAAAATGTAATTACTTATTTGTTAAGAAATACGGTGTTCGATCATTGGGACATAGAAAATGCAGTGTGTCCCAATTATTGAACACTCGAATTCGCCAAGATGGCGTCATTAAACCCATCAAAACATCGAGACAGTTAACGTGTGACAGATCGTGTGAATCGGATTTATTCATTTTATTCACAAAAACTTACAGTTTTTGTTTGAATAAATCCATTGAATAAATCCGAATGAAAATTTTGTTTGTTAATAACTCTAAGATCCTCAAATATTTTTATTTGTATTTTCGTGCAATAAACATAAAAACAAAAGTAAAAAGAGAATATAACCTAAATGTAACCTAAACATACGAATGTAATGTTCAATATTTTTTGCTCTCCGATATTTCAGGGAGCCAAGGTGCGACAAAATCAAACAAAAACAGAACACAAAAACGAGGAGGCTGAAATGAAAAATAAAATAAAGTTCGAGTTGAAAAGCAAAAATAAACCAAATGCAAATGAATCAAAAACCTGTCAAAAGAGACTAGATATATATTTTTATATTTTTACATGATTAATAATAAATTATTTAAGTGTTTGATTTTTGTTTTTATTTCTTAATATTGTATCCAAAATAATATTTTCAGAACGGAAAAAGAATTCTCGAGAGTGTTCAATAACTGGGACATGCCCGTTCAATATCAGGGACGTAGGCTCTTCCAGTGTTCAATAATTGGGACATTTGCATGCTTCACATTGTTATTCTTTTTTTTCATTTAAAATCATTTAAAAATAATTTAAAGGGTGATTTTTCGAATGTAAAAATATCAAAGTATCATTTGAACATGAAAGCGATGGTTTTTTCTTGATTTTATATTTTTTTCTCGCCGAATTCAATCCCCCAGATCCTTAGCTGTTCAATAATTGGGACATTTACCTTATACTGTTCCAAATGGCTCCCAATCACTTTTAAAAACTTCTAAGAGTCTTCATACACAAAAGGGGAAAAAATGAAACCCTGGGTGAAGGAAAACTCGCAAAAAAAAGCTTTTTTCTCGAAAACTAACAAAAGATCGTAAAACATACATGGAAGCGATTCGGATAGGTATACGAGGCATCTAGATTTTTCTTTTGGGCGATACTTTTCCGGCCATCTTGTGTTCCCACACACCCACTTCAGGTCCATCTGTTTCCGACAAATTGACATTAACCATCGACGGCGCGGAATGAAAAAACGAGAAGAAATAAAAACGTAACCCGAATACAAGAGATATACGGGAAAGAAAAAAAGCTGAAAAAAGAGGTCGAAGACTCGAACGGAATAATACATTTTTGGGAGGACGAGGGATGACAGTGGTGGACCACCAGAGAGTAAGAGAGAAAGAAAGAAAGAAAGAAAGAAAGAAGAGAGAGAGAGAGAGAGAGAGAGAGAGAGAGAGAGAGGGGGGAGAAGGGAGATGGAGAGGGAGAGGGAGAGAGGGGGGAGAGAAGGGAGAGAGAGAGACAGAGAGAGAAAGAGAGAGAGAGAGAGAGAGAGAGAGAGAGAGAGAGAGAGAGAGAGAGAGAGAGAGAGAGAGAGAGAGTAGACATCGATGAGCCCCAAAACGATCAAGAATATGCGACGATTCAATTCCGGACCCGCCACATTGTAATATTCCAATACCGTATACTGCGGAACGAGAACGCGACCAATGACGTATTTGCATTTATCGCAAAATCGTGTGTGCGGACCGTGTATCGGAACAAAACGGATATATAATGTTGCCGAATTGGTCCGGCGCTGCTGCGGAATAACTGATACACCGTTGCGCACTCACTGTATTCATCGAAAACGTGTTAAATTGTTGGAAAATTGCAATGTGGGGAAAACAGACGCGGATGATCTATGGAATTGTTTAATCAATTTGAATTCGCGCGCTTAACGCGGTCTATAAATCTATTCTCGACTGTTAATTGATCGTTCAATTATATTTGCCAATCGAGCGCTGAATTGATTTATTTCGCGCTTTGCCTCTGCCGCTTTGTGGTGATTTGGAATGTTTCCTTCCAACCGCTCCAATCTAACTGTTTAAGGATGTTGTGTCCAAAATTGAAAATGTTAATTCAATTTTAAAGATTTGATAGGTCATTATGAAAAAACATTTGAAAGGTTGTGTAAAAATTTCACGACGATTAGGAAGCTGGCTACTGTGAAATTAGAATTCACAAATTACACGCAGCCTTATGGAAACTGAAGTAACTTTGCAATTATTATGAATGATCGTTTTATTTTATTTTAAATATATCAAAAACAACGCTGGCTTTATGGTGCAAGACACGACGTCGTCCGTGAACGAAAATGAGTATTTGAATTTCCCGCTACTTTCGGTCTACGCAACGTTGCCGCTATATTCTTGTGAAAACCACATACTTCGTCTTTATTATTTATTTTCTAGAACACGAGCCTCCTAAACGTGTTGAAAAAATTACACAATGCTTTTTATGCGTCATATACAAACTTATATACAAACAAAAAATAATAATAATTGCAATGTTACTTCAGTCTCCATAAGGCTGCGTGTAATTTGTGAATTCTAATTTCTCAGTAGCCAGTTTCCTAATCGTCGTGAAATTTTTACACAACCTTTCAAATGCTTTACATAATGACCTATCAAATTTAAAAAAATTTATTACCATTTTCAATTTGGACACAACATCCTTAAGGCGGGAGCCTGAATCAGAAGGTCCGAAAAATTGTTTGTTTTTCAATTGCTTAAATCAATAGATAAACTATCCAGGAATATATTTATAAAGTTACAGAGGCCAATTGTAATTTTCGAAGATACGAGGCCGAAAGCAGAAAAGAGATTGATATTTGATATTGATGTTTCCTCCTATTGAAAACTTTGAAGCGTGTTTTCTCCAATTTTCATTTACACGATTTTTCCAAATTGGCGGGCGTGATAGCAAAAAAAAACTGAACAAGATGTTCAGAAAAATCCGAGCTTTATTTTTGTCCACAGCGCCGAAGTCGTGGAAGTTCGTTTTAGGGGTGAAAAAGTAGGATGAAATTCTGAAAAATCAGTTTTAATTCGATAATTCTTTAGAAAAAATTCATAACATTTTTTTTCAAATGGGAACGTTGTAGCCCTTAAAAAGACGCATTGATCGAGTATTTGATCTCCGATAATATCTTCACCCACAAAAAAATTGTTTAAATATAAAAACAAAAATTGTTTATTGAATAACTCAAAAAACAATCGATTTTTCGGACATGGTTTAAATGTACCAAATGTGGAGAATTGATTTCTCTATATTATGGTTTCTATGGACCACCCTTGAATTTTGCTTTTTCCCATCCCGCTCGGGGGTTGAAAAGTTAAAATGAAATTTTGGAAAAACGATTGACCGAGAATAACGAGATACGCGTTTAGCGCTGTAGACAAAAATGTAGGTGAGGGTTCAAACTACAAATTTTTCCACGGCGGCACATTCGTGCGGTCAATAGTTTTCCCAGAATTTCATTTTCAACCCCCGATAAGGGTTGGAAAAAGCTAGATTCAAGGGTGGTTCATAGAAACGAAAATGTAGAGAAAATTGTTCTCTTCATTTCGTACATTTAAACCATCCCCGAAAAACCGATTGTTTTTGAGTTATTAAATAGAATTTTTTTTTTTGTATTTCAACTTTTTTTTGGAGCTGAAGATATTATTGGATAATGATGATCAAATCCTTAATGTGGGGGCTTCGGAACCTTATCCCTTATATTATAACACGATTACGAAAATCCAAGTATATTTTTCTTATTTGCCGATTATGCATGAATTCGCATATGTTTTCCCCAACCGATTTCGTAAAACGTAACGACGATTTGATCGTACGATATTTT
The DNA here is from genome assembly GCA_964007375.1 of Ophion obscuratus. Lineage (NCBI taxonomy): Eukaryota > Metazoa > Arthropoda > Insecta > Hymenoptera > Ichneumonidae > Ophion > Ophion obscuratus. Next base: position 63,247,565 of record OZ023313.1, on the reverse strand, counting down.
TAAAAGCTCGTTGGACTTTTTGTGTCACGTATCACATGGAAATTGGGCCACCCGGATTTGTACGGGAAAATCGACGGCGTTGGATTTGGTCGTTGCGGTCGCGATGGCCCCGCAGCGGCTGTCAATACAACTGGCACGTCTCTCGCAGCAAATCCCGCAGCGCATCATCAGCAGGAGACTACGGGCTGCTGCTGTTCTCGCACTGTGGGAGGGCGCACTGGCACAAATTACTTCCGCAATTATCCCGCAAAGCCGCCCTTGTCTACGCGTCGTCGCTTCTCATCAAAGTCGTATCCAAAATATACGTATATAATATATATATATATTGGATTGAGAGTTCCTTTTGAATTGCACATCCCGAATGGATCGCGAAAACGATTTCCGATCAAAAAACGTTTCCTACAAAAGATGTACGGTTTCGAGGCTGAAAATCGCGCCATCGTCGAATATCCATAAATCGAATATCCATAAGTACGAATATCCATAAGTGAATATCCATGAGTACAAATATCCATAAGCCGAATTTCCATAACCGAATATCCACAAGTCGAATACCCATAAGTGGCAATATCCATGTGTGAATAACCATAAGTCGAATATCCATAAGTGCGAATGCCCATAAGTACGAATATCCATGACTACAAATATCCATAAGTATGAATATCCATAAGTACGAATATCCATAAGTCCAATATCCATAAATCGAATTTCCATAACCGAATATCCATAAGTCGAATACCCATAAGTGCCAATATCCATAAGTGAATATCCATAAGTACGAATGTCCATAAGTCGAGTATCCACAAGCACGAATATCCATAAGTACGAATATCCATAAGTATGAATATCCGTGAGTCGAATATCCATAAGTGAGTATAGAGTAGAAATGAGTGCGAGAAATGGCGGAAGTTTAGAGATGAGTTTGGTTTTGTTTTGGTTCCCTCTATACTCACTTTTCCTCTACCCCCCGCCATTTCTGACACTCATTTCTACTTTATACTCACTTAGGGATATTTGTACTTATGGATATTCGGCTTATGGATATTCGGCTTATGGATATTCGACTTATGGATATTCACTTATGGATAATCGCTTATGGATATTCGACTTATGGATATTCTGCCACAATCGAAAATCGATTATATTGAAGTTTGCAAGTTTAGAAAGCAACGATGTCCACGTTTTTATTATTAGACTAAATATTTCGTTTTTTCTTCTTTATTTGGGAAACTTCAATTAGTACAGTCGTGCTGTATATTAAAATCGGAAAAAAATTGGAAGAAGGATAATTTTTTGACGGGTGATTTTGTAGGTGCCGCGGGTGCTAAGTCCAAGTTTGCCTAAAAGTCGGGGTGTAGGATATTTTTTAGGGGATGGGGATGGATTAATGCAAACTACAACCCCCACGAGGTCGGCGCCGGGAGAAAAAATGTTCAAAAAAATCCGGGCTTTATTTTTGTCCACAGCGCTGAAGTCGTGGAAGTTCATTTTGGAGGTGAAAAAGTGGGGTGAAATTTTGAAAAATCAGTTTTCATTCGATAACTCTTTGGGAAAAATTCATACAATTTTTGTTCAAATGGAAACGTTGTAGCCCTTGAAAAAACACGTCGATCGAGTATTTACTCATCCCTCTTCAATAATATCTTCACACCCAAAAGAATTAATAAAGTATTTAAAAAAAAAAATTATTGAATAACTCAAAAACAATCGATTTTTCCGGGATGGTTTAAATATACGAGATGTAGAAAATAATTTTCTCTATATTTTCGTTCCTATGGACCACCCTTGAACTGTGCTTTTTCGAACCCCTCTCAGGGGTTGAAAATTCAAAATGAAATTCTGGAAAAACTATTGACCGAAAATAAAGAGATGCGAGTTTGGCGCTATGCACAAAAATGTAACAGAGGGTTCAAGCTACAAATTTTTCCACGGCGGCGAATTCGTGCGGTCAATAGTTTTCCCAGAATTTCATTTTTCATTTTCAAACCCCGAGAGGGGTTGGAAAATCCCTGTACTGTACTAAATATAAATGGCAGATGCATATATATATATATATATATATATATATATATATATATATATATATATATATATATATATGTATATATATTATACAAAATCTTCTGCGGATTATTATGAAACAGATTGTATTATTTTCATACATATTTATATTGTGTTATTAAAGCCACTATGATGGGTAAAAAAGTCGATTTTTTGCATATTCTCAAAGTATGCATATTCAAGAATATGTGAAAAGAAATTCAATTAAAAATATTGAAAATAGACCAAGTTACAGGCGATTTAATGAAAGCAGATAGCGCAACGATTTACGTATACTAAAACTTTCAATCGCGTTTGTCTCGAAATTATGTTTCTCGTCCTGGCCACAATCATAATTCTCGCTATAAGTATCCAATTTGTAATTTAAAAAAAATTCTTATTTTCAGTCGCTATCGTTGTACGTAGCCATAATTTTTTATTTGGAAATTTAGTACTTTTTAGGCCGCCGAATATAAGTGAAATTTCGCAAATATTGTTTTTTTTAAATATCTGTCATTTTATGACGTTTTTATTTCAAAAACGGCTATGTACAACGAGAACTACATTTATATACATTATAAAACTTTTTTCGTTTTATTTTTCTGACCAACGATTTTCACGTTCTCGATCCGGCCGTTGGACCAGATTTTGTATACGGAGGCGTTATCATACCTCAATAACGTTGTTAATTCTCTTATTTTTTTAAATAAAAATTTACACGAAATAAGGTCGATGTATAATTAATAGCATACCTTTTTCCAAATCCCAAATAAATAATCTAGTAGATAAAAAATCGGAAAAAAGGAATTGTTTTTCGGCCCATCACAGTGATGCCCTCCCTTAATGTATGAAATCGTTCGCGTATTACTATTTTCCAAATTAAAATTTTTTCTTCACAAATATATATTGTATTTTTATTATAAAAATTATTATAGAAAATCATTCGCGATTTCTCCTTCATTTAGAGATCCGCATAAAAAATCTGCGATTTATATTGTGTGTTGTTATTTGGGTTTATAAAAAGTGAATCACAGATTTACATTGTAAATCTCTGAATAAATCTCTAAAAGAATGCTTACGGATCAAAATCCGCCTAAAAATAAAAGCAATACAGAACATTAATTTTCGTTGCGTCCCAACGACGCTAACTTCAACCTCATGGAAATTGACAAACGATAGCAACATTTTTTCATTGTCGCCATTACGAGATCCGGCGGACCCCTTCGTCTCTAAACAAGACCATAACATTTTCATTTCCTCGCAAAATTGCTGGTCAAAACGAATCTAACGAGAAAAAACTTCAAAATCAACAATTTCGCATAAGAAAAACGATCTTATGAAATTATTAACATCGATGACTTTCACGCGATACCATACTCTGTGCAAACCCAAACAAACCCAAACAAAACAGAATATCATTTTTTCTCACCCCAGTTCCTCTTTTCACCAAGAGTCGCTCGGTCTTGCAGATCCCGTGCAATTGTAGAGAAACTTTGTCTCCGGTTTTTGCATAAAATCGATTTCATGAATCAGAACGATGACGACGATCACGAGACTGATGAAAACGGAGCTGCCGTGTGGGCGATGATTCATCGCGGGTGGCACAAAGCAAAAAGCGGGGAAGCTTTCAAGAATCGAATCCCCTTATCGTAAATAGGCTCGCTCGATGTATGCATAACATTATACGCGAACACACACACACACACACACACGCAAACGCACACACACGCACACACACGCACACACGTACGCACGCACGCACGCACACACGCACACACACACACGCACGCACGCACGCACGCACGCACGCGCACGCGCGCGTACACACACACGCACGCACGCACGCACACACACACACACGCACGCACGCACGCACGCACGCACGCACACACACACACACACACACACACACACACACACACATACAGGGTGTGTGGCGCATGGACCCACACATTTTTTAGGGGAATTGGGAGGGTCTTCGCTAACTTTTTCACCCTTAGACCCTATGTCCTACGTATCACGGTTATTGGATTGTGATTTTTTTCTAATTACCTGAAATTTCGCCTATAAATCATCATAACTTTTTTATTTGTGGTTGCAATAGCACGAAATAACTTTTGTTGTATTCTGCAATGTATATGTTTATCGCAAATAAATCATTCTTTGCTACAAAGGGTTTCAAGAAAGTGACTCTTGAGTTTGCAGTCTTAAAAATGTGTAAATGTATGAAAAATTTGAACTCCTAAATTCATTATAAAAAAAAAGTTATTCTCTTTACTTTGACCACATAATAAATGATTTCTATGACATGTAGCATACCAGGGGGAAGGGTATAAACTAGAGAATTTTTTTAAACGAAGTTAAGTTCAGAATAGCTTTTAGTTTTTTTTATAATGAATTTAGAAGTTGACAATTTTCATACATTTATGCTTTTTTGAGACTTTGGAAGCTCATGAGTCATTTTCTTGAAACCAGTTCTATCAAATAATGGTTTATTTATAATGAATATACATTGCAGAATACAACAAAAGTTTAGTGCTATTACAATCACAAACTAAAAAGTTATGTCGATTTAAAGGCGATTTTCGAGTAATTGAAAAAAAAAATTAAACAAATTATATCTTAATGACCGTGACGCTCAGGACATAGGGTCTAAGGGTTAAAAAAGTAGCAAATGACGCCCCCCCACCCAACCCCGAAAAAACTGTGTGTCGGTCCATGTGCCAAACACCCTTTATACGGGGCGTTTTGTTATGAAGGGATATTCCTGCAACTGTCGATAGGTCAGATCATGTTCTACTATATGTATGCTGGAATTTGAGTTTAGTAAAAGACCCACGGTTTTCGAGATGAAAATCATCTGCTTTTGGTTTTTCGCATGCCATTTCTACAAATGATAAGTTTTTCTGACCCGGTTGAAAAAAAATACTCTTGGTTATTAGCTTTATCTAGAAAAGTCTTTCTTTTAATTAAAATTAAATGTTGAGGAAACTTTATGTAAAAAGATCTTATGCAGAATTTTCATACAAACCAATTCGAACATCTGACTTTGATAGCCTCCGGTGTAAAAAAAATTGTATTATGCATATCGTGCCAATTACTTTAAAAAGTTACTTAGTTATAAGCATATATACATATATACAGGGTGATTTTTTTATCTTGAGACTGCTAAATATCTCGAAAAATAAGCCTTATACGATAAAAATGTTCCAAATAAACCTTTAATAGTTTCCAAGGGGCGATTTAATTCTACAGAAATTAACCGCCTGCCGGTCCCCCCGGGGGCGGGGTGGGGGGGAACTTTGAAATCTTAAATGGGAACCCCTACTTTTCATTACAGATTCGAATTATACATAAAAAAAATACGTAACTTTTGTCAGAACTTTTTTTTTAATTCGGGATAGATGGCGCTGCACTCGGTGAAGATTGAGCAACCTCCCTTTTCTTCAAGGGAAATCCCCCATGTTTTATTGCATAATGGAGCTACGTCGAAGAAAAGTGACTTTTGTCGAAAACATGTCTTTTTTAATTATCGTAAATATCTACTATAATTTTGTATCCGTTCTTAGCTTTACCCAGGATTAAGGACGTGGACCTGACGGAAATTTAATCCCTTTGGGGTGCTTCATTATTATGAGTCCCCTTGCCTCTCACCATTTAATTCAATAAGTGTTCAAACTGATGACTTTCAACTTCGATGCATTTATTGATCCGTACTTCGAATGATTGTACACAACTCAAAAGTTTGTTCGCTTTAATATTTGCGCAAGCATTTCTGATTCGTCCAATGATGTTTTGACGAGTTGTTGGCACTTGTTGATAAACTACAGTTTTTGAAAGACCCAACAAAAAAAATCTGGCGACGTAAGGTCTCGCGATCTGGCAGGCCAATGTATCGTTCCGCCTCTACCAATCCAGCGCCATCTATACCGAATTAAAAAAAAGTTCAGACAAAAGTTACGTGTTTTTTTTATGTATAATCTGAATCTGTAATGAAAAGTAGGGGTTCCCATTTAAGATTTCAAAGTTCCCCCCCCCCCCCCGCTCCATCCCCAGGAAGGCGGTTCATTTCTTCGGGATTGAGTTGCCCCTTGGAAAGTATTGAAGATTTAATTGGGACATTTTTGTCGTATAAGGCTTATTTTTCTAGATATTTAGCAGTCTCATGATAAAAAATCACCTTGTATATATATATATATATATATATATATGGGCTTCGCCCGCGTTGAAATTCTGTGAATGGCAAATTTACTCCCTCTATTCTACGCTTTCTATTCATTTTCGGATTGGGAAAAAATACACTGAGAAGGATTCCTGACAAGCAGTGAAGAAATTTATGAGGTTGAAGTTTGCATCGTTGGAATTCAATGAAAATGAATCTTCCTGAATTCCTTTAATTTCTTCTTGTAGATTTTGCCTACAAAAATCCCTCAACCATTTGTTAAGATATTTATTTACTGATCTACAATATTAATCTATAAAAAAGATCTATATCAAGAAAAATCTGGAAAATAAAATGTAAAAGAGAACTTTCGTTGCAAATTCCAACGTTCCAAACTTCAACACGATAGAAATATCGTGAAAATAAAAAAAAATATGTAGACACAGTACTCGTTGCAGTTCCATTATGTATAGATATAAATATGTGTGTGTGTGTGTGTGTATATAGTTGTATGTAAAAGATATAGGCCACTCGAAGCGCGATGCACTTTCGGTCGCACGCCGAGTGGAACACCCCTCCGTTCTGGCTCCTTCGAAGCCGGAAGTTTGTATCTAACTGGACGATAAGTTTGCGTCTCTCTGCTTGCTCGTGCGACCCGCGGGGCTACGTTACGCTTCGTCTACTTATCGTTTGCGATTCAGCAGGCTAGTACACGACAATCCTCCGGTAAATGGCGCTCACGAGTGCAACGAACGAAAATTGGAAGAGCATACAAGTATTTGCCTTGCGTGCTCTCCCACTCGTTTGCTCGGCGTGATTTTGGTTATTTTTTTGTAAAATAAACACCGGAAAGAAAAATTGATGAAAAAAAAAACGAAACTGGAAATTGCTCATTATTTTTATATTTAGTTCCGATGCTTGTGGCAATTCTTTAGAATGCACAAGCATTGACATTGAAGTATCGTTGGAATGCAATGTGAATGGCTTTTTTATATTTTGTCACATTTCTTCTGATTGACTCGGGATACGAAAATCGTTGAACCATTTTTAGGTTTCTTATCTAGAAATCGAAAATAGAAATCTGTGAAAAAAAGATTATGTTGTATTATATATTTAAGGGGTGAGATGCAGTCAGAGGCACGAAAAAACGAGCATTTTCCATATTTTTTATAGTAATTAAGTTTGTTTTAAAAAAGTGGTTACACAGACTTTTTATGTTATAATTCAACTTGACTTGTACAAATTTTCAAAGAAAAATATTGATTATTTATAAAAATATGGCCAACTTTGTCGGACCCCCTTCGGCATGTAATGTTTTGCGGTGACCATCATGAAATTTTACTGGATCATCTAAAATCAAAAAAATTATTAGATTAATAATAAATCTAGTCCTTAATCGAAGCTTTTTTTTGTTTCAAAAATTAACAAAATGGCGACTTCCGATAACTTTCGATTTTCGACCAAAAAATCGCTCGTTTATTGTTTTAAAAAAAAGAAAGTTTCAACAAAAATGAAAATCCTTCAATTAAGGACTAGTTTTAATGCTATCAATAAGCACAGCAAATTTTATCAAAATCCATCCCGTGGTTTTTGAAATATAGTGATCAACGACTTGAAAAACACAGTTTCGAGAAAAACGCATTTAAAGTTTTTCGATGTGGATACGGTATTATATGCTCGTAAAATTTTGAGCTCGATGGATGGAGCTAAACTTTTTTTATGTATTTTGATCCGCCGAATCCGAATATCACAATTTTTGCCGAAAAGTCGAGCATTAAATTGTTTATAGCCAATTGTTAAAACAATTTTTCAAAAAATTACCGTTTTGCGGGATGATTTAAATATTATTTTGTTAACATTTTGGGCAATTTTAAAACGAAAGTATTCTTTATAAAATTCTGCTAAAGTTCATAGTTTTGGAGTAATACATTTTTGAAAATTTCTGAAAGAGTTTTCCAATTTTACACATGATTTATGAATAGAAATGCTATTTAAAAAATTACGAATCATCAATTCCTGGCCCATACAATAGGGCTTCTGCCGATGTGGAAGCTTCCATAATATCAATTTGTTGTTGTTTCGAAGCATTCTGACTTGGCGGGTATTATCGTTTGCGCGTTTGTCAGCCGCTACCTGCCACGAGGACCAGACGCCTCTTCACTAATTGTGGGATATCCCGGAAACTATTTATCGGATTGACATGAAATTTTCAGGGAATATTTTCGAAATATCATACTTCAAGAAAATGTAAAAAAATCGATTTTTTGAAAATTCTGACTGCATCTCACCCCTTAATATCATATTATATTATATTATATTATATTATATTATATTTTATTTTATTGTATTGTATAGTCAAACATCGATACAACGAATCTCTAGGGAATTTCGTTATATATTGAAGTTTCGTTACATTGAGATCATGTTCCTAAAAATGTTGAATATATATATATATATATTAGTACTACAAATATAGGGATATTTTTTAAAGAAAGTAATGTTTAAATGAGATCAATTTTTACAAGCAATTAGCAATTGGAGGTTAATGTATATTATTTTGTCGTTGTTCCAAGGTTTCGGGGGTCTATCGAAAGGGAATGCACAAATCTTCGTTCTATCGAGGATTTCGTTATATTGAAGTTCGACTGTATTATATGATATGATATTATGTTATATTATATCATATTATATTATATTGTATTGTATTATATTGTATTATATTGTATTGTATTATATTATATTATATTATATTATATTATATTATATTATATTATATTATATTATATTATATTATATTATATTATATTATATTATATTATATTATATTATATTATATTATATTAATATTACATTATATTATAGTATATTAATATTACAGTACATTGTATTAATATCATATAATTCATTAATATAACCTTTATTATTGGAAGGGGTAAGAGTTATTTTTTTTCGACACCCCATATATATGTAGACTTAAAGACAAAGACGCGTATGTAAGAGCGTGTATAGTCGCAACACACTGTCTCTACGTTTTGGAGCGAAGGACCGTCAGGAAAATATTTGTCGACGCTGCGAGAGTAGTACGATGGTAGAGCTTCTGGTACTTTGGCGGTATACCGACCTGCTCTTTCACTTTTTTTCCCTCTCTACCTGCCCCCGGCCCCGCTCTCTTTCACGCTCTCTCTCTCTCTCTCTCGCTCTCTCTCTCTCTCTCTCTCTCTCTCTCTCTCTCTCTCTCTCTCTCTCTCTCTCTCTCTCTCTCTCTCTCTCTTCTCTCCCCTTTGCACCGGGAAAGATCGATCTTGCGAAGGCGGAAAAGCTCTCGAGACGCCTCTCCTCCACGTCCACCCCCCTCGCCAACCGCACTTCCTCAACCTTCGCCTCTCGTCTCACTCTCAAAACCTCACTCACCAACTAAATGTAAGGTTTGTGTATAGGCATATAGCGGCATTTATACGAAGAAGGATCCCTTATGCACATAGTACGCTTTAACCACTTTGCCCAAAAGCATCGAATTACCGGATACGACGTTGAAGAATACACGCGGATACTCCATCGCTTGTATAAATATACGTATGTATACATCATACATACATACATACATACACACACACACACATATATATATATATATATATATATATATATATATATATATATATATCGTCTGTTCGTGACAGACGCAACGACTAATTTCCGCTTCGCGGTGAAACTCATTCATCCCTTCGGTTCTCACATACAAAATCCGTCTCTCGTCTCGCACGTATATTGCCCTAAAAATATATTATCAGGCGCGAGCGTCAAAGATAAACTTACACTATCCAATTTGTCAGACTAACGCAGCCGGTGCAGAAGCGACAAGAATTTTCCAAGTGTCGGCGGATTTGTCGCGGAGAGGCGTGAAAATCAACTGGGATGCTGATTTTGTGATCGTTTTTCTGACATTTTTCCAAAATCGTAGGGACTGGCTCGGAGAATATATCGCATCGAAAGATGGGCTCGAAATTTACCGTAAAACTTTGAACAGATTTGGGAAGTTTTTTGTAGGTCATTTTTTTAACATCCTAGCTACCAACTTTTCTTGCTCCAATAGAACAGTGTGTCCTTTGGCTATCAAATGTATAAGATAGTCAAGCTGCATTACCCTCTCACAATTTGATATATACATTTTTTAAGAGTGTCGAAGCCCCGAGTGTTTCTGACAGAGCATTGAAATGCAACTTATGTCAAAGATTATGGGTTTCTTTGGAATCGTTTTGATACAAAATATAATATTTTATGCATTATATATGGAATTGAATGAAAAACAACGATTTTTTATAACCAAATTTCCATCGTTATTAGGGCAGCATAACTCGAACAATTTTCGTCCAATCGGCTTGGAAATTTAAGTGTAGCTTTTTAGATTGCTTCAACAGTCAAATACAAGCGCTTTTTTTCGATTATTCGAAAATTGTAAAAAGTATATCACTTTTGAGATGAAAATTATGGTCGAAAAAACGAACTTTTTTGAAAAATCGTCCCGATTTTTCTTTTAATTATTTTTTAATTTCCTCCGTACTTGACTGCTGAAAATAATATAATTAAGGAAAATATTTCAATCTTAGTCCCGGGACTAAATTTACGACAGTTCTACTGCGTGCCGCGGAGAGGGTTGGCTGAAAAACTGTAGTGCTGTAGTGACTCGTGCGCCGCCACTTTCTATACTTTTGACAAATAATTTTTTTTTTTTACATACTTCAATGTATACCTTATAAAATCTAAAAGCTCTTTTGGTAATTATTCACTTTAGTGAGCTTTCCGAAAAATGCGTTAAATTTTTTTTTTTCACAGTTTTGTAATTAATTGGCTTATAAATAATTATTTCAGTCGGGGGAAGCTGACATTTTTCATGAACAAAAAACGTTGAAAGTAATTTTGTATTTTTCAAAAACACAAGATCAAAGAATAGTAGAAGATCGAGATCGGAGTTGGTGTAATGTTGGCGTGTCTATCGTGTGGACAATCAATGACACTGATGACGTTAATGCGGCAAGAAAAATCCAACCCGGAAATGTCAATTTTACCGGAGACGGTGTGCTTTTCCCCCGCACCAGGATGACCAAGAATTTATTTCGCTCGTATTGACGACGCTCTTTACGAGTTCATAAATACACGAACAACGTATATTTTTATTTTGCTGTATTGTATACATTCAAATACATTATACTATTCAAATGTACGAAATGTGCGAATACGTTCGAAATGTACGAAATGTACAAAACTCACTATTCCTATTTTATCACGTGTTTCCGTCAACTTCGAAATTCCATAACTTTTTGTGAGGCGGGAGGAGTGGATTTAATCTTCCTCCGACTAAATATCATCATTTACAACCCAATTAATGAGAAAATAGCCGAAACAAATGGTAGACTCATTTTTCGGAAAAGTCACTAAAGTAAATAATTACCGCTCTTGTAAGAGTGTATTTTATTCCTTCCTTAACAAAAAATCCAAAGAAAACAGTGAAAAACGGGCAGGTACAGTGGTGCCCTCCCTTGAGGAAACATTTTACATAAAAATATCAAGTACCTGGGGTGCTATTATAGGCACTTAATGAGTCTTATAATCGTCATTGAGATCAAAATCAACTTGAGCAACATTACAATCAACTTTAGCAACATTATGATAAACTTGAACAACAAATTGCTGTTCAAGATTGTTCTCCGCACCCACCGCCCGCCACGGAAGGTCAAGCGGGCTGCGCACACATGTAAAACGTATTTTGGCGCTCTGTCAAAGCAGCCCCAAAAACTGTCAAAGTTACCCTGCATGTCAAAGTCGCCCCGTTTTACGGTACGTTTCGTAATTTACCGAAAAAGCCAGCTACCGATTGGAATTTTTATGCGACAAATGGCGTGCGCGGCATTTTGTGGTAATTAGGTTCAAGATGTTTAGTAGTATTGAATTTTTCATTGTTGAAATGCAAGGATTTATTTTTTTCTATTGGTAATTGTTCTAGGCTTACGAGGAAGGAGAGGGTGGAGTTTGCATCGTTGGAATGCAGCAAGAGTTCTTTTTTATATTTTTTATTTCCTACTTTTTATTATTATATGAAATCTGCTTTTGTAGATTTATATTGGAGATCGCTAAATAATTATGTTAAAAAATGGCTAAAAGAATTTAGGCAGTATCTACCAAAATAAATTCAAGAAATTCAGGAATATCAACTTTCATTGCATTCCAACGATGCAACCTTCAACTTGATGGAATGCAACGAAAGTTCTCTTATTATATTTTAATTTACTTATTTTCATTCGTATACAATTTTTTCGATGTAGATTTTTATTACAGATCACTAATAAGTATGTCAAAAAATAGTTGAAGGATTTTAAGCGAAAACTACCAAAGGAGATTGAAGGAATTCAGAAACATTAATTTTGATTGCACTCCAACGATGCAAACTTCAACTTGATGGAATGTAACGAAAGTTCTTTTTTATACTTCAATTTCCTTATTTTCATCCGTATACAATTTTTCGTTTTGTAGAAGTATATTGTAGATTGCTTAAAAAGTATCTCAAAAAATGGTTGAAGGATTATTCTCGGCGAAGTCTTCTGACGATTTTTTAGGTAAATTTTTGGAAAGTGAAAAATTTGCTTAAACAATCGTCAGATAATTGTTAATGACAAATGAACTATGCAATATAAAAAAAAATCCTACGTACTTCCATAGACAATGTATTTTTCGAGATATCTTCAACATTTCAAGTGAGTCGGTTGAAAATTGTCTGAGTTATGTTTCCGGGCAACTTAAAAAATGCAGTTTTGAAATCAACGCTACACATCCGCCATTTTGAAATAAATCGCTTCAAAAAAATTATTGTTTACAGACACTGATATGTATGATAAACACCTATTTTTGCAATCTCGATTTATTTTCTAATTTTTCCGACAAAAAAGAATCCTCAAAAAGCCTATTTTGTCGGCCTCTAGAGTGGCCTAACCCCTTAAGCGAATTCAGAAATATTAATATTCATTGCATTCCAACGATGCAATCAACCTCATTCGTTTCATTGGAACAAAAAAAAATCCCTTCGCCCGGGATTCAAACTTTTAACTAAATCTACCAGGTGACGGGGCGGGGCCGGGGGGTGGTGGTAATCGATGTGTATATTATGCTGGAAACAATCGAGGGATATATATTCGCGAAGGGAAATTCTTCATCCGTCCCTCCCGCGGCGCTTCGAGAACGTATTACGCGATTTTTTTTCCTTTCTGTTCTGCCATTTTTCTATTATTTTTATTAAACGCGACAGGGGTACGGCGGAAGGCGGGGACGCGGGGGATTTATGACGAAATTATGCGAATCGCTTTGCGCGTATCTTTTCTCTGATAAATTCAACCTTCTGGATATTATGTATCGATAGGCTCCGTAGGAACGAAAGGTCGGGACCGCTCTTCTCAGGATGAGGCAGTCTCTATTATATTATACGAGGGGTTGTGCTACGTGTGACGCGCTACTCTTGAGTATGGAAAAAAAGAAAAAAATGAGAGAGAGAGAGAGAGAGAGAGAGAGAGAGAGAGAGAGAGAGAGAGAGAGAGAGAGAGAGAGAGAGAGAGAGAGAGAGAGAGAGAGAGAGAGACAGAGAGAGAGAAAACAAAGATAGACGAGAGATTTGAAAAAAGAGAATGGCAGTGTCGAGAGACAGAGACCAAGGAGTCTGAAGGGATTTTTTTCTACCCACCCCCTGCTCGCCATCATAGCCCTCTCACGCCCTCTCTCTGTCTAAAGCTAAAGCGGGACGCGTTGAAACGACAAAGCCTCTCGATTCGCGGTGAGACCTCCATTGCAACCATGGCATACGAGACGTGAACAGAAAAAAAAGCACAGGGTGAAGGACGAGGAAGAAATGGCGAAAAAGAGCATGAGAGAGAGATGGACGGAGCTGACATCAGCATGATTTAAGAGTGGCTCAAGAGGTGTGCGTACGTGTCTTTTTCGTACTACACCTGATGAATGTCGCCACTTTCTCCCCTCTCTCTCTCTCTCTCTCTCTCTCTCTCTCTCTCTCTTCGCCCCTCCCCCCGCTCTTTCATACCCGTCGTGATGAGCGTACCACAGGCGCCTCTCGCGCCTAAGCATCGAAAAGAGGATGACAACTGTCAGTGGTGCTGGGAGAGGAGGGAGAAACAAAAAGAAAGAACTGAAGAAGAGCATTGATGGAAAATATAGCGATTAAACGCGACAATCGAAATGTAAGGATGCGGCAGCGACTATTCGGTAAATGAGAAATTACAATGGATGGAAGTAACGATGCAAGAGTCTGACTCGATATGCATGTTCACTTACACTGGATATGAATACCCTACGTACAAAATGGAGCCCTGATGATGGGGAATTGTAAAAAGTGGCGTAAAGAGAATGTCTTCAAAATCGCTAAATATGATGATAAGTATGAAAAATCCATAAATATGATGACAAAAATCAAAGATCGATAAGCATGATGATAAATGGAAAATTCAATAAATATGATGATAAATATGCTCAATGAATCAATTTATTGATTTTCCAATGAATTTCTAATAAGACTTCTCACGTGGTAACCTTTCTCGACAGATTTTCTATTTTTTCACATTCAACCCGTAAAGAATTACGATTTCGAGCAAAAACTTAAAAACTGGCCAGGGATGGCTTCCGTAACATCAAAAATTTAACCTCCATGGCTCACTTGTCACGTGAATTTTTTAAATAGTTCTTATCATATACTAAAATTTTTCCTCTTTACCCGATGGAAAAAAAATCGATTTTGTTTTTGCAGCGCAGTGCACCTGGCCACGTTCGGACCTCGTAGTTTTTGCTTTTGTCACAGTGCCTTCAACATCGACCCACCGTATATTCGGAAAGAACCCTCAAATACATACATACATACATACATACATACATACATACATACATATATATACACACACACACACACACACACACACACACACACACACACACACACACACACACACATATATCTGTATGTATCTGTATTTGATGGACGTATTTTACAAAATTTGTAAGGTTGGCTTGCTCTTAAATTGCTCGGATGCAAATAGCCGGCGGTGAAAGAGCTTTCCAAAAAATATTCCAACCGAGAAATGATGCGAAGGCCTCCCTCCAGAGTCGATAAAAAAAGTATATAAAAAAACGAACGAAAGATAAAGAGGGGCGAGGGGGAGAGAGAGAGAGAGAGAGAGAGAGAGAGAGAGAGAGAGAGAGAGAGATCGAAAAAAGCCAATGGTGGACGCATCATTCTCGCGGACCTTGCCATTCCGACTCTGCAGTTGAAATTGCCGATAGAATTTTGCGGATGCCACGCATCCGGTTATTTCACGGACTCGTTGATTACTCGCGTTTTGTAGACACGTTCGTCGATACCTTTCCCATTATGCGCTTTCGTTGCGGGAGGTATTTGAATACCTGTATCGCAGTGATTCGAGTGACAGAACTCAGCCGAACCGGAAATCGACAGATCCGTTCGCTATCGAAAAATCGAGACGCGTCGTGACGCATCTTTGGACGAGAATAAACTGATGACATTGACGTTCGCATCGTTGGGATGCAACCGAATTATACTTTTTTCATATTGCCATTTTTGGCACGTTCAGGCTACGAAAGTCACAAACATTTTTGCGGATCGTCGCTAGAAATCTATGGTGGAGTTGTGCTTAAAATGACATACTCTTTCTTTCACGATATATAATTAAGTAAATGACGTCGCATGAATGTAAAGTCAGGCGTATAGTCATAAAGATTTATTATCATAATGAAATAGAATGAGTTTCAGGACATTCGTTAATTGAATGAAAGTAGAAAAATGATAAACCACATGTACGTAGACGTGTGTAAGACGACATACTACAGTCTAAGATGACATGTGAATGTCATCTTACATACGGCGACCGAATTATGCTCAGGTCCATTACCCAGATAGACAGTCATGATTATCACGCCGTGCATACAATTGATGAAACAAATTTTACAGCATACTGCCTACATGTCGTAATGCAAATCATGAATGTACAAAACATTTTGATCTCAATATATCGTTTACAAATGCATCGTATGTTTAGAGCACGTCGAACTTATATAGCTGTGCTCAAGTGTCTGCAATTAATATCCGCATTTTACGGCATATTGAATTCATGTGTAGACATCTTGGCGTGTATTTATTATGGTAACATTAGGTGTTCTAATGAATTGTACTTGACGTGAATGCAATTTCGTTTGGGTTGATGAAGACATTTCATGAGCTCATTCAGTATCATGAAGTTGAGAGACATCATGACTAAAATTTGTCGTTTCAAAATGCATCATCCGCTGACTACAAGATGAACTCATGAGACGGCAAATTTGAATTTCACAATGAATATTTGCAGATAGACATCATATGGAAGTCACCCAATGACTTTTGTTGGTGAATTCACTGAGTTAGCACTGGTAGTAGACATGCCATGCAAGCAATATGAAGGCGATATGCATATTTCTTAGTGATATATTCGATGGGCCCAACATGACGGCGATATGCATGTAGTGATACATTCTATGAGCACAATATGGCGGCGATATGCATATTTCTCAGTGATACATTCCATGAGCGCAATATGACGGCGATATGCGTGTTTTTCAGTAATACAACCTATGACGGCGATATGCATGTTTTTAAGTGATACATTCGATGAGCGCAATATGATGGCGATATGCATGTTTCTCAGTGATACATTCCATGATGGCGATATGCATGTTCTCAGTGGTACATTCGATGAGCGCAATATGACGGCGATATGTACATTTCTCAGGGATGCATCCCATGAGCGCAATAGCATGGCGATATGCATATTTGTCAGTGATACACCCCACGAGCGCAATGTGACGATGATATGCATGTTTCTCAGTGATACATTCCATGACGGCGATATCCTATGATGTCGATATGCATGATTCTAAGTGATACATTGGATGAGCGCAATATGACAGTAATGTGTATATTTATCAGTGATACATTCCATGATGGCGATATGCATGTTCTCAGTGATACATTTGATGAGCGCAATATGACGGCGATATGCATATTTGTCAGTGATACATCCCACGAGCGCAATATGACGGTGATATGCATGTTCCTCAGTGATACATTCCATGAGAGTGATATCTTATGACGGCGATATGCATGTTTTTAAATGATACATTCGATAAGCGCAATATGACAGCGATATGAATATTTCTCAGTGATACATCCCATGAGCACAATATGACGGCGATATGCGTGTTTTTCAGTGATACATCCTATAACGGTGATATACATGTTTCTCAGAGATAAGTTCGATGAGCGCAATGTGACGGCAATATGTATATTTGTCAGTGATGCATCCCACGAGCGGAATATGACGGCGATATGCATGTTTTTCAGTGATATATTCCGTGACGGTGATATGCATGTTCTCAGTGATACATTCGATGAGCGCAATATGACGGCGTTATGCATATTTCTCAGTGATACATCCCATGAACGCAATATGGCGGCGATAAGCAGATTTTTCAGTGATACATCCTGTGACGGCGATATGCATGTTTCTAAGTGATACATTCGATGAGCGCAATATGACGGCGATATGCATATTGATAAAAATCAAGAATGATACAAATAGGCAAAGAAACAAAGAAAGTTTACACAAGTGTTAAAATGGCTAAGTAGGTAGCGTGCTCAGCTCTAGAATTAGAAGACGTAGGTTCAAATCCTGAAGGTACGTAAAAACATTGACGAGGCAGGGTACGTTTTAATCCAATTATCATATAGGCAGGAACATAAATAAAGCATATGGAAACAAAAAATACTACCACATTTTTTTATTGAAAATTTTTGGATTTTTAAATTTTTCACGCCGTGACCCCTATGTGAGCCCCATTTCCACTCACTTATTATTGGATATTCGTGAACTGATTTTGCTAGTGCTGATGAATTCATTGCATGCATACTCGCGTGAGAACAACTTGGCTTCATTTGGATTTGTTATCGTGAATGATCATGTAATGCAAATATGACGTAAAGGGGAACACTCATAAGGGGCACACAGCTGTATAATTTTCTAAGCCGCATAGAAGGTCTACATATGATGGCGACATGAGCTACATATGTCTATCTGGGTAATGTAGTCAGTTTTTTTGGATTTCAAAATCACAGAATATTTACCACGTAAAAGCTCGCATTCACGGACGACTATACTAAATTTTGCTACTAGCGACACTTAATGCCGTTTTAAGTTTGCATCGCTGGAATGCAACGAAAGTTCTTTTCCAATTTTTATAAATTTCCATTGTTATTGAAATCTATAATTTTATTGATCAACTAAGATCAAGGATCTATTAAGCGAACAAGAAAAAGCGTTCAAGTCATTTTCATGCTCTAAATTGGCGAAAGAAGTGAGAAATAGAAAAAAAATTATCTTCCGTTGCATTGCAACGATGCAAACTTCAACGTCATGCCACTTATTGGCTACTATAGAATGGCATCGTTACTCGTATGGCGCGAATATTTGAAAATATATTGAGGGTGTATCATCTGACCTGACTATGTCATCTTAAGCACAACTCCCCTGCCTAAAACCTGCGAAACAAATATTTTAGATGATAATGGAAATCTAGAAAGGAGAAAAGATCAAGAACGTTCCAATTCCAACAATACAAACTTCAAACTATGCAAACTTCAGCATCATAATAAGCTGACTCCGTATCACGGAAATAACGATGTACCTAGGATTCTTTTCAACACATTTTTTTAACGAATCGCTGCTTTTGGGTACCAAACAGTTCCTAAAACAACCTCCGAATCGAGTTTTCACATGAAAGTCGGACAATTGTTGTAATCAATCTTAGCCCGAGTAGAAATCTTGCTCCAGCTACAATAAACACCTGATCAGGCATCCTGATTTCTTTTTCCAGCCTTGATCAGAATTTTGTATCAGCCCTGATCATTTTTGAAACACAATCCCTGACTTCCGTCTGATCAGGGTTAAGAATCAAGGCCTGATCCGGGTAAACTATCAAGGCCTGATCAGGGTAAAAAATCAAGGCCTGATAAGAGCTTAATTTTTCACGGCTTGATCAAAGTGAAAAATCATATGATTTTTCACGGCTCAGGATGACCGATTTGTTCCTGAAATAAAAAATACAACGCATACACAAAAGAGAAAAAGGCACGACTTTATACATAACGCTGATCGTTTATTTTTTAATCTTAATATAAAATCTATCACATATATTTTTCACATATATCTATGTGGAAAACAAATATCATTTTTCTTGTATTTGTAATAGAACAAAAACTTGAAATAAAATAATATATTTTTTAAATAAAAACGTAAGAAACTTCGTGAATAAAGTAAACAGAGCTCAAAGTTTTTATGACCAGACGTTTCTAGGTTGTCCCAGTATTTTGCTGAATTAATCAGGCCTTGATACCGCTCCAACGGCTTGTCCAATTTGCTTCGAAAGAACTTCTATTCCGTGTTCCCTATATTTCGAAATGATAGCCACTGAAAAATACGAAAATGTGTATCCCACTTAGAATTCAATGGCTACATCTATATAAGGTATGCACATTATTTTATTAGGGTGGCACAAATTTGAGCTCTATTTTTTTTCTTTTTTCTCACCATCCAATTATCTACTTTAAAGAAGAAAAAAATTGTTGCAAAAGCTGCGCGTGGTCATTTTTTAATGAAAATTAGAATCGAAGCAGGAGAGCCCGTACAGCAAAGACCAACCAAATAATGGTAAGTTGACAGCGTAGTGCAGTTCAGTGAATGTAATGTCCATCCGAAGTGCATTTCTTATGGGCTAACTTGCACCGATGGAATTACTTTCACTTAACTGAACTACGCAGTCAACTTATCATCATTCGGTTAGCCTACGCTGTCCAGGCCCGTACAGCGAAGGCTAACCAAATAATGGTAAGTTGACAGCGTAGTGCAGTTCAGTGAATGTAATGTCCATCCGAAGTGCATTCCTTATGGGCTAACTTGCACCGATGGACATTACATTCACTGAACTGAACTACGCAGTCAACTTATCATTATTCGGTTAGCCTACGCTGTCCGGGCCCGTACAGCAAAGGCCAACCAAATAATGGTAAGTTGACAGCGTAGTGCAGTTCAGTGAATGTAATGTCCATCCGAAGTGCATTTCTTATGGGCTAACTTGCACCGATGGAATTACTTTCACTTAACTGAACTACGCAGTCAACTTATCATCATTCGGTTAGCCTACGCTGTCCAGGCCCGTACAGCGAAGGCTAACCAAATAATGGTAAGTTGACAGCGTAGTGCAGTTCAGTGAATGTAATGTCCATCCGAAGTGCATTCCTTATGGGCTAACTTGCACCGATGGACATTACATTCACTGAACTGAACTACGCAGTCAACTTATCATTATTCGGTTAGCCTACGCTGTCCGGGCCCGTACAGCAAAGGCCAACCAAATAATGGTAAGTTGACAGCGTAGTGCAGTTCAGTGAATGTAATGTCCATCCGAAGTGCATTTCTTATGGGCTAACTTGCACCGATGGAATTACTTTCACTTAACTGAACTACGCAGTCAACTTATCATCATTCGGTTAGCCTATGCTGTCCAGGCCCGTACAGCGAAGGCTAACCAAATAATGGTAAGTTGACAGCGTAGTGCAGTTCAGTGAATGTAATGTCCATCCGAAGTGCATTCCTTATGGGCTAACTTGCACCGATGGACATTACATTCACTGAACTGAACTACGCAGTCAACTTATCATTATTCGGTTAGCCTACGCTGTCCGGGCCCGTACAGCAAAGGCCAACCAAATAATGGTAAGTTGACAGCGTAGTCAGTTCAGTGAATGTAATGTCCATCCGAAGTGCATTTCTTATGGGCTAACTTGCACCGATGGAATTACTTTCACTTAACTGAACTACGCAGTTAACTTATCATTATTCGGTTAGCCTATACTGTCCAGGCTAATCAGCATCGATGACAAAACATTTACCAGATTGAACTACGCTGTCAGCTTACCATTATTTGGTTGGCCTACGCTGTCTCTTTTTCCCCTCTGACAAAGGAGACGGACCAAGTAAAGGAAAATAAAAGCGATACACAAAACAAATATAAATCTACTTACATAGTGGTAGCGCCAACATATGCCAATCCTCAGGAATTTCGAGTTGTTCCTCGCTGAGAGGATCCGTTCCGGGTCTGTCAAATGTATCATAATAAATATTTCAAGCAATGCATATATAATTTGGCGTATGGTTAATTTATAGTCAGATTTAATCGAATTTATATTTATAGATTTAAGAATTGTAAGTCTTTGAAAAAAATTAATTGTTATACTAACCTGCTACTGTATTATTTCTTCGTTTTTTCCCTTATTTAGAGCCCGCTATTCACGCAGACGCAGCCGTTGTGCAATTTTCTTCCGATTGTGTTTGTCCATCTTATTCACAACGTACACGTTATATGTAAAAATGTATAAAGTGATTAATAATATGTCTCGTGCTTCTCTAGTGTCTGTGTATCATTTGACAAGATGAGGTTAGGCACGTTTTTAGCGCCAAACTGTAGAAGTCCAGTTACATGATGATTGCTTGAAGTTAGCTGGATCAGACGAATTGAATTAAGCCGTAAGTCCAGTTGCTTGACATCGCCTGAAGCTAGCCCGGTCAGGCGAATTGAAGTAAGCCGTAAGTCCGGTTGCTCGACCACCGCCTGACCCCAGCTTGATCAGGCAAATTGAGGCAAACTTAAGTAAGGCCTTCGTACTACAAGGTGATCAGGCGCAGATCAAATATCAGGCCAGCCTGACACTATTTCTACTCGGGTATGGAGCCAAAATGATGACGTTGATGTTATCATAATTGGACTGCAATGATTTTTTTCTTTCCAGTCTTATTATATTTTTATTAGTTTTATACGAAAAAAATTGAAGGAAAGGTAGGCCCGCGATGAGACTAGTCTTAAAAATCATAGAATGGGTCACACTATTTTAGAGTTTTTTAAATTAAAAAAAGGAATCATCTTTTTAAAAAACTAGTTTTTACTTTAGAGGCAAAACAAAACGTTGACATTCATCATTGATAATTTTTTCTTATTTTTTAACGAAGGTGCGCTTCTAAATGATTACATGATATATCGACATTTGTCGATATCTCAATAAGTTGAGAAGTTATCAGCGTTAAACGTTTCCAAAGCTTCCGGAATGGACATTTTTTTGGAAAATTATAACTCCGAAAAAAGAAGATATAAACATCAAAAAATTGGTGTCGATATTCCTTACATGGGTCACGATTTTACAAAAAAAAAACAGGAAAATAAACCAGGGTTGGGGCATGAGTTAGGTGAAATGGCATGGAATGCCTCTCAAACATATGAGAGGCATTCCATATACATATACATATACACACATATGTATATATTACTATACACACAGCCAAAAGTTACACAATGGGTTGCCTGTAATGTCACTGAATGATGTTTCACCGGAGGCCACAGAGACTCGCTTGACTGCCAAACAGTATCGGGGTATTTCCGGATTTCAATTGTTTTTGTTTTTGTGTTTTTTTTCTTTCATTTTTTGCATTCTTTTCTCTTTGTGGAGTTGTCTTTCGCATTCTACTTTCTCTCTCTCTCTCTATCTCGTTCCCTCGTCTGATCTATTCTGCATTTCATCGTTATCCCTCGCTACTTTTAAATGTACTCTGGTATATACGCGTGCATATGGTATATATATATGCAGGAGGGTGTGCACGTCTGTTTGCTGTTTATTTTTTTTTCCCCGGTTGTCGTGTCCATTCGCGGGTGCAGTGACACTGCGATCCCTGGCCTGCTACCACACACGTATAAAATCCCTCAACGCATTTTCTCTCCCTTCCGACTCGCGCTGTTTTCTAGCTGTGTGTCGCGGGCGAGCGCGCGTTTCGGCTCGGTGGTGCGATAATTAAAGGTGCAGAGGAAGTCCCGGATGAATCCCCCCCTCCTGTACGAATATACAGGGTGGCTCGAAAAGTTACGGCTGAAGGAAAAATCTAAATGCCTCGTATCGATACGGATTACACCCATTTATTCACCATCTTTTTTAGTTTTCGTGAAAAAAGCATTTATTTTACTTTTTTCGAGTTTTCCTTCAACATAGATTTTCTTTTCTGTTTTGTGTATGAAGACTTGGTAATTTTTAAAAGCTATTGGGATCACTTGGACTTGTGTAAGTATTTTTTTTCATCATCTCAACCGTATCGTTGATGTTAAGGGAGGACACCACTGTGAAGTCTGATGAATAAAAATGTTTTATAATCTATATAAATGTAGTTCTCGTTACACGTAGCCATTTTTCGAAAAAAAAATCACGAAATAGCGGGTGTTAAAAAGAGTGTTATTTTGGCAAATTTTTCACTTATACAAGCTTAAAAAATACTAAATTTCAAAACAAAAACGAAACGGCTACGTCCAACGATTGAGACTGCGATTATAGAATTTTTTTAAATTCAAAATTAGACAACTATAGCTATATGATTACAGGCAGATGACGAGAAAAATCGTTTCAAGAAAAACGCGATTGAAATTTTGAGTACACGTAAATCGTTGCGCTACCTGCTCTCACCAAATCGTCCGTAACTTGGTCAATTTTCAATATTTTAACGTGAACATTTTATCACATATTCTTGAATATGTATACTTTTTGGAATTCCAAAAAAAATCATTTTTTTAGCTGGTTGAGGCGATGAACATCATTGCACTACTTTACGTATTCTCATTAGAGATTTAGGACCACAATTTGCAAAGAAAAAGGTTCTTGACAATAATTAAAATAAACGAAATTTCAAAAAAGAAGAAAAAAAATCGTGATATCCCAACTACGCAAATTTCAACGTCATCTTTAGTTATTGGTCCGGACGAACTTATTCTTTCGTCTTCTCATCAAAATCTAAGGCATCAACGTTAGTGTTCCGTTGGTCCTTTATGCCTTGCTCAACAGTGCACTTCGCAACGATAACACAAGGTAAAAACCGTCTATCTGGGCATCGCGAGAAAAGTACATCTACTAGAGAGAAAAGTAAAAAATGCTTTTTTCTCGAAAACTAAAAAGATTGAAGAACATACACAGGGGTTGATTTGGACAGGTATTGATACGAGGCTAGTTTTTTTCTTTTGGTCTCCTCTTTTTGGGCCACCCTGTATATATATATATACATGCCGGACCGTTTCCGTTTCAAACCATGTGTACAATACACAAATATATATATATTGGGTGGCCGTTATTTTGGCTTCGGTAAGAAAATTTTAACGTCTAGCAAAAAAACTAATGAAGATATGAAAAAAAAAAATCTGTGTAAAATTTGGACGCGCTGGGATAAGGAGAACACGTGCCACCGAGCAGTTTAATTTTCAAAAATACATGCATTTTTTGTATAGCCGCACTGAAATATTTATTAGTCTCATAGTATTAATGAAAAAATCTGGAATTGGGTACATTGATTGTACATATTAAGAGTTACAAAATATATTATTTACTGATTTTTTTCCATCAATCACGTACCGCAAATGCGTACCTTTAAATGAAATATTACATAAGTAATAGCAGTTCATCTATGAAATGATTGAAGTAGAGTACATTTGTTTACGTTCGGATTTTTTTGTTGATATTCGGCGACAACTTGAAGCACAAATTGTTTGTAATCTTCATCATAAGTCAATCGATTGTTATAATCGGTGATAAGTTTGATACCTCGCTCCGCTATATCATTACAGACTGTTATTTTCTTAAAAATTGCGCGCCCATTTGATAACTCTCGTTCGAGTCCAAACAGATACATCGGTGTCGAGAGAAGTACAATCAATTTTAAAGCATTCAAAAAACGCCATAGATTCGCAACTAATAAAGAAATCAATGTCTTTATCGAGCAGAAAAGTAAAGTGTGCCTGGCAAACCTGATACCGTTTGGAATCGCATCGTAAAATCGAAATAAATTTGCAAAAACGTAAAGATTTCACGTGTTATATTTTTTTTTTTCTATGTCCAACAGTGGCAAACCAACTCGGTCGTTAATGCTCGGGAGGTAAAAATGAGCGGACGAAGCGCCACGACCAAATTTCGAAATATTTGTCTGCACTATATTTTGTATTATAGCCACTACAGTTGGAAAATCTTCTCGCGGGATCGAGAAAAAAAAATCATTTTGAAGCATTCAATACACGATCATTATATTATTATTTGCATAAAAAAATCCGCTGCGATAATTAATTCACTGCTTCGATTTACCGCCACAATGTGGCCAAACCGCCACGTCCGTTTTCAAATTTTCGATTAATTTTTCAATCTACTCACGACTGTACATAATTGATGGAAAAAAATCAGTAAATAATACATTTTGTACCTCTCAATATGTATAATCAATGTGCCCAATTCCAGATTTTTAATTAATATTATGAGACTAATGAATATTTTAGTGCGGCCATTAAAAAAATGCATGTGTTTTTGAAAATTAAACTGCTCGGTGGCACGTGTTCCCCTTATCCCAGCACGTCCAAAATTTACACAATTTTTTTTTTCATATCTTGATTAGTTTTTTTGTTAGACGTTAAATTTTTTTACCGAAGCCAAAATAACGGCCACCCTAATATATATATATTAGGGTGATTCGTTTCAGGGTAACTTTTTTTTCTTACCCATCGTGCCCGAAAACCTTTAGTTGGTACCCAAAAACGAAGTTTCGTGAAAGGGGGGTGTTGTCAAAAAATATTTAGAGGTCGCGAATCAAAATTGAAGGTTTCCCATTTGATTAACATTGAAAAAAATGTTTTAGCTAAGATCATGTTACGTATGATTTTTGGAAAATTCCCCAAAATTAGGTGCTACATCTTTTACCTCTTATGTTAATGCTATTTTTTTAAATAGCATTAACATAAGAGGTGTTTTTATTTTTCCACAAGTTTTTAATTATTCAACACGTCCCATTTAGTTAGTTGTGTGGACACAGATGATTGTATTGGTCTTGTCGATTGAATACACATTAAGCTAACAAGGAACATCACTTTGGTGCCCTCCTTCGATTTCGTTGAAACTTTTTTATGTGGAAGAGTGTGAAAATCTAAGAGACACGTATTTTTTTATCAGCGGAAAAATGGTTCTAAGGGGTGAAACGCACCCTCAAAAATGGGGATGTTTTTCGTTTTTCGTCGATAACGTTTTAACGGCACCAGACATTTAAAAAATTCAAATTGCAAAATTGTTTATTCTTTTGTGTACTATACATTGGAGATGAGAACGATAACGTTATCGACGAGAAACGAAAAACACCCCTATTTCCGAGGGCGCGTTTCACCCCTTAAAACCGTTTTTCCGACGATAAAAAAAAATACGTGTCTCTTGGTTTTTGATACGATTCCACATAAAAAAGTTTCAACAAAATCGGCGAAGGACACCAAAGTGATGTTCCTTGTAAGACGCGAATATGCTTTTAGTTACCAATAGTCTGTTTGAACATTATGACCGAGTTAATACCTAATTTTTGGAACTTTTCCAAAAATTACACTTACCATGATAACTCGAAGTCCTTAGACTTTAGACCGAGGTACCCTAGGTTAGACACGTTCCTAACGAGGTGACCCAACACCCCCTTAAGGTTTTGCACCAACTTTCCTAACACCCTGTATATATACCACGTCAAGTGTTCCATATATATAGAATACTTGACGTGATCACAGACAACAAATCGCCCCCAATGCGGATATAAACTCGTCTTCATTTCGCAATGTTCGATTTACGTGGACACGATCAGCACAAAAGCGAGATACACTTTTCCTTCGAGCTCAATTCCGAATCCACGCTATATACGTACATGCAAGCGTGGCATAGACGAAGGCGAGATTCGAACATTGTCCCGGGAGAGAGCTTTTGTTCTCTTGAAAATGGACTTTCGGATGGACGGAAAAAGAGACAGAGGGAGAGCGAGAGGGAAATAGAAGAGAAGACAAGCGTCTATAGGGAAAGCACACTAGTCGACATAAAGAGCCGCATACGATCGCGATAAATCAAAAGGTGTTTGAGGGGACGTACGTACGGAACTGTTGGCCCACCAGGGTTTGTACATATATATCATTCGAGGCTGTCGTCGAGCTGAGATTAAAGTGGTCAAACACACACACACACACACACACACACACACACATATATATACACACATATAGTGTACGTTATTCACGTGATACTTGCTTTTCGCTATTCGATTTCGGCAAACAATTTTCAGCCTGGAAACTCGAAATTCACGACTGAGGGAACTAAATGAAGTAACGAATGCCGGAGATTGGGCACGTCGGGAAAAACGAGTCGAGTGCATGCGAAACGTATATGGTCTTTGTCGTATCGCAAATGAAGTTCCGGCAAGAGCTGCAGTCATATATATATATATATATATATATATATATATATATATATATATATATAGAGAGAGAGAGAGAGAGAGAGAGAGAGAGTATATATAGATATAGAAAATCTCTCTCTCTCTCTCTCTCTCTCTCTCTCTCTCTCTCTCTCTCTCTCTCTCTCTCTCTCTCTCTCTCTCTTTCTCTCTCTCTCCCTACATATATATATAGGTATGTCCAGCTGTTTGAGGAACCGTCCTCAAAGTCGAGTCTTTGAAATCACCTTTTGCATATCCATATATATGGGGCATTCAAGCTGAACTCAAACAACTATTTTTTAATATACAGGGTGTCCCATTTTAATCTTACACCTGAATTTTCTCGAAAAATATTGCTCGGACGAAATATTGTGTGGAACAAAACTTCTAGGGATTGAAGTGGGACGTTTGAAAAAAATTTATTTGAGGAGCTAAAATTCAAAATGGCGGCATTACAAAGGCTGACATGTTTTTTTCAAACGGAAACATAACTTTTTTTTATTGCCAAAAAATTTGTCAGCTGAAAACTAAAAACTTTTGTTGAAAAAGTTTTTTGATAAA
This sequence comes from Ophion obscuratus, assembly GCA_964007375.1. Taxonomy (NCBI): domain Eukaryota; kingdom Metazoa; phylum Arthropoda; class Insecta; order Hymenoptera; family Ichneumonidae; genus Ophion; species Ophion obscuratus. The sequence continues at coordinate 63,219,353 of OZ023313.1, read as the reverse complement.
GTTCATAGTTTTCAAATGAGAACATCATTTTCAATTATTTCAGATGTATCCAGGATTTGTGTGTGTGTGTGTGTGTGTGTGTGTGTGTGTGTGTGTGTGTGTGTGTGTGTGTGTGTGTGTGTGTGTGTGTGTGTGTGTGTGTGTGTGTGTGTGTGTGTGTGTGTGTGTGTGTGTGTGTGTATTTTTCTACCCATCGTGATCAAAGTTCGTCAAGGATTTAAAGAAACACGTTTTTGGGCCTGAAAATGGCACAAACGCTATTAAAATGGAAAAAAACTATTTTTCGTCGATTTTCCTCCAAAATTTTCTCATGAAATATCGTCCAAATTTGAAAAAAAAACCAAAATTTTCAACAAAAAAAATTGATTCTGTTTTTGTTCAAGTGGTTATACATTCGAAAATACAACATTGAGCGGCTTGCCGTGAGACATTTAGTCTAATTGTCCCTACCACATACACGCACGCGCCCACACATACACACACAAATCCTGGATACATCTGAATTAATTGAAAATGATGTTCTCACTTGAAAACTATGAACTTTATCAAAAAATCTTTTCAACAAAAGTTTTTAGTTTTCAGCTGACAAATTTTTTGGCAATAAAAAAAAGTTATGTTTCCGTTTGAAAAAACATGTCAGCCTTTGTAACGCCGCCATTTTGAATTTTGACTCCTCAAATAAATTTTTTTCAAACGTCACTTCCTTCCCTAGAAGTTTTGTTCCATACAATAGTTCGTCCGAGCAATATTTTTCGAGAAAATTCAGGTGTAAGATTAAAATGGGACACCCTGTATAGATCTTTTTCATTATTCCGATAATATTTTTCAATTTTTTCCCCCAGCACTTGCCCCTCTGCGGCTGCAAAAAAACGAAAAGTCCGCTCGAGTCGTTTTCAAAATTCTGATAAAATTTTGATACCTTTTAAACCTGTTTTGTGAATTTTTCAGTAAACCTCAGCTTGTCCTTCCGATATTTACTGTTTTTCGTGAAGATGGATCGATCGATATTAGAGATGATTATTCGACAGGTTGGAAATGAGAAGAGCAGTTCTTCGGTATTGCAAGTAAATAGAATTGGAAAATATTGTTTCAAATGGAATTCAATTAGGGTGGGATGCACATCCCACCCCAGACGGAGAAAGTACTCTTTTGATTGGCAAACTCTTGAATACTCATCGGCAAAATCAAAATTTCACAACCAAAAAATCGTAAATATCGGAAGCCAAGTTGAGCTTTGGTGAAAATTGCACGAAACAGGTCTACAACGTATTGACATTTTTGGCTCGAGTGGACTTTTCGATTTTTTGTAGCCACAGAAGGGCAAAGGCTTGGAAGAAAATTACGAAGAAGGCTTTTTCTATACCAAGTGTGTGGTTTTCCAAGTTGAGCTGGAATACCCCATATATATTATGGGAGAATGACACTTTGATTCCATTAAATCTACCTAATGGTGGATATTGGTACATTTAGCTGTTTTGAGGACAGTCCTCAAAGTCGAAAGTCTTCGAAATCACCTTTTGCAGATCCACATACATATATACATATTCCGCTTCATCTGTCTCTCTGTCACCCACCAAGCAGAGACGAATTTTCCACGTTTTCGACTGCCATATATCTACATTTATATTGCCAACGCTCGTTTCCGATTTTCATGGTTTATATATATATATATATATATATATATATATAAGTACACACACACACACACACACACACACACACACACACACACACACACACACACGCACGCACACACACACACACACACACACACACACACACACACACACACACACACACACACACACACACACACACACACACACGTGAATATACGAATACATGTGTGTGTGCAGGAATGCGCTACCGTTTCTGGATTACTATATGAGGCCACGCCTCTAGTTCCTCTGTAGCCGGAATAGTGCAGCGTCTATCTGACAGGACTCTCCTCTTCCTTCGCTCCCTTTTTCAATGTACACCCTGTCCTAACCAGCAGGAGGCGGCGAATTCGTCTCTGCTCGAGTATCTCTCTGTGAGCTTGTCCTCTCTCTCTCTCTCTCTCTCTCTCTCTCTCTCTCTCTCTCTCTCTCTCTCTCTCTCTCTCTCTCTTGCCCTATTTCTACTTTTGTTACGAAACTGTCTCTTTTCCTGTACTCGTTCTTCGTCTCTCAGTCTCTTTCTACCTTTGGTACAATCCTGTTTAATTCTCTTCCTCCCCCTACCCCCTCAACACTTTGCATATCTCTCTCTCTCTCTCTCTCATTTTATTTCTCGCTTTGTCACAGTGCTGTGTAACAAGCGTCCACAGAATCAGTACAATCGCGATGAAGCAGAATTTTTGCGACAATGATTCCCACTCTCGAAACTGAGTCCTCCGATCTGCTGATGCGTCTTTCACCCTCGAACGCCTTCGAGCTGGAACAAATGGACGTGACGTCGCGAGGGCGGAAGAGTGATGGAGGGAGATAGAAAAATAGATAACGGGGTGAGTGGAAGCGTTGGACTGAGCAAAGAAAAGAAAAAAAAAGTGCAACGTTCCACAAGACAGAGATGTCCTGGACGGAAATGTTATTAGGAAGGAACTACCTAACGTTTTTTCTCCATGCCCTCGGTTCTTCAGATAGGGACGAGAATAACGAGCGCTCTCGCTCTCCAGTTACGTCTGGACACTGAAAAGTCACTTTGAACCCGTTGTAGCCGTGTGATCTTGGCTCAAAGCATTCCTGGCTGTTCTGACGACGGCCCTTCAATTTTGGGAACGCCTCAATGATTTGGGTAACAGGAACGTTCTTGAAATGACATTCGTATTCACCCGCATTCGTCCGAAGGTGACTCCGAAATCATCGGGACTTGCGCAATACTGAGTGTGGAGATAATTGGCCAGGAGGACTTACCTCAAATTGGAGTGTCCTCAACACAAACTTTCCATAAGGACAGAGGCCCTAAATTCATTCCTCCACTTATATTTACTAGTGAATTAAGACCCTGCCTATCTCTCTCTCTCTCTCTCTTCGTCTCTCTTTCTCTGCTCTGCGTTCCAACGAATGTCCTGTACCCCATTCCGTTCCCAAAGTCCTTCGTCTTCCTCGTGTCGTTCTACCCCCGGCCAACTTGCCAAAGTTTTTCGCAGCTTCCGTCTTCTCTACTGGCGAGAGTGGTGCGGGTATATTTCGTATCGATTCGAAAAGTATCCGGCCGAGTCAGCGAACCGATAAACTTTCCGGCTTTCTATCTCAATTGAACGAATAAGAAGACAGCTAGTCGCGCAATGATCAATGGAAAACGGGAGCGAAGCCCATGGGACGTTTGATTGAACGCGACGTAACGATCAACGGTTGGGCGTTGATCCAAAGGCATGGCAGACGAGCAATCCCACCTGGGCTAATACTCGAAGACATAAAGATCAACGGCTGCGCGTTGATCCCAAGGAACAGCAAGCAACCAGGTCCAGCCTAGACCAAAACTTAAAGACGTAAAGATCAACGGTTGCGGGTTGATCCAAAGGCATGGCAGGCGAGCAGATCCAGCCTGGGCTAATACTTAAGGCCTTACCCCCACTTGGATTTTTTTAAAAGAAAACTACAAAACTTTTTTAATCGATCAATATACCATCTTAAAGAACACATCTTGAAGAACTTTCAGTAATTTTTTTATTGAAAAATATTACATTGTTTAGTGGCAAATGGCCGTCAATGAAATAATGTTTTTATATACACGGTTTGCAGTGACCAACATTGCGGCGAAGTGGATCATCTGAAAAAAAAATGCGAATGGATTTAGTCAAATATAAGTATAAACTAGTCTTTAATCGAAGGATTTTTAAAAATATTCATTTTTCACAAAATGGCGGACAGTCAAAGTTAATGGTTCGATTTTAACGAAAAAAAAACGGCCGTTTTTTGGCTATAAAACGGCCATTTTTTTTTTTTCGAAAAAAAAAATCGAACGATTAAAGACTACATTTTTATGTATTAAATAAGCCTGCAAAATTTCAAGAAGATCGGTTCATTAGTGTTCGAGTAATCTTGGTCACCGACTTCAGAAATGCCATTTTGAGAAAAACGCGTTTAAAGTTTCAATTAGCCGGTCGTTTACACAACGGATTCTTCTCTTTCAACGCTCATATCTCAGTCAATTTTGTTCGGATCGACTTGAAATTTTCAGGACATATTCTCAGATACTTATACTTCAAAAAAATGCATTAAAAAAAATCGATTTTTTCAAAATCGCAAGTGGGGGTAACCCCTTAAAGACGCGAAGATCAACGGTTGCGCGTTGATCCCAAAGAACGGCAGGCAAGCAGTCCCAGCCTAGATCAATTCTACCAATACCAATTAAGGTAGTCCTATCGCCAGGCTTCGATCCATAGGATTTTCATATTTTTTTGAGCTTCACTAAATATATTAATGATCGTAAAATTCCAGGGGTCGTTTATCGACCTAATTTCAGAGAAAAAAATGTTAAAATTACATATTTTTGTGAAGAAATTCCAAGACAAAAGTGTATATAATAGTGGGAATCCGTCAGATTCTTAAAAATAATCAGATTTACGTAATTAACACTTACAGTAATCCAGTGCTCTCATAAAAAAAATACGCTTATTGACCTAATTTTTAGGCAATATCAAGTTAAATTTGAACTTCCGGTATTGGATTTATTACCACTTGCTACGATAAAGAGACGTGACAGCAAGGCAACAGCTGACTGTAGTCCTAACCTCATCTCACTCATTCGAATTTCCACACATATTTCATTTTAAACCGACATATTTCGCCGACACAAATTTTCCACGCTTTTTACCAGCCGTGGCCCGCATACAATGCTTTATATTTCCCACACCTCACATCGTTCTGACAGATCGATGTCGAAAAGCATGGAGGTTAAACTCGCCTGGTTGAGTAAAAAGAGACGGAGATAGAACCAATATTGCCAAATAACAAACCTAGAAATACTGTGCGAATCGTTGGAATAACTATTTTTTTCATTTTTCTAATTAAATGTGAACGTTAATTAAACAGTTTACACGTGAAACCTTTAGTGATTACAAATTTTTTGTTTGCATATGTTGTACATATAAATTGTACAAGTCTCAAGTATGATCAGTGGTATGACTAGTGTGAAGCGATAGGACTACCTTAAAGACGTAAAGATCAACGGTTGCGGGTTGATCCAAAGGCAAGGAAGCAGTTCCATCATGGGCCAATACTTGGTCTGATGATCGCTGACCTAGCTAGACCCCCGAGAACCAACAGTGGTCATCTATGCCACTAAATGTTTAGTCCATCCCCCTAAACCAGCAGCGTCAGGGCGATCCTTTGCCTCGTATCAAATTGTACCGGGGATTGCGTCAGAGTGTTCTGGTGAAAACTGGACCAGAGATTGTCAGCGCCGATGTGTCTACATTATTTTGGGTACAGGACCCTGACGTGCTGTTTCCCTTTGGCGTCAGACCAACCTCACCCTCTTCTCCCTCTGTACCTCGTCGTAAACAGAAACCCTGCGGGATAGGAAACCCCAAATGACTTTCGTATCGGTGGGCGATAGTCCATATTATATCCTCATGTGTGGTGTTACGTATGTATATGTTTCCCGTATATAGAGAAATAGACGTAGAACACGTTAGCCTACATGTACAGGCTGATGGCAACCCTCTCGTTCCGTGTCGATGGCCCGAGGCAGTGCGAGCGTGCCAACAGCAGACGGAGAACCACCCTCATGGAGAAGAGAGACTGGTACACGCACCTATATATATATATATATATATATATATATATATATATATATATATATATATATATATATGTATGAATGTATGTATGTATGAGGGGTTTTCAGGCTGTATCGCGATAATATACGAGTACTGATGGTGTAGGTTGTGCAACCCTTCTCGATTTCGCTCGCAGCGCGAATACAGAATAGACCAGACTATAGACGGAATCGATGCCTTTGCATGGAGCAGAGCTTTCCAGTCGGATCTTGCGGAGAGGCGGAGAGGGAGCGAGAGAGAGAGAGAGAGAGAGATGGAGGCATTACGAGAGGGTGTGACGGGTCTCGTCGTCGCCCAGCGGGCAGGAAGAGACCCCCCCCCCTGGGGTACGTTTGGAGGCCCCGGGCACACAAAGCCTTCAAACTATGGACTATGTACACCCGCCAAATATCCGTATATCTTATCTAATATCGGATCACCGATAAGGGACATCAAACTCGACGGTCATCCGACGGGATATTATCATCGAGGAATCCGACTGTTGAATCGCGATTGGAAACTTCTTAATTAGACATTGCGCACGGAAGTTGAATAGATGTAATGGAAAAAGCGGTTTTCTAGATGGGTTGATGGTCGGTCGTAATCGAATGAACAGGAGATGATATTGATGTTCGTGCATCAATATCATCGTGATGTGCATCGTTGGAACGAAATGAAAATTTCGCAGCCCAACTTTTGTTTGGCAAATTTGCGGTATGGAAAACAATGAAACGTTTTTGAGGATTGTTATCAACTAGCTAGATTATAATGAAAATTAAGGCCTTAGGTCATAGGTATAAAATCATGTGCGAATTTACAAAAAAAAATTCATACGAAAAAGAGATCCACTCATAAAATTAATTACACATATATTTAGTATGAATATCAAGCTGTTAGAGTTTTGTTTATGTACAAAATGGCCGACTACTAATATTTTCTTTTGTTTACTTTTTTTTAGGCGCTCCGCGGCGTGACATTTCGCATCCACAATTTTTTACGTAGAACATGAAACAAAAATTCTCGTCAATCTACATTAGAATACCTAGAGAAAGACGTATGGAATTTAAAAAATATTGTTTTATTCAAAAGTTGTAGGTATTTGAACTTAAGAAATGAATTTTCAGTGAAAAATTTTGTTACATCTGCTTATAAACTTCTCGTAAAATGAAAAGTTTTCGATTAATCAGAAATTCTGTACGTACTTCTCTGAGAAATGCAATTAGGAACATGACTTTTAAATTTGAAGTAAATCGAGTGAAAATTGTTGAAGTTATTTGTCACGCCAATTGGATAAAAGCTGTTTCAAGAAGTTTCGACTGGGCGGCCATTTTGTACATCGAAAAAAAAAATACATATTTTCTAACAGCTTGATATTCATACTAAATAGATGTGTAATTAATGTTATGAGTGAATCACTTTTGCATACGAAAAAAAAATGGTTAAATTCGCACATTACTTTATACCCGTTACTGTTGCCTAAAGAAATCTAAAAGTGTAGGATTGTCGTTGCATTCCAACGATGCAAACTTCAACATTTTAGGAGGGAAGATAGTCAAAAACGAGTTGGAGAATCATCAGAGGCGTGGTCGGGCTCTACTGCTAAAAAATTACTGCTAAATGGGCTCTACTGCTAAAACGGGACTGCTAAAACTAGCTTGTGACAGAGACGTCATATAAGTGTCACTGATGGAGGTTATACTGTACTTTTTGCGGTTTTTTGACGATTTTTTCGGATTTTTTTAAGAAAACTTGCCTTGCTATTTGCGCCATTATGCTGCACTCGGCGGGATGCGTCCGTAGACACCTCATTTGTACTCCAGTGACGTCAGGAACTCCAAAAGTTAGAAATACTTACCAAAGTTTACCTTAGGGCTGCATTACTGACGAAAAATCATAATATTTTCGATATATCAATATATGTTTGTTTGGGTTTGTTTGGGTTTGTGCCTTTTAGCAGTTGAGACTCTTTAGCAGTGCTGCTTTTAGCAGCTGAGAATTTTAGCAGTGCTTCTTTTAGCAGTTGAGAATCTTTAGCAGTGCTGCTTTTAGCAGTTGAGACTCTTTAGCAGTGCTGCTTTTCGCACTAGAGTCTATTTAGCAGTCCAGTTTTAGCACTAGAGCCTATTTAGCACTAGAGCTTTTAGCAGTACAATTTTAACAGTATTTAGCAGTACAATTTTAGGAGTAGAGCCCGTTTAGCAGTACAATTTTAACAGTAGAGCTTTTAGCAGTACAGTTTTAGGAGTAGAGCCCGTTTAGCAGTTCTTTTTTAGCAGTAGAGCCCTAGTACCCATTAAAGGTAATGCAGCTGTTTTGGGTATTTACTGAACGGCTTCTTTATCAATACTGAAGGGCCTCGCGCTCCAATCTGCTTTGAAGGATCCGCCCTTGGGGCCCGAAAAACAGGTCGATTTTCAATATTGTTTTTCTTATGCGAGTATTGGGATGACGAGTTCGGGATTTTACACACAATTGATACCAAGTCAAACCAAGGTTGTGTTTTTTTTTTGTTGAAGAATATTGAAGAACGATGGAGGTATTATTGCTTAAGCAAAGGGCCCCTGTTGCAGCATGGCTATTTGATGTAGGTGGTTTTGGCAACTACGGTGATCCGAAATGAAAAATGAAAAAATTTAGTTTGAGTAAAATAAAAATAGAAAATAAAATAGATAAAATTAGGTAGGTAAGATAAAGAAAGAGGAAAGAAAAGCAATGGTATGTAAAAAAAATACAATGTAATATAACAGGGAATAAGACGGAAGGTAATAGAGTAAGTACTAGTATTAAGGGTGGATAAACATACCAAAAGACCATCCGGCTATATGCTTAAAAATGTTATAAACTATGCTCCGCCCGAATCGGACAATCGGATTTTGAGATACGACTTACGGCGATTCGTAAAACATCGTTTCGAGAAACACGCAAAAGGAAAAGGGGTTTCGCAGCGGGGCGGTTCGCCGTAGCGCACTGGGCAACCCTACACAAAAATCCTCAGAACTCGGTGAATTTTTGCAATTTTTACATAATCTTTGTTGCAAATCAAAGTTAAGATTGATGCGTTTTGAAGATCAAATATACAAAAATATACGAACGTGAAACTCGTGCTCGTTCAATAGTACAAAATGTAAGTAGAAAATTAAGGGATAACACCACTCTAGCGGCAGAATATAAGGCCTAACTTTGACAACTTATCTTCGGAGTATGAAAAAAGGAATAGGATTTCTTTCGAGAGGGTTTATTTAACGCATATTAAAGTATCTAAAAAAAAATATTATAATTTTCATACAAAATGGCGGTGACAGAGTGCATCTTGAAAAACGTGTTTTTTACAAATAGCTTCACGGGAGGACGTTTTTCTCGTAAAGTATAAGACTTGGAACAAAAACCAAACAAAATTATAATGGCAACATTATTAGCTATGGGACTACGTAGGGATTTTTTTAATCAAATTTTGAAAAAATGGCGCACTTTGAAAGAAATAAATCCATTTATTTGGCAAAAAAATAAGCAGTGAATTGTTTATAAAAAAAAGTTTACATTTAATCCAAAAACGGTTACGTACTCCTATAGAGAATGTAATTGTGAAGCTACTATCAAAATTTCAAACCGATCCATGCAAAGGTGTTGGAGTAATCCGTCCTCCCAGTTTGAAAAAATTGCTTTCGAGAAAAACGCGTTAAAGGCCTTAGGCCACTCTAGAGGCCGAAAAAATAGGCTTTTTGGGGACTTTTTTTTTCAGAAAAACTACAAAATAAATCGAGATTAGAAAAAGGGTGTTTATCATACATATCAGTGACTGTATGCAATAATTTTTTTGAAGCGATTAATTTCAAAATAGCGGCTGTGCACCGTTTATCTTAAAACTGAATTTTTTAAGTTGGCTGGAAACGTAACTCAGACAATTTTTAACCGATTCACTTGATGTTGATGGTGAATGTATCCTTAAAAATACATTCGCTTTGCAAAAATTTGCCTAAAAAATCGTCCGATAATTGTTAAAAAAAAATTAACTATGCAACATAAAAAAAATCCTACGTACTTCCATAGACAATGTATTTTTCAAGATATATTCACCATTTCAAGTGAATCGGTTAAAAATTGTCTGAGTTATGTTTCCGACCAACTTAAAAAATGCAGTTTTGAGATAAATGCTGCACAGCCGCCATTTTTGTAATCTCGATTTATTTTGTAGTTTTTCTGAAAAAAAGTCCCCAAAAAGACTTTTTTTTCGGCCTAACGCCTTAAAGTTCTACGAGGCGCCTGAAAGAAGTCCGGGGTGCTGCGGCAAAATCGATAATTGAACCTTTAAAAAAAATCGCTACAGGGCCAATCACATATTGTTTTTATGACCTAAAAGTATATTTTAAGTAAAAAAAAAACGATTTTTCCAAAATCCTGGAGTGGTGTTATCCCTTAAGTACGTAAAAACCGGAAGAATCGATGTGAGTATGAGGCCCAATGGGACCCTGAAAGAATGATTTTTGCAACGCTCGAATACAGTCCTGAAATTTGCATCGTTGGATGCATCCTTAAGGAAGAAGGATTCTTCGTTGCGGTGCACCCAAACCAACAATATTTGTATGCAAATTTCCGTTGTAAAAATTGGAAAAAAATCTCAAAAAACATTCAAGTGATTCTCCTAGCTTACAAGAGCCAAACAAAATTAGGATGATAACAAGTTAAAGATTTTTAAATAATAAAATTTCGTTGCATTACAACGATGCTAACTTCAACGTCATGCCTAAATCGTCTTTCTTGCGAGCTTCCAACCTTTCTACACCATTGAAACGAGAATCACGTCGCCACGCGAAACGTGTGTCCAAGACGCCGGGTTGAAATTCCGAACATTGAAAGATCAGAACGCTCAAAACTCCGAAAATATACCACCCCGAAAGATGAAAACTCCGAAAGAATTTTACACGAAAGACCAAAACTCCGAAAGTCTGAACATCGTCAAAATATTTCGGCTATGGAAGTTTTAAAAGTTGCAAAATGTTCAATAAATCGACGAATTATTTCAAATTTTTTTTTTTTATTAATTGATTTTACGTCCATTTTGAAATTTGTCTAGACAATGTTATACATTCTACATCATTTACCGTCAACTGTGTAGACTTTCGCTGGCATAATCTTGACGAACCTTGTAATTTCGGAACATTAAAATTAGGAATTTCAAATCGTCGGCGCATTCAAAGTTTGGAGTTTCAACCCGGCCCTCATGTTAAGGGACAACACCACTGTGACCCCCTGTTTTTTTGCCATTTTTCAAGAATTTTTTTTGTGGGAAAAAAAAGAGATATTCGAAATTTTTTTTGTTTTGTTCGTTGTTTATTGAAGAAACATAAAAAAAAAATTTCAAATTTTTCACGCCCCATGGTGACGCTGGGGAAGCTCCCGCGTCAGGTACTGTTGCCTCTGCAGTGGTTCGCGGCACGCAGCAGAACTCTCTTCAAAGTCGATCTGAAAAAAAATACCGAGTGTTTTCGTTAATAATATGATATTTTGAAGAGAAGTACACAGGGATTTGAAAAAATATTGATTTTTAAAAAATAGGCACGCTTTTGAAATTAAAGGACGATTTTCGAGCAAAATTTCTCGTCGAAAATAGGCTATAACTTTTTTTGTTATTGAGATATCGAAAAAATCCTATGTACTTCTTTAGATAATCTAGTTTTATTGATGCAGTCCAAATTTGAAGTCGATCGGATAAAAATTGCTCGAGTTCTGCTGCGTGCCGCACTCAAAAAAGTGGTTTTGAGAAAAACGCGTTCAAAGTTTTAGGTTTGTTAATTGATGCGATAAATTGGAAAAAAAATGTTTACCTTTAATCAGCGATGCCGGCACCATATAGCTGGCCTTCAAGAAGCAAATCATTGTCCCTAGCATCTTTTCTCGAACTTGTAGAGGCTCTTCTTGCCTCTTTTGCAGCGTCTGTGAGCGAACGCTCCGACAACTCGATCCGCGCTGCGTCGGTTTCAACGCAAAAATTGAAACAATTTGGCCCGATAGTTATCCCCAACGTCTCCAAAACTTTCACGAGGCTTCTCAGGCCATCATTGAATAATAATACCGCGATATCAGCTGCAATATCGACGATTTTTTTGCTCCCGGACTGACACTTGGGGGCTATTGCCCAAACTGATTTGTTGTAGCTTTCGTTGTTGTTTTGCGTGAAGCCGCCCAAACAACGCTGCAGCAAATCGTCTCTGCTCAAATTTTCGAAGACCGGCGTAATGGCCTCCAATACTTCCTCAGGAAGAGGCGGCTTATGGCTATATTCAGAAATATTACCGCTTGCGACCGCTCGCTGCCACGACTCGACTCCTCGTCACATAGCTCCGTTTTGTTCCCTTTTTCCCCGCGTACACTTTCGGATTATCCATTTCGATGTGCAAAGAATAATTCTGAGCGTTCGATATTTATAAACGAAACGATTCGGAGCGTTTAGACACGAGTAGCGTCGCTTCTATTAGCAAACTGACGCTATGACGCTATCCCTATACCTGCCTTGAAAATTTTTCAATTATCGCTACCTATGACTTTTTTTTGAAACTATATTTATAACAATAGCCGGTTTTTATGAAGGGAGACAAAAGAATACCTGGGAAAGACCCGCAGGACCTGGGAAAGGCCCGGTATACCTGCCGACCCTGAGGCGCGCAGCTGCGCGGGACCCCGAGCGTCACGGAGCGCTGCACCGCTCCACAAAATATTCAATATCTCCGAAAATAATTATTTTTTCGACCTGGGTCCAACGGCATCTTAATCTTAAATGTATTTTAGATTTTTCTAGATGGTTTTCAAAAAATCAATTTTTTGAAGCCGTCACAGTGGTGTTGTCCCTTAAGATCATGCCAACGAAAGTCTAACCAATTGACTGTAAATGATGTAGAACGTATATCGTTGACTACACAAATTTAAAAATTCATGCAAAATCACTTCATAATACAAAAATTCTTCAATTAGTTCCCCGATTTATTGAAAATTTTGAAACATTTAAAACTTCCAAAGCCGAATTATTTTGACTGTGCTAAGATTTTCGGAGTTTTGGTCTTTCGTATAAAATTCTTTCAGAATTTTTTTCTTTCGGGGTACTATTCTTTCGGAGTTTTGAGCGTTCTGACCATTCAAAGTTCAGAGTTTCAACCCGGCCGCATCTTGAATTTCGGAACATTAAAATTCGGAATTTTAAACCGTCCGAGCATTTAAAGTTCGGAATTTCAACCCAGCCCCGTGTCCAGGATTCATCGGGGAATGTCGATAATGAGAATTTTCGCACTTCGACGTGTCGGTGCGCGGATGCGGAAAAATATTCATAATTATCCGTGATATTTGAATATAAGAGAATACACGGGATTGGGAATAACACGAGATGGTATTTTCTCCCAATGTATTTGACGATGAGAGGTAAATCGAGCGACACATCGAAAATGCAGAACACGCGTGACTAATTAATTCGCCATTGGCTCGTTAATTGGATTCGCGGAAATTGCCTAATTCTTTTCAATTTACGAACGTAACGCGCATTTAAAAGCATGGCAGAGAGAGAAAGAGCGAGAGAGAGAGAGAATCATGTTGGATTCGCATGAAGTAATCGAGCTGCACGTAGTCACGACCTCGTGTATGTGCACCGTTTGTGCGTTTATCCCATAACGTAATTACCATATGTACAACCGGATTGTCGAGTGCCACGAACGGGATCGAGTCTCGGCGAAGGGGGGGGGGGGGGGGGCGGAAGAAGGCAGGAAAGAGAGAGAACAAGAGAGGAAATAGGAAGAGAGAGAAAGGGTGAAAGGAAAAGACAGAAGGGCAGGAACGAGAATGGAAGAGGAAAGGGCCAGAGAGAGAGAGAGAGAAAGAGAGGTAGAGGGATAGGGAGAGATAATGGAAATTCGACACTTGTTTGCCCTCTGCTCGCACGCACTCAGAAGGAAGTCGAGCCACCGTCAACCCTCTTGTCAAGGGGGTGGATTGGTCAGAGGTGAGGATGAAGCGCGAATTAACGTGGAGAGGCTCCGGCAAATGCAAATCCCACACGTAGAAACGAGCACGAACACACGCACAACGACACGCCACGTTTGAAGGTGAATAAACGCATTCGATATACAAACACGCATTCGGCAGATTTGTGGCTTCCTTATATGCCCTTACCTGTCGAATGCTTCGCATCTCGTTTTTCGTCCTCTCTCTCTCTCTCTCTCTCTCTCTCTCTCTCTCTCTCTCTCTCTCTCTCTCTCTCTCTCTCTCTCTCTCTCTCTCTCTCTCTCTCTCTCTCT